>PVLA01002753.1:0-147033 GCA_004027455.1 Hydrochoerus hydrochaeris | reverse complement strand
TGTTCATTACCCTGTTCTGATAAGTTTTATACTGTTTTGTTCTGTATGAATTCATTGTGGGTGAAGGTATAGACAACTATTTAGACGAAAACAAGAGACATCATAGTAGCCACTGTAGATCTTCTGTAGTCTTGCTTTGAAATTTGTGTCACTTACATTGTTTTACTTCTAATTTGCTTTGTTCTGTTTTGTTATGTTTAGTTTCACCATTTTTAAAATAAAAAAAATTAAAACTTTCCATCTTTGTGACTTTTTATCTTTAAAATCTTTACGGATTGCCATATTATTGCACTATTGTTAAAACAAAGATGATCAAGAGGTTTTTAACTTTTTAAAAAAGTTATGGTTTTAAAAATAAATGAATTTTAAATTAGGAATAAAATATATTTTCATGGTGAGGGCATTTAAGAAAGCAGTAACACTGGACTTTAGCACAGGTTTCATTATAAAAATGGACCAGTAGAGAAAAAAAACATACCTCACACTCTTCAAAATATTTCTTTTAGAATTTCTTCTGCAGTGTAAGGATGTTGCTTAAGTGGTAATAATAATCATGATGAATTTTACCAAATGATTGCCAATGAAAAACACTTTCATATTTGAGCCAAACAAGAATGCTGTCCAGCACACAGGACAAATATACTGCTCATGAAGTAACTAATGCTTTCAAATATCATGAGAATTGTCTAGGTTGAAGATAAGAAATGACTGAGTCAGAAGTAGGAATGAAGTCCAGCATTTTTTCTGGTATAGAATTCAACAATTATTGTCAACATTTGCTGCTCGTTCTCTTGTGAATATCCCATCAGGTTTTTCATCCTTATCACTCCAGTAAACTCACTGTTTATCAAAGTGGCTAAGGACCTCCATCTTATTTTAGAAATGGTCAGTCTTGCCTTTACTTGTCCTGTTGAAAGCTCTTATTCGTTATAGAAACATTCTAAGCATACATAAGGATATTATGTATCCATGTTATTTTATTTTATTTACATTCTTAAATATGAGATAAGTGATTGAGAGAGACTGAATGTTTAGTTTAAGAATACACATGGAATTGTAACATAACCCATCTCTGGACTTGTAATCCTGTGGGAAGTAAAGGGTACAGAAAGGACCTAATCAGATGAGGTTACCTGATCTTGAAGTTCAGAGCTTTGGAAACTTTATTTTTGTAAGCTACCTATTGCATGGTTTAAGTCTAAAATATTCCCCAAATGTCTCACATGTTCATAGGTGGAGCTTTGGAAAAAAGATTGGATTATAGGCATGCTATAATCATTAGTGGATTAATTTGTTCATGAGCTCGTAGCCAAAAGTGTTGTTAGTAGGTGGGAACTGGTCAGAGTATGGGAGTCACTCAAAGAATGAACTTGAGGGGTATATGTATTTCTCCCCCAAACCTTTCTTTCTTTCTGTTTCCTGCCTGCAATGGGTTTATCACCTTTCTTCTGCCGTGCCCTTCTCTGTGCTATTTCTGTCTTACTGTCTATTGATCTTTACAACCATTAGTTGTACAAACCTCTTCTTTAAATTTTCATGTTTTGCACCAGCAATGGGAAAGTGACTAATGGGTTGCTCATTCTATGTATTTTCTTATAGCAACAGAAATGGGCTACAATATTATCCTGCCTATAGGATTCCCATCTATTTCCTTATTTTGCTCTACTTTTCTTTATAACACTTGTCATTTCTTGAATTCTATTACATTTTCAGACAATTATATTTCTTTCAATTTATTGTAAACTCCATGAGGTCAGAGTTTCAGTTTTGACAGGTGGAAAGTTCTAGAGATCAGTATTACTATGTAATATTGCATAGTACACTTAAAGAGTAATAAAGATTGTAAATTTTCTGTTATATGTATTTTTTCTACTATTTAAAAATTTGTTCTTATACAAACAAGGTGAATTGAAATACTGTGTCATGTGCTATGCCCAACAATACAGACACAACATAATTTTGAAATTAAATGTAGTAGTTCTAATGAGGGTGTTCAAATCCTTACATAATAAAATTGTTCCAAATGATGGATTTAAAATGTTAGTATATAAAAACGTGTGGACACACATAAACCATTTTTACAAGGATCATAATGGCATTTAACAGCTATTAAGAAAACATAAAAATTCAGAAAATTTTATCTTGTCTTTAAAGCTTAGTTGGAAGTGTTTTCTCTTGGGGACCCACATATGTATTATGCTTGTGCAGACACAACTATACCACACATATTCTGATCTTTTAACTGCTTCTGAAAACACATACTATTTAATGAGTCAGTGCCTTTGCTGTGTGACAAATATGCTTTGTCACATATAAAGATGTACTTCTGTCTTTATATCTAAAAAAGTTACATTTAATGCTCAATATGACAGACTTCCTTGAAGTAGTTTTAAAGCATCCACTTGTCCCTCCTTACCCATGGTTTTACTTTCTGCAATTTTAGTTACCCATGTTCAAAATGGTCCAAAAATATTAAAAGGACAATTCCAGCCAGACGTGGTGAATGCCTGTAATCCAAGCACTCTGAGAGGATCATGGAGGATGATTACAAGTTTGAACCTAGCTTGGGCAACTGAGGGATATCCTGTCTCAAAATAAAAAAATTTAAAAATGTGCTGGGGATGAGCTTAATGTGAAGGCCTTGCGCTAAATCCTCAGTACTTAAAAACAGAAAAAAAGATAAATTTCATATTTGAAGAACGAAAGAGACTGTGTTACACAAAACTTTTATTTCATTGTTATAATTATTCCATTTTATCATTGTTGTTGCTGGTCTTTTTTATTTTTAATGTATAAATGAAACTTAGTCACCCTATACACACACAGCAAAAGCCATCATATATGTAAGGTTTGGTACTGCCCAGAATTTCAAGTGTCCACTAGGGATCCTGGACTGTATCTCCTTTGAAAGGTAGCACTACTGTATTTGTCAATACATTTTAAAATAATATCCTTTTTAGTTTGTATGTTAGAAAAATTACATTCTAGTGGGAAAGTGCCTTTTGTTATGTAGTTTTGGAATACAGAAGAAAGAACTACTATTCTTTATTTTCCCTTTATGTAGCATCCTACATAAATGCTCTGGTCTTTAATAATATTACAATGTATTATTGCTGATTCTTAAAATGACAAAAATTTCAAGGTGTTTTTTATTAATATAGTATGCATGTGAATTTGAGAGGCAGTAGAGAAATTTCTCTGCTCAAAGATATAGTCCTACTCTGGATATCTGAAATACCACCAATAATGATTCATTGCTTTCTGGCAAGTTTTTTTATTGCGTACTGACTGTTTTCTAAACTATACTCCAGGGAGGCATGAGACACTGAATAACTCACACCCTATTATGAAATAATTGATCATATCTTTCTTTTTAATCACTGGAGGGACTTGGTGGGGGAAATGCTGGTAGAGTACTCTTGAAAGAAGAGTTGCTAAGGATGACACTGATCAGGTAATATATAGACTGGAAAGATTCTCCTTCCTACTTGAGCTGATGGCCTAGAACCTGTTCCTTTCTTGTAAATGAATTTCTCAATTGCAAGTTCAAGCTTTGGAGATATAAACAAAATAAAATGGAAACTAGGGCAGTTACTCAAATTATTTCATTTTTAAAAACCTTCAATAAAGCTTAAAAAAAAGATTTTTAGCTTAAGTTATTCAGTTGGATTAACTACCTTAAAATTATTTAAAATTGCCTTGCTCCCTGGTTCATCTTATCTGTTTAGATAGACAGACCTTAGGCTGTGTCTGCTTTACCCTGTATGGATTGATGTGGAGACAAGAAATTCAATTAATTCTATTCACAGAGGGCCATATTCACACTGAGTAAATGGTGAAATGAATGCTGTTGGTTTCTTGCTGTCCCATCCCACTGTAAAGCCTGGGAGGGTCTGAATCTAACAAATTTAATGATCTCAGTTCAGCTGGTTTATTACGCATCTGCGGGTGGTTAACACTTGGCATCTTATTTTAAATATACTGCCTTCAAAAACAGTTTTGCTTTTGGGACCATTAGCAGAGCTAGTTCATTGTTTGAAAAGCAAAGAAAAGCAAATTGAACCATTGTGTAGCTAGCTAACAACTACTGTGTGCTTACCATGTGTTGGGTATTTATTATCTCATTAATCTGAGAATAACTGTAAGTGCTACGACAGTTTCAACTCCTTGGCATTTTGGTGTTATAACCCATGTGCCTAAGCGCAGCACTCTTGAGTGGTGATACAACTGGGTGGCCAAGGGTATGGGCCTTGTATTCAGATAGCTGAGTTAAGTACTTTTGTGTGCCTCAGTTCCTTTCTCTATAGAATGAAAGTAGTAACAATTTCTATCTCAAAGAGTTCTCTATCTCAAAGATAGAGAGTTAATACATGCAAAGCATTAAAAAGAGTGCCTAATACATAATAAATTGCTTCATAAATGCTACCTATTTATTATTAACATTATTAAATATTACTGTAGTCACTATGTCTAAAGTAGCAATGTGTCCCAAAGGGATTGTGTGGAAATCTCTTTCATTACTGAATTTACTTCTCCTTTCATCTTGAATCTCCCCTGACTCCCCCTACCCTTCTGACAGTATATGTTCTTCACAATAGAGTTTGACTTTGGACTGTACATTTGAACAGAGCTAGAAATCAAAAGCAAATAAGCTGTTTCAGTCCAGGTGCTATCACAAGCTTATTTCTTATCTTTTTACTTTAAAAAGCATCATGTCACCATGATGATGAGACTTGTGTATCACTTATGGTGTGAACATATTTAATATTCATTATCTCATCTGATATATTAAACTTACATAAGAGTGTACAGATATGCCTTTCATCAGTAGATGCTGGAGTGCAGAAAAGTTAAATAATTTGCAGAAGGGTTCTTCACTAGTGAGGAGTGAAGTTGGGGAGGCAGTAGAGTTGAGTGAAAGAGGAAGGGAAATATTTGGTATTGTCTTGGGAGATTTTAGATACTTCAGACTGTTCAAGTCAGGCCTATGGCTTATACACAGAGAGACTAGGAAACCAGAAAGGGGAAAACAAATAGAAAACAGTAAAAAGTCGTTTGTAGGTTGAGAAGAATAATGAGAGCTAACAGCAGTTTAAGACTGCTGACTATTCACATTTAAAAATGGATGTTCTTCTATACCAGGGCTTTTATCTAGGTCCTTAATTTCTCCTCCTGGTACTTAGTGTAGTATTGTTGAGTGTCTAATGAATTGTTCTCTCTGGCAAAGGATTTTCCCTCCAGCAGCTACTGCAAGCTTAAATGATGGAAAATGGTTCATTTGTTCCATTGAGGAGAAAGGAAGATCTACTATGAAGTCAAGGAATTGGATGAAAATGATGGGTATTCTCCAGAGTGGTTAAAATTAGAATTCTCTGGTCTAGAGAGTGTTTTAGTACAGAAACATTTATGGAAACCTCAATAAACATTGTGACTAAACTGTAGATAGGATTCCATCATTGAGAACAATTCAAAAACTATACAATACATTTGTTTGTTATAGGTGCTATTCTTATTTGCAGGTAAAAATTCCATTTTAATCACCCAAATGGGTTATTCAGTTGGTTTTGTTAAATTCAAATTATGTTGAAATAAAAATATAGTCCTGTAGGATGTAGAAATTTTACTCCCTATCTTTTTTATGCACACTCCTTGCAGATAATAATAGTTTTTCTCAACATTCAAACTTTTGGGCATAGATTCTTTCCATTTAAGACACAATAGTCTTATGTTTAGGATATCCAGATAGCATTGTTACTCCAAAGATATTAAATCTTCTGGCAATTAAAAAACTGTGACAATGACAAGGTTTCTTAGAGAAAAATCAGGGGAAGGACAGTTGTTAAGAGTCTGCTTGGTCCTTCTAGTCCTATCTCTGTCTCTCTGTCTCTGTCTCTCTCTCTCCTCCTCATGTACACTCATACAGCTGGCCCTCCGTATCTGTGGGTTTTGTATCTATAGACTCTACCAACAAAGGATCAAAATATTTCAAAAAATAGTACCTATACGGAACATGTACAGATTTTTTTCATGTCATCATTCCCTAAACAATACAGTGTAGCTATTTACATAGCATTTGTATTGTATTTGGCAATATAAGTCATCTAGAGATCACTTAAAGTATATGACAGATGTGTATAGGTTATATGCAAATACTATACCATTTTTATATAAGTCACTTGAATATTCTCAGATTCTGTTATTGTGGAGAGGTGCTAGCACATGTCCCTGTAGATACCGTGGCACTATTATGTATATCTGGGGAATTATTAAACTCGACTAATTGGATTAAAATTACCTAAAATTGCTTTGTTCCTGATTTCAGTCACTACCAGAACTAAAGTACTGAAAGGTTGATGAAGGAGGATTTGGTAAGGGTGTTTGAATCAAGCTGGAAACTGGTAAGAGAGACTGGGAAAAGATGAAGCTGAAAGGTAGGCAAGGTCTAATCTCAAAGTGTCTTGTCTGTCATCCTCAGTGTTTGAAGTCCATTTGGAATGCCACGGTAGAGCCCTTTAAAGAATTTAAGCATCATATTGGCCTTGGGGATGAGAAGACAAAACAACACGGCAAAAGCAGAAAGACTCTGGATGCATTTAGGTGATGCTTTGCATTTTAGATAATATCCTCTGGGCTTCTGGGTGGGAATGAGTTGGTAGAAGGTGTGACTGAAGGTAGCAGGGGGTGATTGGAGAAGCCTGCAGGAGAGATGATGACAGTGATAGAGAGAAAGGGACTGGTTTGAGTAGGAATAAAGTGGATGCTTTAGCACAGTTTGGTGAATTACTTCATGATGGTGTGAGAAAAAGGAATCAAAGAAGACTCATCGATTTTAGCCTTGAGGATCTAGTGGATTCTTTCCAAAATAAAGGATACATTGGGAAAGGAATAGATATGGGGTGGAAGATAATTTAAAAATCCTACATTGGGAGAAAAATCACTGGGATTAACATTGCCTGGAAAGACAAATATCAGGATGTCATTTTTTCCTGCTCTCTGACAACTACCTCTGAAGCTTGGGTTTTGACTATCCTGCCCTGTTTTCTTTTTCTGTCCTTCCCACGGACTCCTTCTCAGTTCATCTTGTTGCTGTTTTCTTTCCTCATGTAGCTTTGCTAATGCTCCTTTCCCCTTTCCTCCTGCCCCACCTCCACTGAGGCTCCGTAAGCACATACAGTTACAACAGATAGAACAAATACTGAACCAACATTTTTGTTACATAGCTTAGCTGCTTTGTGGACAGGGATTTGTCAACACATCTGTTCTAAAGGATTTTCTTTTAATAGATTTTTTTATGTGTGTGTGTAAACCAGATCAGCAAAGCACTGTTAGTATGGTCAATCCTTAGAGACTTGGAAACTGCTGTATGAAGCAGAATTGATTAAATGATAGTTTACTGTTTGGAGTAAAACTCATAATACATTCTTCAAAATTGTTACTATTATTCAGCCAAAGGCAATTGAGGAGAGGATCCTATCATTCCTCATATTCTAGGGCTGAGACCCATTATTTCTGTCTATAGACAGTGGGCTCTCTTCTTAGTGAGGTAAATGTAATGTGAAAGTTGAAGGGCACTGTTCAGACAAGAGGGACCTCTGTAGGAAGGAGAAGAAAGTCTGACTACTGTGCAACTAAGGATGCTACCAGATGCAGAACTAGGGTGCAAATCAAGTCAATGACACCTGCATTCACCATATATGAACCAGTGTTTTCCCTTCTTGTGGTGGTGTGTAAAGATCCTGCTTACTAATTCAAGAAAATACAAAAGTTGGGTCAGCTGAAGATGTGTAAGTTCTTCAGATGCTTAACCCACAGAGTAAGTGTTATCCTGCCTTAGGAAAGCTTGAATGTAAGAAGACTGCCAGCTCTGTACCCATCCATGGAGAGAACGATGCCTGGTCTTTGCCCAGAAGTATATCTGGGAAGTAGTGTGGCTAGAATTAACCTGTTTATCCAGGTAGACTAACACTGACTACGACGCTGATGATTAAGAACAGGGGTAGTGCTCGGACAGCGTCTAGCTTGGCCCTGCTTCCATCACTTGCTTCTTAATAGTTTAACTTTAGGCAAGTTAATTCATTTTTCTGAGCCTGACTTTCTCTCTGTATAAGGAGAATAACTTTACTCATATCTTTAGTTTGTAATGTAGAATAACTGAGATACTGTAGTTATAGTGCTTTGTGTGCTGCTTGGCATGTAAGGAGAGTTCAATAAATGTTAGCTGGCATTATTAATGGATGTTGGATGGGAAGAGATAGTTGGAACTCTATAGTAGACATTGCAACAAAAATCTTGTTTTCATGTTCTGGCATTGATAGAGTGGTTTTTGGGGTTTTGGTTACAATGAATTGATGCAAGGTATAGCTATATTCTACAAAAGCATTCTTGAGTTTGTAAAAGTCTTCTTGCTTTCACTCAGCCCACTGTTACCATGGTCAACACTATTCTGTAAAGTGCTTTGGTTGAAAGTTAGTTTTAATCTCTGACTCTGCTCACTTTTTATCTGCAATGAATTACCAAGTTGTATGGGGCATTCTCCTAAGAGAGGTGAAGACTCAGCCACAGAAGCAAGAATCTTGAGGATAGTTTTTTTTTCTATTTATACCCTCTATTCTTTTCCTGATAGAGGAATTAAACATTTTCTGAATAAGAACAGAGCATGGTTCTGAGCTTTGAATGCAGAGGGTCTGTGAAAGTGTTGTTAGTAAGATGCAGGTACCCAGGTGCCTGACGCTGAACACTCTGTTATGTCCTTGTCAAATCAGAAACCTGCCACCATATATGGTTGAGGTAAGCAGCCAAGAGACCTGGAAACATTTCCCATTGTTATGGGACTCTGTGTATTTCTTAGGGGCAGCAGTATTCCTACAAAAAGAATCTTGTTTAGATGTTGTTCTCTAATACAGGTACTTCCTAGTCTCACATGCAACCTCCATCAATTGCATTTGGCTTTGACTCAATCTTTTCCTGTTGCTCTTGCACAGATGTGAAAAATGGAACACATTTAAGATGTGTGTTTTTCTTTCAGTGTGAATATATGCTTTAAAACAAAACAAAATTTTCTGTGATATTTAAAATGAATCTGTCAGAAATTATCTGGCAAGAATAAGATGGTCTGCTGTCTACATGTTTCCTGGAATTTTTCCCTCATTGGTCAGAAGCCCTTTTCTTTATGGCACTTTAATCTATCAGATACATCCTCCTCCTTGACATCTAAGCTTGGCTGTAAAAGATGAGGTTCAGACTTTTCTCTAGGGCCCTGCCTTTTGTAGTTTAATGCCAGCATCTACCACAGCTGGAGCTGCCTCCTCATTATGCAGTTTATTTGCAGGTAAATTTGAAGGTTACAGGTTGTTATTTCTTAATCAGTTTTGTTGTATTTCTTTCTTTGTCTTTAGTTAGAATTAACACATAAGCATTTTTTCAATGTTTCTTTATTTCAGAGATATTTATAAGTGTTACTAAATGTCTTGATTACTTTTCTTATTGCTGAGACAAAATACGCAACACTCAAAGTTAAAGGGAGAAAGGTTTATTTAGCTCACAGTTTGTAGAGGTTTCAGTCCATGAGTAGTTGACTATAAGACAAGGTGGCACATAGCAGAGAAGCAGCAATTCATAACAGCCAAAGACAGCAAAATCAACAACTGAACCTTAGCAGCATCTTTCTGCTTCTTTTGTACTCTTCCAGGATGCTGAGATTAGGGCTATGCCAATCCAGTTAGTGAACTGATCTGGCAGTCATTCACTCTTAATCTCAGCATTGCACCACCAATTGATCATCCACTATAGATACATCCACCTCTGAAAAATGTCCATCTAAAACTGCATGAGGCTTTAGGGGGACATCTAGATACAAACCACAACATGAGAAGAGTAAAATATTTCCTTAACAAAATACTGGAGAAATACTAGAAAAAACAAGTTGTTTTCTATAGGGCTTATCCAAATTTTTAACATGATATTATTAATTGTGGATTCAGTATTTTCCCCAAATTATTTTCCTACATCTCTATTTTCCCATCAGAGAAATAAGACTCTAGTCCCCGAGGACTGGGTTATGGGGAAAATGTTTTGGGAAATAATGTCCTTGATAAGAAGTGCATACAGAGTAAGGAGAAGATAAATATCCCAAACTGAAAATTGGCATGATCTTTTGATATGTTCCTTATAATAGAAAATTTGAGTAATGCACAATTTTTGAACATGTGTGCCTCAGGCCGAGAGGGTGACTAGAGATAGTTCACTGTAAATTTTGCCAGGAAGTCTTGCGAAAACAAGTGTCTTTGTCCTTCAGTTGATAGTTGTCTTCAGTATTTAGTAGCTCTTTTGAAAAAGTGGGTAAACCATGCTGAATATGGGGTGTTTCAGGCAATCTAACAATTGCCATGACTGCTCAGGGAGTTAGATGATTTGGGGCAAAAACCATAGGACCCCTTCAAAATTGACATGGTGTTAAATTTCGCCAGAGATAAGTTGGCAAGATGTGAAATGGTAGGGATTAGGGGAGCTGTTATGGCTGATACTGCTCAGTAGATGGGAAGAATATTGGATCATCCCATTGGTTAGCACCAGTGTGGCCAACCACCTAAGAAGAAATCAAATTCATGTTGCTCCTATTGAAAGCACCACCTGATTCACTCACCAAATACTTACTGTGTGCCCGTAAAGTAACAGGCACTGTTCTGGTGCATCTGAAGTATGATAATGACAAAAGAATTAAATTTCTGTATCTAGTTTAATCTGTATAAGGGCCTCATTTAATAGATGAAAAATTGTAGTTCTAAGAGATTGAGACATGGGGAGTTATTTTAATCAAACACTTAAATTCATTTATGAGGAAATAAGTTTAAAGATTACTTTGACCAAAAGTAGTGACAACTAGGAGCAAAATCCAGGTCTTCTTCCTTCCTGCTCTGTTGCCATATGCTGCTTAGAAAACTGGTGTGGAGATGGATGAGGTAGGCAGTCAGCAGAGGTGTGATTCGCAGAGATTGGATACAGCCTCTGCCCCAACAGTCTGAATCTGACACTGTCAGCTCAAACTGAAATTTCAAAGGATGCAGTAGCTTGGATATTTCTCAGGGTAGAAAGGAAAAGGGACCCTCATTAACTGAGAAGAATGAGATAAATGGCCCCAGAACTTCTGCTTGCATCTTGCTGAATTGTGAAAGCACAGAGGATGCGTTCCAATTTAAATTTGGCCAGACACTGAGGGATTAAGTTTCACGACACAAGGGGTTGGTATTGCAATCCTTGTAAGTTCTCCATGAGAAGATGGGAACCCTTGGATGTTATTACACATACGGAGGGGATTTAAAGGCCATATTTCTGTTATAAACAGCATTTGAAGCCAGTATTTTATTTTCCCTTGATTGCAACACTGAATCAAGGAAAATCAAGGGAGAGACCATGGAATTCAGAACACTTAGTTAAAAAAAAAAGCTTAAAGGTAAAAATTTATGAAAGAGAGAAAGCAAATAACATTGTTTTTTTTAACAATTTGAATTAGCTGAATGAATAGATTATTGAATGGATGAATGAAACGGGAATCAAATGAATAAATATTGGCCCTTGACTTTGAAGAATACATACATAAGAGAAAAAAAATGCTATAATATAAGGTTGAAATTTTCATGTACCTTTAAGAAGTATGTCATGTTTGGAAGAGCAAAATTATTTCCCACTATGAGAATATAGTTCAAAAACTAGTGTTTCAGCATTTGGTACGGTGTTGGAACTTAAGAATTTTGTTAGAGACATGCCACTGAATTGTTATGGAACTACATGATTTACCTTTTAGAAACTTAAGTTGGTATGGATGGTATGATTCAAAATACCATTTGCCACATGATCTATAATAATAGCAGTTATTTTTTGAGATGACGTTATATTGGCCCGGATCCTTCTGAAGTTGGTTCTGACATTTATAAGGGAGCAGTTAGCTTCTTTGCAGACAGCAAGCTCACCATCCTTGCATACTTGTATCTAAAATAGTCCAAAAATTCTCTTTATTGCCTCTACACTGTTTCCCAAAATGAAGCATGAGATCATGGTAGTATTTAGTGATTGGTTCAGTTTCCTGACTTCCTGTATCTTTTTAAAAAGTGCCTGTGTCCTAACAAAATGACCTTCTAACTTAATGTCTGACTATGTGACCAGCTATTTACCATGTACTATCCTAATTCAATTCCTTTTGATAACAAAAGAGGACATTTAGTTGTATGGTCTATGGTAAATATAATTTATTTGGTAGTCCCAGATTTGTTTGCAACCCTGCAATGGGGTAACTAGAGCAACTGAATTATAACATTTGATTAGAATTAAGTAAACTCTTCTGTGATTTCTCCAAACTTTCTTCACTTGTTTGTTATAATAGGTCTAAATGAAATAGATGAAAAAATTTCAGTCCGTGAATGTTTTGAGCTGTTCTCTGATTATTAACTTCCTTATAAGTATATATTAAATATCTATGGATTATGGGTATTAAATATTATTTGTTCCATTGTGCCTTTATTCCATTAAGGCACACTTAAATAGTCCTCAGCCTTATTGAAAATCTATTATGCATACATAATATATTCTACATTCTTGCAAGATGTAAATCATTGTAACCAATAATATTCTTTCATAGAGCATTGCATTTTTCTTTGCAAGAATGAAATATCTTCCTTAGTTTGTATTATCCACTTTTGTGGAAGGCTTGTAGAGTTTATACTCTAACCTTATAGAATTTGCCCTTATTTTTTTAAAAACATTGTGCAGTCTTATGCAAATCTTTGTGAGCGGCAATTTTTGTATGCAGTTCTTAATAACAACAAGTAAATACTTCAGTGTTATTTTTAAATGTTTTTTAGACATTGTTGTTATTTCAAGGCATTAATGAGTAAAACCTTCTTAGAAAATATTGGTCAGTTGTGTTTATTGCCTTATGTCAACACATTTGTCATTTTAAGAAAGTGTCACAATCCTAGAAGAAGATGGTTTGCACTCCTTGTGTCAGAATCTAATCTGAGAAGTGTCCTGTGTCTCTCTCAAAAGATTCATGGCTGCAGTTGTAAGCATCTTTCTTACAGCATAACACATGCTTGTTGCATTGGCTTTGATTCTTTTCTGGATAGCCTGAGTGAGAGAATAGAAGGCTCTTATCATGTGTAGTATTATTTTTTCTTTCCAACATAGTCTTTACATTGTTGGCATTATAAGGGAAAGCTAGTTACTAAAGGGCATGGGTAGAATACAAAACTGGTATCCAGAGGCCTGGATTTGCATACAGAGAACTATTTGAGTTTGAATATAAACTCCGTAGGCTTCAGTGTCCTCATTTGTTGAAATAAGAGAGTGCAAACTGGTGCCTTGTAGCTTAAGACTATGTACACAGGTGTTTTGTATAGGCTGCATATCTTTTTAAAAGTGATGAGCTTTTATTTAGGGCTTTTACTATTTTGCAGGCTAGGAAAATAACTCAGTGGTAGAGCATTTTTCTAGCATGCACATGGGTCCAGATTCTATCTTCAGTGCTGAAAATAAAATATTTTTTGTATATCTCAACAAATGAAAAACTCTGACATCAGCCTGTATTCTCAAATTGGATGAATTTTTCCTAGGCTCTGTGGGTTACTTAATTTGTATGTCCTTGCTTTTGATGGGGTTTTGTTCCCTTGATCTTCTAAAATGGTGTGACTCTTTGGGCTTTGTTTCAAGGAACATTGTGGGAAAGATTTAGCTACTGTTAAATATCATTAAATTAATTAGTCATGCTACTTTGCCTTTTCTGTTTCACAAGATTTTAGTTTTCTTCTAATTCCTTTCTGACCTTACCCTGTCACATAGGTTATTAGTTCTATAGTGCCTGTGCTACTCTGCCCTCTCTTTAGAGCAATGGTGGGAAATTGCCTTGGCTTTGATTTTCATAACTCTAATTTTTTTCCTTCCATATTTTTATTTCTAGATTGATAGTGTAAACTTATTTGCTTTTGGGAAAGTTAGAGAAACAATAGCTTTCTACTCATGAAATGTAGAAAATATGAAGAACTGAGAATAGACTAGTAAATCTCACTTTGTAAAGTTTTAATGTGCTTGTTCACATTTTTGGTTACCACACTGTGTCTAATCAGATTCTTGCAGAGCAATGCTATGCATGCAATGATTTCCCTGTAACTCCCTTTGGAGATGGAGCCCAGCTGCTGTGGTGAGGGTTAGCTGGCTTGGGATCATCTTTCATTAAAAATCACAGATGGTAGTCTGTCCTTTCCACCACAGAATTGATAGAAGCTTTCTTTGGTTAGGCAAAGAGGGGTGTGTGACCATGAAGTGTCTTCCAGCATAAGTATCCTCAAATCATGTCCAAGTGTTACGCATCTTTAGTTGACCCTCATTCCTGATTCTTGGAGAGAATCCATAGAGCTAACAGATATCAACAGGACAGTACAATGGCCTTCAATCTACAGGAGGGTAAATACTTATTTAAGAATCTATTTTTGTTGATTTATTGTTAAATTTGCATCAAGAATATTAGTAATGACATTAGAGAGAGAGAGTTAAGAGGAAGATGCTATCTACTTACTGAAATAAAGCATTAGGTTTTTATTATGTTTTTGCAATATGGCTACTCTAAGGAGCTATAACGGGAGGCAAATGTTGCCTTTTTGTCAAATGTGAAGAGCCTGGATATTGACAGCTTAGAGTGATCTAATGATAATGAATATTTTGCTAGATGATTCTCTTTCACCTGCTGATTAAATTATGAGAAATCAGTGAGCCCAAATGCAAATCTCTCTGTTCCTGTTCTACTGGACAGGCTCCCAGGACTAGACTAGAGCTAATACAAATTAGCGAATTTCCACCAACTGATTCATGGGAATAAATAACTTGAAGTATAAACCTTTCAGCTATGAAATCCAGTAGAAAAATGCAAAAATAGAAGCTTTAACTCAGAAAATATAAAGGCCCATATAGTTCCTTACTGTAAGGGAGCAGATTGAGCAAATTCTCCACTTGGGAATTTATTTTCTTTCTCATTTTCTCCTCATCACTTATTTTGTGCTCAACATTGACTATCTGTTAAAAGTGAAATATTACAACTTAAGAGTAGATCCTTAGCCTCTGTACTTTTGTGAGATTCATTTCCCCAGTCTCTTACTGAAGTAGAGAAATTACTTCCAGAAGAATGTAGGAACATAAGGGGTACATTTTATGAGGCACACAGGCAAAGAATAACTTGGGTAAAAAATCTGGTAGATTGATCTCACTTCATATTTGACTAAACCCCTTAATAATTCCATGGACAGTGGGTGGAATACTTTGAACATCTTGTGATGAAATCCTAGACATCATTCCACAGGAAAAAAAAAGAAACAAAAGTCTGGAATAAGACAATTTTGTGGATGCTAATCTCCATATCCAGTTATTATTTGGTTTTAGAATTTACTTAATGATATAAATAATTTGGTAAATTTTTATAACAACTTGTTCCCTGGTATCTTTGGAACCCCAGTGATCTGATGTAGGATCATCACCTGCCAGATTGTTCAGGGAGAGTAACAACTGGTCCTGGAAAAACATTTAAAATATGATTTATTAGTTAACAGTCAACAAAATAGAAATGAGGCTTTCAAATATTGTATAAGCTTCATTTATCTTTAAGCTTCCAAGGGGACTCAAAGTCAGATGGACTAGTGCCTTCACTTTACAGATGAGAAAAACCGAGGCTCAATGAATGTTAAAGCCATGTTTTATATTGCATTAACATCTTAGCACCAGAACCAAAATGAATAAAGCTTTGCAATTAGGACTTGCAGTCGTATATTTCCTATCAGATCAAGCTGCTGGCTTGGGTAGAATTCTAGTAATTGATACTGCATTTTTGATAAAAGTTTATTTCATGAAGCCTAAAATCACATCTTGTCCTCTCAGTATTGTAAAAAGGAGCTTAATTTGAATGTCCTTGTAGCATACTGCATCAACTAAGTGTACCAACTTATCCAGTACAGTACCGGCACCAGACTCCAAGAACACTGTGTAACTTTTCTCACCTACTGCTAGCCTCTATCCATCATGTTCAGTTTTAATCTGAAAAGCTGCCCAATTTCCCTCATATCTGACTAATCTTACAGAAAGATGATGCCCTTAGAGTATGCTGATTTTCAAAGAATCTTCTTGTGAAGCCTTTTTCAAATCAATGGAAAGAAAAGAAAAAAGTATTACTTTTTCCATAGAAAATGCTGGCATAAATAATAAGAACATACTGTAAATGAAAGACTATTATGCTGAGACAACTAGGTTTTCATAAAAGTTGCTATTACGCTAAATTGTGGAGCCAGGGGCCTGGAATTTAGCTCAGCTGTACAAGTGCCTGCCTGGCAAGGGCAAGGTCATGAGTTCGATCCCTGGTACAAAAAAAAAAAAAAAATTGTAGAGCCAAAGCCAGGTAATGCAGAAGACATCTCTCCTTCAGGCTTCTTTAGCTGTCCCTCTTTGAATACTATGTACCTTGATATTGAGGTTTTGACTATCCTACTTGCTTCTTTTTAAAAATAATTTAAGAAGTTAGACTGATCACTGGAAATAGAATTCTCCCTTAAGAAAGAAAAGGGAAAGATCTATCTTGGAATATCTACAACTAAAAAAAAAAAAAAGAGCTAAATCTTCTTTATCTTTAAGAATTATTTCCAAACCTAAACAATTTCCAGGGGTTGCAGTTGCTGCTGAAGTCATGGCCTGAGAAAAGGAGAAGATGGTGGTGCAGGATAAAGAAAAAGGATAGTAAGAAAAAGACAAAATGAAAGAAGGAGCAAGTGAAAATGGCAGAATCCTTCCAGGAATGGCTTCAACTATACCTGTGCTGCAATCTTCCACTTTTGAACTGTTTCAGTTTATTTACTGACATAAAATTTACCTACCATAAAATTCAGCTGTGAGGGTACAATTCAGAAAACTTTCCTATTTTGTTTTACACTTTCTTTTCCATTATTTCTGATAAGAAGTTAGCTATTAATTACATTTTTGTTCAACTGTACAAAATATGACTTTTCTCTCTTGATGCTTTCAAAATTTTCTATTTGTGTCTGTCATACAACAGTTTGATACTGCTAAGTGTAGAAGTCTTTGTATTTAACCTACTTGGGGTGCATTGAGCTTCCTAAATCTACTGACTCACGTTTTTCATGAAATTTGGGGATGGGGTTGACCATTATCTCTTCAGATTTTATCTGTTCTTTTGTCTCTCTCCTTCTGAAACAGCTTTGCATATGTTATATGCTTGATTCTGCTTCAGAAGTCTCTAAAGTTCAGTTCATTTTTTCCTCAGTTTTTCAAATTTTTCTTTTCAAATTTGCATATTTTAATGTCTTATCATGTTTCTGTTGAAACTCTCTACTGAATTATTATTTCAGTTACTATACTTTTCAACTCCAAAATTTTTCTTTGGTTCTTTTATAATTTATCTTTTTTTGAGATTCTCTATTTGTTGAAGCACTGTAATATTTTCCTTCAATTCTCCAAACAGTTACCTTTAGTTCTTTAAAAATATTTGTAATTAGTGCTCTCAAGTGTTTTCTGCTAAATTCAGCATCTTTGTTCCCTCAAAAACAGTTTTTATTAACTGTTTTTCATCCTCTGTATAATTCATAATTTCTCTGTATGTCTTGGTAGGTTTATTTTTTTGAATATGCTGCAAAAATGTTGACTATCGGACATTTTATAATCTCTTATAGCAATCCTGAATTCTGATTCTATCCCCTGAGGAATTTCTTGTTTAGTAACTTTCCTGGTCTAAATCTTTGAAGTCTGTTACCTCTGCAATATATGGCTTCAGGTGTCTCTTCTCAATTTATTTTTCTGATTTTTATTTTGAAGCCTGGCTTTTTAGGGGTCATCTCTATGTCTTCATCATTTAGAGTTCAATTGATTATTGTTCAGAGGTTGTGCTCAAACACTTAGATCTAGTAGAGTATAAATTCTTTTCCAATGGATCTATGAGGTCAGGGAGTATATTCAATCTTCAGTTCATTTTCAAGTCTGTGTCAGCTCTTCTTTTTGGTTGGGTTCTCTTGAGTCTTCTCTTGCTGTGCTTAGATTTAGCTTTTGTCAATCAGGAATGTATGGGGTGGCTATGCAGGAACATAGCACTGGGTTAAGCCAGGACATTTGAAGAGTGTCCCTAAGGAGATGTCATGTTCCACAATTCTCTGTTAAAACTCTGTCTAGTCTGTCAGACTGTTACTTGCCCCCAGTAGACCAGTAACGTCAGACTAATGTACTCTGGCCCTCTCTTTCCACTAATAATCTCCTTTTTAACTCCTGGGTGCCTGGAGAGCAGCATCAAAATTTATTTCTACACGTTGCTCCACTTTAGCTGAATTACTAGACTAAAAACTAAAGGAAAAATGGTTACAACCCTGGGCAAAAGGCCAGAATTGGGATGTATTTATCCAAAGACAAGTAACTTTCATGTATAAATGCTTCTCAGTTTGTTGTATGTCTTTGATCAAATTCCAGAATTGAGATGGCAGCTTTTGACTGTTTTGTTCAACTTCATAGTTACTTTTGGGAGACAGAGTTTTTTTGATCTCTTCGTCTGTCATAGTAGAAGCTGCAATTCTTCCACACTTAGTTTTTAAAATTTTAAATGTTTAGTTTTAATCACAAGATCTTCCCTGAAAATGAGCTTGGCCATTTCTTATGCATGTGAGTATACATTCAGTCCATATTTCAAAGGTCATACATTATATTTGACAGTATGTCAAATGAGAAATATTGCATCTATTACTCATCTCTCCAGAAGTAAACAGGTCTGAGGCTCATCCTCTACTTCTGCCTCTATTTTCTTGTGAACACTTAGTGTTCTCATTTCTGAACACTGCAAACCCAAAAGTAGAGTACTATTTTTCCCTTGGCAATAGCAGCAGTCCTTTAGTTTTCAGGTTGGGAGATTAATTGGAAAGGAGTCATCTTTCTACTTTCCTAATAATAAATATTTTTAAAAAATTAAGTATGTGCATCTAGTCTGTTATAATTTAGTGAGTGCTTATTATTTGCCAGTTATTGTGTGATTATAGGTTAGAGAAGTTAAGGAACTTGCCTTAGTTTGTTCAGCCAGAAAATTGTAAAGAAAAAATTCCAACCTAGGTCTGTTGGATGTCTAATTCTATGTTGTTAATGATCATATTATACTCCTTTTGGGCAGCACTGCTACCAGATATCAAGCAAATTAGGTCAACACTTGCTTCAAAAATTGGCTTCCATCGATATGTGACTGCCTGATGATCTTCCCATGGTAATTTTTGTCTGTCTCAATTGAAATCTTCTTTCTCCAGATTTTCTTCATGACTCCCTGAATTCAGTTGTTAAGTTGGGTAATAGAAGAGGAGATTCACGTGCTGGGGGTTTAGCTCAGCAGCACAAGTGCCTGCCTGCAAGTGTGAGGTCTTGAGTTCAGTCTCTGGTACCAAAGAGAGAGAGAGAGAGAGAGAGAGAGAGAGAGAGAGAGAGAGAGAGAGATATTCAGGAATTGTGCTTAAAAGCATTTAACTTTTCTAAATCTTTAGTTTTCTTAACATTAAAAAAATTTTTTTTTATTATTTTGAGGGTAGTAAAAGATAATAGAACAAGATGGAACAAAGCCAATTGAGACAAGGCAGTGAAATTGGTACAGAATGTCACAGCAGGTAACCGGGATAACAGTAGTAGGTACCATAATATATCTCATTATCTTCACAATAGTTGTCCTTTCAATCAGGTATAGTAAAATCAAACCAAATACAGAACATTATAGAACTTATCAAAACAGGATATTGAATAGAGCAACACAATTAATCAGAACAAAGCAAAACAGTGATAACAATATTTGCCTTCAAAGAGATGGTAGAAGAAAATCCCCCATATTTGCTATATGGCATATGGTCAACCTCCCAAGAGATACTCAGACCTCTGCCTCCCATTTTCTTGCTGGGGGGTGGAGAGGATGAGATGTTTGATTTTCAGCCTGCACATCGGTAGGCTCACAGCTGCTCACCAGAGAGGCGAGTGGGTTGCTTTGTTTCCCAGCACCCTAAGTTCCAACATGGCATAGATCTCGAGACACGCTGGCTCTCTTTAGCTTTGGTTAAGTTAAGGATATAAATGGTCATGGTTTGGGTTCCCTGGGAAGCAAATTTTGGGTTAGAAAGTAGAGGATTTACTAGAGAGTACTCTTGTGATTGACATCTTTAAAGGGAATGGAAGGAAGTAGGTTTAGGCAGAGGGGTGAATTGAGTAATAAAAAACAACTTTATAGGGAGTTTGGAAGCATGCATAGCCTTTACAGAGATGGATCTGAAGAGGCTGGGTTCTTTATATTCACATAAATCTATCTATGGATGTAGGCTCCCAAAAGGGAAGAGTGTGATCTTGAGTGAAGAGGGTCTCTAGTTAATACAAACTCTGATGGGGCAGTGTACCCACTAAGACTATTAGTCAGCAGCACTTGTCCCAAAACTAGAACCTGATAATAGTTTCTAGCTATTCTTTTGCTCTCAGGAGAGGCGAATTAGATCTATTCCTTAAAATGGTAGGTACTCTACTCAACTGTTTATATTTATACTATAATTGTTTATGCTTTCATTTTCTCAATCAAAATGTAACTTTTAAGTGTGAAACTTTTGTGAGACATGCAAGAAGCTGGAGATACGATAATGCAAAATGTGTGTAGAGTTCCTGTTCTTATAAGCTTATTGCTTGGGAGGAGGCTGTTTATATTTAATCCCCTTCATTGAAATCTCTTGTTTATTCAGAAATTGCTACTAGGCCAGGAACTTAATGTGGCTTAATGTAAATCAATTTTCAACACTCATCCAAACCTTAACCTCTTCGTTATTGTTTCCTAAAGTCTTTTAAATTAGTGTAAATTTCTTTTGGATAGAATTAAACTAGACTATGTGTAAAGGTTTTAACCATTTGCAAAGTAGCAATTACTAGGTTAGTGGAATATGAGCTAAAGCATTCTCTAAAAAAATTAAAAATTAATCATAATTTTGAGAGAAAGAAGTGATGAGTAGTTGAATTTTTTATTTAGCATCATCCTAGTTTCTGAGTGTTATATTGTTAAAAAAGAAGTATGTTATAATTGCAATTACTTTTGATAATTTTTTTCCTAGAAAATAAATTATTAGGGTGTGCCTTATAAATGACTTTTTATTAGGTGATTTATGTCTGATAATAGTTTCTAATTTTTTTAAATTAAACTGTGTCTCTTAGGTTTATTATTAACATTGTTGGAATATATTAAGAGGAAGACCAGTTGGAGTTCCACCTTATGACTCCATGTGCAGTTGGAAAAAATGATGCAGCCTCACTGAGCTAACTGGTGAATTACATGTGGCTGATACGAATATTTTTGGATGAGGAGCCATTTCTAAATAAAAGTGCCATTTCACATTTTTTTCACCCTGATATTTCATTACAAATTTAAAGTCAACTTTAGCTCACTATTACACATATGTTTGGAGGAATAGTTTCAAGTCTTTCAAATGCTGGTCCAGGAGGGCTAGGGATGTAGGTTAGTTGCAGAGCACTCACCTAACCTGTGTGAGGCCTCAGGTCACCAGGTGTCACAGGCAGGGAGAGTGGACAAAGTAGTCGTGGAATGAAAGAAAACAGGAAAAGGGCAAGAAAACTCAATATAATCAACTCCAAGTGATAAAAAAAAAGAATTTTGGATCATTAATAATTATCCTCTTTAGATACAAACAGTATTCAGTATTGTGGCTGATATTCAGGCTTGAGTTTTTTTTTTTTTTAAACTTCATAGGTATAAATAAAAAAAACCCCAAGTAATAAAAACTTCAATGACAAAACTATAAGCACAAATATTTAAAAGTAGAAATCAATTTTATTTTTATTTTCAGTTTACCTTTTGATTCCAGTTTTGGTTTTGAGAAAGCTATTTTGAAAGAAAGATAGTTTGGAGGAATCTGTATTTCATATATCATCATAATACTCCAGAAAGTCTGGGACATCACCTTATCATCAAGCACACATTTCTGTAGTGAAGGCTGTGTTTATTTACACTAAGTAGATAAATAAAGGCCTATTATGTATGCTAAGTTATTTACACTAAGAAGATAAATAAATATCTTCAGTCAATTCAGTTCATGTTTTCCATCTAAAGAGTCACTACAAACTTAGGAAAAGTTTTTAGAGCATTTCAGGTTTTAGAATTGAAATAAGATATTGGCCACCTGTACTATGACGTAAGAGAATGGCCACCTGTACTAAAAACATATGCTTTAGAAACATTTTTTTTTCTAAGCTAGTATGAACTGGCTTCTATTATTAGAAACATAAAGAGTCAATTATTTCCAGAAAAATATTCTGAGGCTTTATATCTTAAATAATTGGACTAACTCTTAGCAGAGAATTAGGGCTTCTGGTATGGATGCCAGAGCCTAGAGAAGTATTTCTCTGCTTCAGGCTGGAACATGGATAAGGGTCTTCAGTCTCAAAGTTGGTTTCTGATTCTCAAAGCATAAGAGGTTTGCAGTTAATTGTAGATTTCCTACTGTCTTATCACTGTTTTGATTCATTTTATTGCTTTTTTATTCCATTTAAAATTACAGACAGAAAAAGAACTGAAGAAGTTTGTGGGGTCCAAAATGTGCAATAGATATCATGAAGGTGAAAAGGGAGGGAATGTCTAAAAAGGGAAGCTGGTAGCCATTGTTAATTTCCTATTCCCTTGTTTTGAAGTCCTGTATCATTTTCATTGTTTTGTTTTGTTTGGTTTTATTCTGATTTGTTTTGTTAGATTCTACTATGTCTGTTGGTATGGGCAGCTATTTTGCAGATAATAAAGATATATTATGGTAACCATTGTTGGTTTTCTATTATCTTATTTTGAAGTCCTGTATCACTTTCATTGTTTTGTTTTAATTGGTTTTCTTCTGTTCTGTTTTGTTTGACTTTATTATGTCTTATGGTATGGACAACTATTTTGAAGATAACATGAGACATTATGGTAGCCATTGTTGATTTTCTATTATCTTGTTTTAAAGTCCTATATTGCACTCATTGTTTTGTTTTGATCAGTTTTATTGTTTCATTTTTTTGTTTTATTGTCTTTAAAATAAAATTTAGAAGTCTGCAGTTAACATGCACAAAAAAAAAAAAAGAAAAGGAGTGGGAGAGGGATGAGGGGAAAAGGAGAAAAGAGAAAGAGAATTTAAAATAAAGGAATTAAAATGTATTATGTACGTGTACCAGTTCTCCACAAGGAACATAACTATGTACTATCAACATGTACTAATAAAAAATAATAAGCCTGTAATTTAGGTACATAGTTCACTATGCAGTTTCCTACTTATGTAAGAACTCTTCCATGAAATAGATTGACTTATGCAGCAGCAGCAGCAGAAACTTACAGTCGCTTAACCCTCTTTTCTGAAGTGTTTATAGGATAGCTAAGAAGCAGGAAGAAAGTAAACACCATGAAAGAAAAGTCTCATGATAAATGGAAAAGAAAGGAAAAAAAAAAAGAAAAAGAAAAAGCCTAAACCCAAAAGAAACCAAAATCTTTTAAAAAACAAAATAAAACTTCAAAAAACAGCTCTCAGAGACAGTCAAAAAATTTTTTTTGTAAAATAAAAGTCATAAAAACACCTCTTAAAGAACAAATACATCATTGTGTACTTAGAAATAATTTAGTGCAAGAGTTGGAAAGTGAGATAGAACAACTCTCTCAGAATGTAAAGCTGTAATAACATGAAATAGAAATATGAAAACACAAAAGATATGAGAACCAAACCAGGAGGTCTAACAGGTTCTGACACACACACACACACACACACACACACACACACACAAAGTGATAACAGCAACTTCTTAGAGATGAAACACACGGATGATCAACTTGCCAGGGCCACTCAGTGAATCTGCAAACGCTGTGTTCTGAGCACAGCTAAAGCACAAAGAGGAGGAACAGGACCTGGCATCTGTCCTTTGGGAGTCCAGGGGGTGGGTGACTTGGATCTTCCTTGTTTGGGGGAATTGTTCTGAATTCTATGTGTAAAGTGATTTGCTAAGAGAATAGAATTTTTCCCACATCATTCTGACCAAAGAATGTTCATGGTGATGCGATACAAAGACAGGATGCAGATTTTTTTCTGATAGGAAAAGGAAAACTTTTTACATTTAGATTCACGTTTTACTAGTATTTATTTAGGCACTTAAAAAAAAAGAAGCTTTTACTGTCCCTAGAAACTCAATAATACAGTGGCAAAGCAGGTTGTAATCTAGTAAAGGTATAGTCACTTTTTTTCTGTCCTTTAATCACAGTGAACTATTTGATTTTTGTTTATTTATATTTATTACATGTTTGTAATTTATGATGCTTACATTTTTTTTGGAATTGGTACATGTATAATCTAGGAGGATATATTCAATCTTTGATTGGTGGGACGATGGGAGTTTTTTTCCCTGTCTTCATAATTTTCTATATTTATGAAATAAGTATGTATTAATTTTATAATTAAAAGTCAGAAAGCTATTTCCATTAGGGGATGTGTGTGTGTGTGTGTGTGTGTGTGTGTACTGTTTTGTAGTATTTAAAATACAAATGAAAACTCTTGAGAAGAAAAGGCTATGTAGACCTGGGAGTCTACATGGCTTGTGAAGGTATAAGTAGGAGGAAGGGAACCCTCTAGGGCACTGAGAAAGACCTGAGGCAGGAAAAGCCACAGAATACAATGGTAAAATATTGAAGATGGAGTTGGAGAAAAGCTTGATCTACTTTGATCTACCCAAGAACTATTTTGAAAACTTTCTAACTGAAAAATTTCCTATACATGTTGCCTAAGGTTGATGCTACTAAGGGGCAGCCACAGAACCAGAATCCAGAAAGAGTCTGGCCAGTGCTCAGCAAAGGAAGTGAACTCAGGGCTGATAGGAGACTGGAAGATGGCTCATGTAATGTATTTGGTGGGTACACAAATCTTTGGAATTCACTTAAAAATAAATACTCAATGTTTTACCAACCACCCCAATACCCTTACAGAATGTTTTCATAGCTTTTGTCTCTCCACTGTCATCACTCTGAATTGAACTGCATGTGGGATATACTAGACATTTTAAAAACCAGATGAGAGAAATGGAGCGCAGTTCTGAGAAAAAATAAGGCAGTCCAGAAAACTTACTACAGCTTCCAGGTGGGGGCTAGTTCCCACTGACACAAGGTAAGTCTGGAGAGGGTCAGCAGCTCCAGGGAGAAATAACAAAACTGGGGTGGCAGCATTAGCTCCAAGAAAAACCCATACCTATTATAAACTGGGACAAAAAATTTGAATTTTACTCTGAAGGTGACTCCTTCCACAAGGAAAGTAGAGAAGAAATCTAGTATAGTGCCTGCCATATTGGAATGAGTTTAATCAGCAACTACTTTGGGAAAGGATTAATTCTTTAAGACAACCAAAGAACAGCTATACTCCAGAATTTTTAGTGTTATCCTACCACAGTGATTAGGTGGGATATGGCCACAACAGACAGTGTCAGGGAAAGTGCAGACTAGATGTAGATCTGAAAAGTTTAAGCTCACGTGAGAAGGATATCGGGATACTGCCTTCTGTGGTGGGAGGCCAGGGTGGTTGTGTGTGGCTTTCACAGGAAGCTGAATCTGAAAATGCTGGCATTAAGTCCAGCAGACTGCTTGATCCTCTCTCCTCCTGCTCTCTACATCACACAGAATGCAGTGATAGGTTTGCTTGCCCTTTCTGCCATTGTGAGCAAGGATATGGCTCAGCACGAAGGTTGCCACAGCCTCAGGTGTATGGACAGAGGAGTCTCTGAAACAAAGGGGTCCTTCACAGAGCCCATAAGCTGTAAAGTGAGGGAAAGAAAAGTGTTACTCCGTGTGCACTGAGATAACAGAAAGTGGAAGTTGCCAGAGTGACTACAGTTGTAGGACAGATACCACTGAACAACTACACTCAGTTGGAAAGGTTGGTCAAAATTTAGCATTCAAACACAAAAACATAAGCACAGAAGCAAAATAAGTCTCAGAAGTTACTATTCCCTCCCAATATCTGCTAGATTCTAAGACTACAGATGTTGGAAATAAACCACTCATTCAAAAACACAAAGAAATCTTTATGATTTTTGGGGGACTCATTTTCTTTGCTTCCAAAGAATAAACAAAATAAATAAGCTTTTACAAATCTTAAAAAAATGAAATAAAAGACTCAAATCAATACAATTAGAAATGAAAATTGTGAAATTATAACAGCCACTGGTGAAATACAGAAACTTATTAGAAACTGCTTTGAAAATTTGTACTCTGATAAGACTGGAGAATCCAGAAAAAACATAAATTTTTAGATAAATATGAATTATCAAAACTGAACAAAGATATAAGAACTCTAAATAATACAGCAACAGGCAATGAAATTGAAGAAGTAATAAAAAACCTACCAACTAAGAAAGGACAAGGAATTGATGGATTTACCACTGACTTCTACAGGAACTTCCAGGAAAATCTAATGCTGATACTCCTCAAACTCTTTAATGAAATTGAAAAAGAACGAACACTCCTAAGTCATTCCTAGAAATTAGTATTACCCTGATGCCAAAACCTGACAAAGACACAAATAAAAAATAGAATTACAGGCCGATCTCTTTAATGAATATAGATGCAAAAAGTCCTCAACAAGATACTGGCAAGCAAAAAGTTTGATCATATATCATAACTAATTTCACTTCATACCATGGCTGGAGGGATGATTCAACATACGTAAATCAATAAATACATCAGATAAGCAGAAGAAAGAACAAAAATCATATGATCATCTCAATAGACACAGAAAAAAGTCTTGGACAAAATCCAACATCCATTCATGATAAAACCCTGAAGAAAATAGATATAAAAGGACTTATCTCAATCTGACAAGAGCTACTTATGACAAAAGTATAGCCACAACATATTAAACAGAAGTTGAAAGCTTTCTCTCTAATCAGGAACAAGACAAGGGTGTTTACTATCACCATTTATATTCAGCATAGTCCCTGAAACAGCCATACCAATAAGGCAAGAGAAATAAATAAAAGATACACATATAGGAAAGGAAGAAGTCAGATTATCATTATTTGCAGATTCCATCTTCTAAATAGAAGACCTAAAAAGAGTCCAACAAAAGACTCCTAGAAGTTATAGCCAAATTCAGTAGCATAGTGTCAACACTCAAAAATTAGTAGAGTTCCCATACACTACTATAATGAACTTACAGAAGAAATTAGGAAAACAATAGCATCAGGAAAAATGAAATACTTACAAATTAAGCTAACCAAGGAAGAACTCAACAACAAAAACAACAGTACCCTGGAAAAGGAGATCAAAGAGGACATCAGAAAATGGAAAGATATCCTGTATTTCTGGATAGGCAAAATGGATATTGTCAAAATCACCATACTTCTAAAACTGACATACAGATTTAATGCACTATCAATCAAAATACCAATAGCCTTCCTCACAGAACTAGAGAAATAGTCCTAAATCTTATAGGGAACCAGAAGTTACCCAGAATAGCCAAAGAAATCCTGGGCAACAGGATCAAAATGGGAGGCATCACAATTTGAAACTATAGGCTATGGTACAAAGCAACAGTGATTAAAAATAGCATGATATCAGAGCAAAAATGACTTGGATCAATGGAACAGAATAGAGGATGTAGAAACAACCCCAAACACATTCAGCTATCTGGTGTTTGACAAAGGTACCAACAATACATACTGGAGGAAAGATTAACTTCTTTAATTAATGATACTGTAAAAACTGGCAATCCACACTCAGAAAATTAAAGCTAAATTTATCTTCCACCATGTACTAAATCAAAATGGATCAAATATCTAGATGTTAAGATACAGATGTTTAATCTACTAGAAGTTAAAATAGGTAAAATTTTTGAAGACATAGGCAAAGGCAAGGACTTTTTATTTTTTTTTTAGTAAGGTTTTACATTTACTAAAGGCAGTAAAATAAACATGCTCCACAGAACACGTTGTAGGTCAAGTACAAATAGGAAAAGAAGTTCACTCTGCAGGGTGAGAACAGAACACTGTGGTAAAGATCACATGGTGGCTATGGTCACATCTCTTGTACCCCCCTGATGTCACATTTAGACTATTCTATCAAAAACTTGCTTGAGTTCTCATTAGAAGAATTGATGATAGCATTCTCTGATTGGTCCCAGATGCATAGCTTAGGGAACTGTTTTTTCTGCAAATTTCCTGTATCTTTATGATTGACAAGTCATACCTACTTGCTTAACCAGCTTGCCACACCCTCACTTCCCTCTGAGAGATAAATCCCTATAATTCTTTATGAAGTGCTGAGGTTATGGAGGTGTCTGACTTCACATACCTACTTCTGACTGAAAGAGGCTGCAGTCCCTACTTACACTTAGGTGTTTTCCAACTACCTTGGGATGTTGTGGCTCATGAACAGGGTTGAAAAGAAAACTGTCAGAAGACAATAAGAAGGAGTAGGTGTCTGTATTTGAAGGACTATTAAGTTACCTCTTCAGTGACAGAAAGCTTAGTGAACTTGTCAGGAGAGTAATTTTAGGGCCCAAATATGAGAAGAAGCAGGTCAGCGTTCCCTGCTTCTTATGGAGAAGGAAGTATGACAAAAGGGGCTAGTAGACTACCAGTGCCCATTTATGGTGAATATAATTATTTTCTCTCAGAGCAGAACTTCTGTCTTGCTTTTTGAAGCAGAGCCTAAGGTCTTCCAGAGGAATTATTTTTTCTCTCTTAGTCCTGTGACCATGGGCTAGGAAACCTGTAGAGTTCTTATAGCTTTTCACCATGTCCCTTGAGAAAGGACAAGTTTTAATTGTTCCTCAGGAACAGAGATAAGGCTAACATCTTGAGGGGCTTGAAAGCTACTCTTTGTGCCTATCAGCCTTGTGATTATCCCAAGGAGACTTCAGAGATGTCTCTTTGGTGTCTTTTGCAATGAATGATAGTGCTTGGGAATACAGACTGCCTCTAGGAGTCATAGAGTTTACTGATTGTGCTTTATTTGATTAGTTAGCAAACTCCTTTCTTTTTGAATTGCTGCAAGAGCATGCCAATGTCTAAGTAAGGATTATGAGCTCTGGTTTTTGTGCAGAGGTCGTTGGGGGAAGGGGTTTGGCTTCAATGACATAGGAACTGATGAATGTATAACCTGCCTTTTGATGTCCTTTTTGGACAAAACTACTTCTATCAGTGAATAATACCTCCTAAAAGTCTTAAAAGTGGCAGGTCTAATGATATCCTGGCTGTTTTTACAGGTCTTGGAAATCACTTGTTCATAAGAGTAGAGTGCAAGTTTTTATGGTAACCTCAGGTATATCTAGAAGCATGGCCTGAGATGGTCAAAACATATAAAATCTGCTCTGGCCTTTGCTAGAACTGAGAAAATTGCCCCCAGTTTTGCTGGTAAATTTCTTTTTTGGTAAGGGAGTAGAACACTGTGGGACAATTAAAAAGTCATGGTTGAACATTTGATCTTTAAATTTACATGTCAAAACAGAAGTAAAGAAGCTCTCTCTAGGGTTCTCCTTGATACCAATTTTAGCTATAGATCTAGAGGACTTTCTAGAGAAGGAATATAAAACAGAGTAGTTGAATGTGCTTACCCATGACATTCAGTGTCACCTATGTTTCTGTACTGAAGAAAGAGATGTCTAGACAGGGGCATTTCAGTTGGCCCTGGGCCCTTTGGTCTTCTTCATCAAAGTAGGAGCTGAGGGTGTTGGTGAGCTTAGCTCTTCTCTGGAAGTGGAGGCAGTTGATCCTCCAGTGCCATGAGTTAGGCACTTTGGCTACCTAACATGGAGCAAGATTGGTGGTGGCTTGGTACAGTCACACACCCAGTATTCAGTTTTCCTGCAGTCCTTGATTGGCCCTGGGCTTTCCCTTGGAAACCTTGAGTGTGCTTAAACCACTGGCAATTATAGCAGACATAATTCTGATTTATCTTTCTTCTTGGTGCTTCTCCTTTCATCATCATCCAGATCCCAGTTGTTGAACACAGAAAAGGCCATGTCCAGCAACTGGGTCATATTTGAAAATATTGGAGCTCTCTGGCACACTAGCTTCTGGTGGAGACAGGCAGGAGAGACCCATATGCCTCTGAGAGACAGGTGCATATCTGAGGCAAGATATCATTTTTTTTTTTGGAAGCCTCTTTAAGGATCATAGATTTTGGGCCTTTTCAGAGATAAAGAGTCAAAAAGCCTGAAAATAAGGAACTTCACACTGTCTTCCTTGCCCTTTTCTAACTGAAAAATACTATCATAATTTAGACTGCCATTCTGTGTCTGTCTCATGCCATTTCCTAGTTCGCACTGGACCCAAACAGTATTTAGACAATACTATAAGACAAATTGTTAAAGACAAGGATGGAGTCCCTGAGGCTCCAACTAGCTACATTAAGGATCAAATTGTTCTAAATGTCTAAGGATACAGCCCATAGTAAGGTCTCTGGGATTTGAAGGGTATTTCTCATGGTGTGTCTTGCATTATGAAGACAGAAAAGTAGGTATGGGGTTCTTAGAATGGTATCCTATGCAGAAAGAGGAGTCCCATTGAGCTTACAAATTATCCTTTGTGAGACTCAAATATTACTAAATGGACATTTCTGTTTGAAGCTGGTGTGGCACTGGTGCTTTCCTGGAAGGGTAGAGTCCCTGGGGCATGTCTCTTAGCCTCCACAGTGTGCCTTACTGACTCCTAAGTAAGAAGATACTAGGGTCTTTCTTAGAGTGGCACCCTGAAGGGGAGTTTTCTCTTATATCAAGAGCCCTTAATGTCTTCTGCAGCTCCTTGGTGGTTCTATTAGCTACTTATGCCCAAAAGACCAGTGTGGAGCTCCTCTGGTGCTCCCTTAGAAACCATAAACTCTTAGGGGATGAGTGGAGCCTCCTGGGAGCTCCTTTGACCACTTGAGAAACAGTATCTTTTATGTTTCTCTCAATAATAAAAAATTTGGTAATTACTTTGTTTAAATTAGTAAAGACAGAGACTTCTTTTAGACATTTATGAGAAAAAGTTTTAAGTAAAAAGATAGCTCTATTTTGATTCATAGCTACTTGAGCTGACCTTTACTGGCTGATTCCTTTGTTTCACTCAGGTCCTTATGCACATGTTTTGAAATTATGTGAATTTCTGTTAGAAGAAACAAGAAAGGAATCTAACCTGACTCAAAAAAGAAACCAGGAAGAGGTCCATATATTTCCTAACAGTATAAGGTTAGTTCTTATCTATAAGGATGAGATTTTCTGGTGTCCATGAGATCAGTTGAAGAAAAGAAAATGGCAAACAAACATTGTGGAACCACATGACTGATCCACGTGACCAATCAAAATGCCTGACAAACATGGCAGGACCATGTGGCCATACAAATATGAACCAAAATATGGTCAAATATGGCAGAAAGGTGGATTGGGATAAAGCAAGTCCCAGAAAATGTGATATACTGAGAATACTGAGATAAAAGGCCATCTAGGAGAAAAGTACAGATGAGACTTAGAGCATAAGCAGGCTCCCAAAACAATGAGAAAACGGAACATGGAACTTGAATGATCTGTTCCACAACTGGGTTAGTAAAAGATATAAAAATAAATAATTTTTGTGCTGACAAAAACAAAACCAGGTGAGTGTACAAGAAAATGTGCTGTTTGTACACAATAGAGTACTACTCTGGCATAAAGAATGATAAACTTGAGCCATTTTTAGAAAAATGGACACACTTTTAGACCACAATGTTAAGTGGAAATAAAGCAGACAGACAAGTTTAAATAATGCATCATTTCTCTCACATGAGAGATCCAAACATAAGTAAATGATAGATCAAAATAAAAGATGATAGGAAACAGGGAGACAGACCTTTTGCAAAAGCATTAGTGATCAAGAGATGAAAGGAGGGAAAGGAAGGGGAGTGCAAGATAGGGGAGTGGAAGGTGGTAAAAAAAAAGAATTGGGATGTGTTATGTACATGTACCAACTCCCCACAGAGAATCTAATCATTATATACTACAAACAGGTACTAACAAAAAGGCTGTAATTGAAAAATATAAAACAGGTGAATAAAATAGAAGTGGTAACTTTCCTTCTCAGAGCTTTCAGAATATTAAATAACATGATTTAAATTTAACATTATTTAAATAGAAATTATCAAGTTCCACTCTTTATTATGAAATCCCAATGACCATGAGTTGAGTGAGTTAGTTAAAACCATCCTTAGTGGGGTGAAAGTCACTAACCCTGGCCCAGGAAAGAAAGGCTGTGACCCTCATGAAAGTCCTAATACCTTAAGAATGTTCAATATTTTATGAATCTCTATTACTTATATAATAGCAATGACTGAGAATTGTCATAGAATTATGTACTCAAGTTAAACTTTTTTTTCAAGAAAGGCATTATATTTATAAGATTAAAAATAAATAATTCAAAGTCTGAAAGTTACTTTTCCCTACAAAAATGCTATTGCAGATTTTTTACTTGAAGGCAGAATGTAACAAAAGCAGGGGGAAGGTAGAAAAGGCACAGAAAAGTTGATTTAACAGATAATGTATTGCATTTAAAGAACTTGAGTGCCATTACTTTTCATCACTTAACTTTTCAAAGAACATTTTCAGCTTCCTTATTTGCATGTTTCATTGTTTTCAAGCCTTTACACTGTATGCTTAAAATGCAAATGGAATAATATAAGAATAATGAGAAGTAATACTTGGAAAAAATGTTGCAAAAAGGGCCTAGTTTCCCTCTGATTGAAAGGAGGTGAAACTTGGGAGAGCCAGACTAGATGTAATTTTATCTTCAGTCTAAGTAGAAGTACTATTACCATTGTGCTTTCTCTTTTGTAGTGGTGAAAATTAGTTAATATTTCTCTTTCATGATGCCTTCACTTTTGATCCATTTTTCTTAATTTTTACATTAGATAGTTATCAAATAATTAACTTCAATTCAGTGAACATTTACTGAGTCCTCACTAACCTTGGAATGAAGAATAAATTGTTCTTCATTAAGAAGAGTAAATTAAGAACAAACAGGGAAACATCAGTGAACTTCTCTGATGTCTGTATGCTCACTAAATAGGTTCAGAAATCAGACTTTCTGGATTCCAGTCATAGATCTGCCTTTTCCCATACATGCTACTTCCTTTCCCTAATCCTCAGTTTTTCCATCTGTAAAATGGAATAATAGTAATATAGCTGGCAAGGAAAGTACAATTTTAAAAGTTAGAATTTTTTCTTCAGAGACTAATGGCTTCTCTGAACTTCCTCAGGCATGGGGTGGCAGGGCAGTAACTGCCACCCCTTTCTCTCTTTAGTCAGTCTAGTGATTGGGCAGAATATGCAGATGCTATCCCCAGGAATCTGGTTGATTTCTTTTTCACAGGGAAGGCAGAGAATGAAAAGTGCTAGACGGAAATAAGCAAGTATGGAGTTGCCTATTTCTCATTGTGTACCCTTTCTCCTCTATTCTCTACTGTAAAAAGAACTTGCACACCTAGACACAATGAGATGATGATTTGTGGCAATGTGAGGCCCTTTCATCTCCTTGGAGCTAGCTTTGAGTAAACATCTTTCTTTCTCATTCTGCCTCCTGTGTTTTGTTCTGTTTTTTGCTTTTTTTGTGGTACTGGAGACTGAATCAGAGCCTTGCACTAAGATACTTCTCTAGCCCTTTTATACGTTTTGAGACAAGATCTAAGTCACTAGATTGCCAAGGCTGAGCTTGAATTTATAATCTTCTTATCTTAGCTTCCTTTAGTGATGAGAGTATAGGTGTGTATCACCAGATCTGGTCCCCTCCTATGTTTTTTGAAAGGTATGAGCATACAGTATTGAGTTTTCATTAATAGTAACATCTTTCTTGTCAGGTGGATGTGATAGTTTAAAAAATTATAAATGATGCACTTGGAGAAAAACACTCTTACATATGTGAATACATAGTACCTTGAGCATGTAATGCTTAGCAATGTATATTTCAAGAGTAGGATGCTGTGACTGTTAATCCTGATATATAAACTTCATTGGATTAAGAAACACCTGGCAGATTATTAAAGCAAGCTCCTGGGTGTGTCTGTGTGGGTCATGGAGGTGTGACCTTGGTACACCTCCATGGCGTCTCATTTTTTCTCTCTGAAACTATTCTCAGTGACTAGAATTAAGAATCTTTGCTCTGTCATGCCCTTCCACCATGATGTTTCTGCCTCAGAGCTAGGTGACCATGGACTGAATTCCTTGAAATTGTAAGCCAAATTAAAGCTCTCATCTTCTGAATTGTGTGTGGGGTACTGTTCTTCAGTGTGGTAAAGCTGATTAGTACAAAGACTCTCTCTGCCCTTTGGCTTCTGATATAGCAAGGGAGGTATAGAGTGAATGGCCATTCCAGTTTGCCTAACACCAGTGTTTCCTGGACAGGACTATCTCTGTTTTGAATGGAAATGGTGCTGGTCAGGTCACCCTACAAATGGAGGCACATCTATTCAGTCAGTCATAATTTCAAACCAAGTAAATCAAGTTGTGTTAGTGGTGACACAACTTTGTACTAGAAGGACAAAAGTATACTGAGGCATAAAACAAAGCATGACAGGTTTCTCCACATAGAATAAAGAAGAGACATTCCATGTAGGGAACCTAAAGAAGCAAAGATGTAGAGGTTAAAAAGTACCTGGGCTGTTTATAAAAGCCTGACTGACATATGAGAGGCATAAAGCTGTATGTCTTAGTCACGTTCATCACCAGGGCAAATATCCAGTACTTGCAATTTAAAGGAGAGGTTTATTTTGGCTCATGTTTTCAGTTCAGTCCATGATTTGCGGGTTCCAAGACAGTTGCAGGATGGGAGAGGAGCATAAGGGAAGATAAGCTGCTACTATCATAGGAGCCAGTAAGCAGAGAGTGGAGGGAGGAATCCCTTCTAGGTCATTCCCCAGTGACCCACTCCGCCAGGCCTACCTCTTAACAGTAGATTATCTGTAGGGTCCTCATGGTTAAATCAGCTTTCAAAAGCCAGGCCTCTGAGCACGTGAGGCTCTTGGGGGATATCTAGATGTGAAGCATAACTGTGCTTGAGAGATTTGAACTGTAGTGAGTTCCAGGTTCAAAAACATGTGGTATGACTAGACTATTCAAGAACTTAATTTTTTCTCATATTTTTTCTTTTCCCTTTCTTCAATTTCCCCTCTTCCTGCCCTAGTTTCCCTTCCCATTTGAACATTTTCTTCCAATTTCACAATGTCTATTATACTTTTTGGTCCTTATTTACACTTATTGTTTCTCAAACCTGAGAAACTATGTGTTATTTACACATACATGCATTCAATTTATTTCACTTAAGAGTATGATCTCAAAGTGCACCCATTTACCTAGAAATGTTTCAAGATTATTCTTCCTTATAGGTAGTAGTACTCCATTATATAAAAAACCTATATCTTTATCTATTCATCGGCTGATGGACATTTGGGCTGTTTCCAAGATTTAGCTATTACAAACTGTGCCACTGTAAACATGGGAGTGCCTATATCATTCTGTATGATGCTTTTAATTCTTTCAGGAAGATACCAAAAAGGGGAATAATTGGTCCACTGTAACCTCTTATCCTATTTTGTTGAGTAATCTCCACATTGATTTCCACAATGGTTGCAACAGTCTATACTCCCACCAACAGCGGAGAAAGGTTTACTTGTCTCCACCAGCATTTGTTATTGGTTGATTGCTTGATAATAGCCGTTCTTCCTGGGATGAGATGGAATCTTAGTGTTAATTTACATCTCTTGAATGACCAGTAATGTTGAACATTTTCTTAATGTATTTAGTTGCTGTTTCTACTTCTTCGTCTGGGAAGTATATATGCATTTCAGATGCCTGTTTTTGGGTTGGGTCTTTACATATGGAGGGTCTGACTTTTGTGAATTCTCTATTCTAGATAGTAGTCAGGACTTAATTGTTATATCTGAGACCAATTTGCATAGAAGTAATGGAAAGATGACCATAGGAGGGTGGGGGATGGGGCAGAGCAGAAGTATAATTGATACTTCTCAAACCAAACTTACACCTCAATTTTCTCATGAAAACTCATGTGACCACTTCAAATAGACTGAAATGAAAAATAGATCATTAGCTCTTATTTTATTATTAAGTAACTATAAAATTTCCATGCTTTAAATATTAAAGAGTACTTCCTTTATACGATAAAAGGAGTAAAGGAGTTTTTGTTATCTTTCATATTCAACTTGAGGGCATCTTTGACTCTCCTTTTCATTATTCTCCTTATCTAATCAGTGGTACATGTGTTGATTTTTGTCTTCACACAGATTTTTTTTCTCTCTGTCCTCTAACTCCCTTCAAGACATAATTGTATATGGTCCTTGCTCCCAGTTTCTCTCAACTCTAAACCATTGTGAATTTTGTGCCCAATTAATCTTGTTAAACAGCACTTTTGACATGTCACTTTCCTATTGAGGAACCCCCTGTGGCTTCCTATTAACATCTGGATCTAAGCCACTCTTGTCAGCCTGGCTTCAAAATTTATCCATCAATGAATCCCTACAACTACTCAGGTTTCTCCCACACTGTTTCTCAGAAACAATTTGTACTACTCAGGCATGCCTTCTTTTTGTCTTTAACTCGTATAAATCCTGTCCTTACATCCATTTCAAACTATTTGTGACACATGCAGTGAGTTTCCTTTCTGTATAAATTCAAAGCTATACCATTTACTTTGAGAGGAAAAGATAAGCATCAACCTTGTTGTCATTCTACAAAGGGAGCGTGGCTGGTGTGTGTGTGTGTGTGTGTGTGTGTGTGTGTGTGAGAGAGAGAGAGAGAGAGAAGGAGAGAGAGAGAGAGAGAGAGGGAGAGAGAGGGTGAGAGAGAGAATAATCTCATGAGTTTCTGTTCAATAATAATAGTAATAACTATGGTTTTCCATTGCTTCTATTTAAATCTTCTCCTAATCACACTAGTTCTTATTAATAGCCCCAGTTGTTACTTGTTCATTGAAATAAATCCAAAAATCCAATTATCTTCTTCCCATCTTCACTCTTTTGGCTGAAATTCAGGTTTTAGTATAACCTTATTTCCCTAATGTTCTGTATCTGTCAGTCTGTCTGTCTATCTACCTATCTCTATCTACAAATCTACTTCTATTTGCATCTATAACCATACATAAAATTTATGTACATATGACTTTATGGATGTATGTATATTTACATATATACATGTACATATAACATATGCTTTAAAGTTGTTTTTGTTTGCTTTTCAGTTTTTTGGAAGTGGAAAGATGGCTTATTTTAATAAACAAGTATATTGAGATATTGAGACCCTAGACTCAGACTACTTCACCTGTAAATTAGCATGGCCTACCAGGAAGTTACTGATATTTCTTTGCAGCTTTATGAAGTTGAATTCAATTCATATTTTAAAGTCACAATTTAAACTATTAAGAAAAAGCTGTGGGGGAGTCTGAAAAGATGTTCCTTGGGGGAATTTTGTTGCTGAAATAAAAGATACCAATTGGCTCACAAAATTCCATAAAACAAATGGAAAAAATGTTACACTGAAGATACAGATAATTTGGGAAGCTGCAGCCATCTGGTTATGGTCAAAATAGCTGCTTCTGATACCCTTAGATGGTACAAATTATTGGCAGACCTCAAAAACCAGAACAGGAATCCATTTTGAGATCAGATTTCTTTGGCTTTCAAGACATGTTTACAAGGAAATCAAGATTAGAGGAAACAGGAAGAACCAAAGTGTAGAGAGAATTTACCATCGAAAGTTACTCAGTTTGGCCATTGTTTAACATAAGCAGAACTTGAATGAGAGGACAGGTGGAGGTCCATGCCAGTGTATTCATTTGGCTTTTCCACTTTACTTCCCAGCTTACCACTTGTGAGCCAGCTGGTGACAGGTATCACACGGGACATGTTAAAAGTAGCAACAAGAGGCTCCTGGCAGCAGAAGCACTGTCATCATCCGTGGAAGAGGCTAACAATGGACAGTTCTTTTCAAGCACAGTGGGCTCTTTTGTAGGAGCCTACAAACAACCAGGGGGAACATATTATAGGGGCTGAGCATGGAGGCTGGTATTTTGATTTATGGGGAGTACCACTGTGATTTAAGCATTAAAAGTAATGATATTCTGAACTCATAATACATTGATTGCATTACTGAGTTACTCAATATAGCCTAAGGAGGGATTGTGCACTGACTCGCTCTCCCCTTCAGTCACTCAATCTCCACATAACTAACTACCTAGCACCCTCCTGTTCTCCTGCTCCCAACCCCACATTCCCTTGGTTTACTGAGTATAGTGTTTTGTTTTCTTTGTTTTTAAGCTTGGACATTTGTTATTCCCCCTCACAATCTTTATTACTATTTTTAAAATCTTCATCCTTATCCTGCTCACCACTTTCTAGGACTGCTCTTTGCTCTTGCCTTTATTCTGACTTCTTATTCTAGCAATCTGTGAAACCAAAAACTAAGGAACTAAATAATTTGCTTAAGATGTTCTTCAGTAATTAGGAAGGAAGGGAGGGCGTTGGCATTCTCCTACGTGAAAATAACTTGCATGCCTCAGCAGACATATTAAACATGTTGTTTAAGCAGATTCAAAATAATTTTTAAAATGTTTTGAAATTATTTTTAAAGAATATTTCAGGGTATATTGCATGGAATATTGAAGAAGGTAACGTACTTCACATGGTATGCACATTGTTTTCTGGTTGGTCTTCACATTATTCTAAATACTAAAATCTTATTGTATGCCTGTAACGGAGATAAGAAGTGATGCATAATTTGTGTAATCTTATTCAGATAATTACTATATGACATATCAGAGATTCACTTGTGAATTTTCTCAGGGCCACTCTAAATAGATAGGTATTCATCTCAATCAAAGTGAAGGGAATTTGACAAGTTTAGAGATGATTTTTGGCTTAAACATATGTCTGTGTTAGTTCAGGTAGGATAACCACCATGAGAATAGACCTCAAAATATATTATGGCAAAAATGCAATATAAATTTATTTATTGCTAACATAATAGTATGGTCAAGAGAGAATGTCAGCAGGGTGACTTCTCACAAAGTCATTTAGGAGCTCAGAGGGATGAGAGCTTTGTCTTCTTCATGGGGCTTCCAGGCACATATGGCTAACAGGAGAAAAGAGGACAGAGGGTCATACTTGGAAGGGTTTAATGAATCAGATATGGGAATAGCTCACGTCTCTTTGACTCACACTCCAATGGTCCTAAGGCCACATCTAATTGCAGGGGAAGATGGGAAATATAGTCTACCTGAGCTTCCAAGAAGTGAAAAATATGGGTTTTAATCAACAATTTCTGCCACAGTGTCCATTTATCAGTGAATGGCTATTGTGACCTACAGGAAAAGACATACTTCATTCAAGGGATGAATTTGTCAGAAAGATTTAAAAGAGGGCCCTCTTTTCCAAGGTATGCAGGTAACTCTGACTTCATCCAAGGAGAGATATTTAATGTACAAGGACACAAAAGTTCAGCACTATGCTGCCCTACCTTTGTCTTCTTTCCTTCTGATTAAACAGAAACAGCATTTTATCTTAACTCTCCAGGGCAGTAATTAATCCAATTTCAGCAAAATGTTTAATAAAACTTTATTTAGTTCAATATATTATTATTGAAAACATTTGTTTAATTGTATCTGTGTGCATTTTCTAGCTTTAAGACATAGTCAAAACTCAGGGAATTACCTATTACTCCAAGTCATGTGTAAGTTGAACCTTTAAGATTTACTCAATAAGGTGAGCATGATATCCATCTTTGGACTTTTCTGGCATTCGAAAATGAATAAACACAACTTGGCTTAAATGTCAGCATAAGTAAGAGGCCTTAAAATGACTTAATGATCTTGTTCATTACAGGCCCTAAATTATATTTAATCTGAGGGTGGGACATTGCTGCTGTGTTACCTGAAGAACCAGTTATGTTTCATGCAGAATGACTTTGTTCATCTAAAATCAGAATTGAAGTCTTTGTCTAGGCTAATTAGGTGAGTAAAAGGGCAAAGCAAACAAAACTTCTTTGGAGCCAACTTGATTATGTAGGTTTATAAAGAACAGTGACTACTTTGATAACTGAAACATGCAGATAATCCCTAAATCTCACTTTACTCATTTGTTTTAATTACTTCCTCTTTGGGTTTGGTATCAGTGGAGGTCATATCAACTGCTTTGTTTCTCCTCTTTCACTTGCCCTTGGTCCCTGCATACTTACTCTTCTGAAGGAGGATGAAATAAATATGTACGGGTTGGGAAGCAGTAAGAGGTTGGGTTGTCCAAAAACTGCATAAAAAGCCCTAGGCAACTGAGGATTGATAGTAAATGGTCTTTTCTTGCCATTGGGTTTATGGTACAAGTCAAAACAGAGAACTTAAATATGAGTCCTGAAGTCAGACAGACCTATGTACAAATCTAGCACCCCACACTATGTGGCTTCAGACAATTATTTAATCTCCCTGATCTCTGTGTATAAAACAGACTGGACTGTCCCTTTGATAGTGTTTTTGTAAGGATTACATAAGATAACACATTTTATGCTTTCAGCCAACTGCTTGGCATACAGCAAGTACTCAATAAATGTTAGCTATAATTTTTGTCGGTGAAACATTTGGATATCCCTCTCTTCTTTTCAGGTTTTACAAGCTTCTTTATTCCCAATGAGACATTTATTGTTGAGGCTCTGCAACCCCATGCTGCTTCAGTAGTTAATGTGGCAGTTCCAATGCCCTTTATGACCTTAAGGATGAAAGAGCTTGGTGGTTCAGAGCAGTTCTTTCTTCTCAGCTCTATTTTGTTCTTGATATAGCTGTTCTATTCACACACCTTGCAATCTGTGAAGTTAAAATTAACCTATTTGCCAACCTGCATCTCAGTGAGAAACTGAAAAATTACACCTTCTCTACGCACTAGACAGTGTTTTCTAGTGCATCTTTGATGATGAATATGATAAAGCAAGAGATGGCTTACAGGGAAAAGACAGCTCTCTCTGTGCTTAGTTTATTCCTTTGGAAAAGTCCTGTGCAAATGTCAAAGCTGGGTTTAGAGAACAGGATGTGACATGGAAGTTGCTGTGTTGTGTCTCCACACAGGTTTTTGAAATGGAGAATCAAAGTGTGCCAGTGTAACTGTCAGATTTGGGCATATGGAACAATCTAAGGAATTAGACTCTTTCCAGTAACAAGTTTAGCAACTTCCTTTAAAGAGAGACAGAGAAAGAGAGGGGGGAAAAATCTCATTGCCTTTATAACCAATGGTTATCTTCAATCAGCAGTTCAAAGGAGTCTGCTTTTCCATCCTGCATGTAGTTGCTGTTTCTCTGACTTTAGGTAGGAAGGTTGCAGCACAGCTGTGTGCAAGTTGCCAACTTTTGATCTTAGATGCCCTGGATTAACCTGGTGGTCTTCCATTTTCCTATTGTTTTGGAGCCAGGGTAGGTGGCTAGGAATGGCTCATTTGCCTTGATCTTGTCCTGGAAGGCCACTGGATGTTATCATTCATCTCTGGACTGACACACCAATCTGCACAGATGTAGTCTCTTCCTGTTTGGTTCCTATCTCTTTCAAAGGACCATTTAAGACATTCCTCAGTTCTCTCAGGGTATAATGTCTTTCTTCCCTCACCCCTCCCCTGTTATTCAACTCTAAAGTTTCATGCTTTACAGTATAGAATTAGTGGAGGTGGGGTATAAACAGGGAGTTTGATTTAAGGTCTAGACCAAAGAATTTTAAGCTATCATAAAGCTACTTGTGACCTGACTCTTAAGAGACTTAAGAGAACAAGGGTTGAAATAGTCCTTTCCTACCTAGCATAGTGAATGCACAGTTGGAGAGAGTAGCTGTCTACATGGTGGATAGACTGAAGAGTACTACGCATAACATTTTGCCCTGAAATATTTAACTGATATGTGAAATTTTACCACCAGGAATTACTTCCTCTGCATCTGGGTATGCTTTAGTTTTCAGGAGGCCTCCATTTATACCTGTCTGGGAAATATAATTTTAAAAGTGCCTGCACATATGTATAAAATTCATTTAATACTCAAAATAATTCTATGTGGTGAGTAATTCTGTTATTTCCATTTTATGGAACACTGAGGTGTTAGTCACTTATTCAGAGCCCTTGAGCTATGAAGTAGATGAGCCAGACTTTGAGCCCAGGCAGTGTAGCCCTCCCTGTGTTCCACACCAACAGGAATAATTCTTCCTTTGCTGACCATAGCACCTAACTAGTATTGTAGAAACTCCAGCTTCCTATAAAAATCTATCTTCTTCCACTTAAATAACTATGGGAGTTCCCAGAGAATATCTGGTATATGTGGCTCCCTGGATATTGATATGATATTCAGTATCAACTAATTTATTTACCTCAATATTTCTTTGCGGCTGCCCCTATATTACAACTGTTCTACTCAAGAAGTCTAGGTTCTTTAGAGTTCCCAATGATTTAAGCCATGTGAAATTCCACATTGAAGGACCAAGAATACTCTGCTACTATGAGACATTGGGTTTTAAATAGCACTGTTGTGCCCAGATGTGCAAGATACTCAGCACCTGAACCCCTTAACTAAGAACACCCTCTCCTCAAACCCACTTCTCATAATGCACACAAGGATGAACTCTTGAGTTCTTTATGACATCATCATTCCCAAGTCCTGTCTGACAGGTGTCCCCGGATACAGCCATTCCTGGGGGCTCTCCTATGGGCCCTTATTTATTAGTCCAAAGGTTGATTTAAACTTGGCTTCTTAAGTGGTCTGAGAACCAGATAAAGAATGAGGGCAATCCCTTCCTTGGGATTAAGTCTGTAAAATGTCTTGTAGACTTAATTTAGCAACTATCCCAGGGCCTGTATCCCTTCATTTGAAGAATTCTAACAAGCAGAGAAAGGGAATGAAGCTGAAGGGCATAAAGATAGGAAGGAAGAGCAGCATGAAAACTCAGGGTTTGAATTTCTTGAATTCCTCACCCTAGTAATTTCAGAGATTCAGCAATTTCCGGCATCATTCTGTTTTATGGTTCTTTCTTTTCTTGACTATTATAAACTAGCAAAGTCTCAGATTTGCTCAAGCTATTTGCATTATGTTTTTGTCATTTGTATCTAAAAGAAGTTTAAAGGCTCAACAGTTGACAATTTTTGGTTCAAATTCCTTGATATCTGTTTGTAACACTCCTTGGGTATTGGCAAAGGGGCTGGAAATTTGGAAATTTTCCATTAAACACTTTCAGATTTTCATCTTGGTCCCTCCCCTCATATCATAATTAGTCTCTTAATCTTAAAGCAGATGGTCTGCAATTTTCACATATATGCAAATACACCTGGGAAAATAAATATGTCAAACTACTATCAGATAAAAGCCATTGTCTGTCTGCAGGGAGACTAGTTGATAGTTAAGAACAAGGGTTCTGGGAGATGAAAGCTGGCTGAAGAGAAGCAGACATTGAATGTGCAAGGCAGATGCTATATGGTTTGAGCATAGCCTCAGGGAGTGTTTGTGGGAGTGTGGTCCTCTGTGTGTTAATATTGAAAAGTTTAAGAGGTAGGATTTGGTGTGATATGATAAGGTTGCTGGGGATGCTGCCTTTGGAAGGGATTAATGTAGTTCTCATGTGATTTCAGTTAGTTCCTGTGAAAGTCTGTTATAAAAAGAGCAAATCTGGACCCTAAATCTCTTTGGTCTCTTGTTTCACCATGTGGTCTTTTCGGCATGCGCTGGCCATGGCGATAGCATTTATCATGAAGTCCTCACCAATGGTGGAAATGACAGGATCACAGATCTCACAGACTTTCAGCTTTCAAAACAGTTTATCTGGGGCTGGGGATTTAGCTCAGTGGCATAAGTTTGTGAGTTTGATCCCCGGTACACAAACAAACAAAAACAATTCATTGATAAAGTATCTTGGCTTAGGTATTTTGTTATAACAACAGAAAAAGACCATAGAAAAGAAGGGCAGTTTGTCAAGGCTGAGTCTTATTTTCTGGATGTTTTGCTTACTTTAGCAGGATAAATCTAGACATTTCTGTTTGTTTTACATTTTTTCTTATCTAGAACAGGAATATAATGTATATTCATATATATGTATATGTATGTACATGTATATGTGTATATATATATATATGTTCCATCAAAAATATATACACACTCAGGGAAAGAAAAATAGTATGATGTTTTTTCAACAGATGGTGTTACCCTCACATGGCAGACTCTAAAGAATGCTATATATTGCATAAATCTATGCTGCTGACCCTTACAGAAGAAATTGAAAATGCATGTGCAGTAATTTGACTGAGCAAGTTTACTCGAGAGGCAGTTTGGCATACTAATAAATGTCTGGAAGCTAATGGCCACCACTTTGATGATCTCTTGTAACTGTAGAGCCCAAAAGTAATTTGTATTAATCTCATGATGTCTCAATAAATTTAGTATTAAAATATTTATTATTTTTCACATATATATATATATATATATATATATATATATATATAGTGTGTGTGTGTGTGTGTGTATGAATTCTTCTGTATTTGAACTGTACTGAATGTAACCTAGGGGGCTGTTTATTGCACAATATTTATTATGGGAATCAACTCATGTGATTATGAAGGTCAAGAACAAACATCCATGATCTGCCATCTGCAGGCTGGAGAATCAGAATATCTAGTGATATAATTCAGCCAGAGCCTGAAAGCATGCACTGATGTCCAGCAGCACTGAGGTTTAAGGTCAGAAGCAGGTGGATATCTTGGTGAAAATAATAATGGAGTCTAGCCTGGGCTACATAGTGAGTTCAGGGTCAGCTTGATGTACATAGTGAGACCATATCTCAAAAAACAAAGACAAAAACAATAAATTCACCACTCCTCCACTGTTTTGTTTTGTCTGGGCTTTGAATAGATTGGATGATGCTTACATTAGTGAGGATAATTTCCTTTCTTCAGTCTTCCAATTTAGGGCTGTGCCTGTGAGCCATGTCCCAGGCCCACAGTCTACCAATTCAAATGCTAATCTTTCCCAACATACCCTCACAGTCACAGAAATAATGTTTTACTAACTAATAGAGTATTTCTCAGCCCAAAGGAGATGACAAATGAAATTAATCATCACATATCTTGAAATCAAAGTGTTATGGTTTAGATAGAAAATGTGCCCCAAAGTTTCAAATGTTCAGAGATGGGGCCCCATCAGAAGAGGCAGGTAACCAGGGGACTGATCTGGAGGAGTGTATTCTTGCTCCAGCTCCTGCCTTCTCTCTCTGCCTCCTGACTCCATGAGGTGAGCAGTGATCCTCTGCCAGGCCCTTCCACCATGTTGTTTCTGCCTTGGAGCCAGCTGACTTTGGACTGAATCCATAGGAAATCACAAGCCAAGTAAACCTCAACTTTAAGTTGTGGGTGTGGGGTATTTTTGTCCCAGTGACAAGAAAGTGATTGTTTTTGTTTATTTCTCATCACTAGGACAAAATACTCAACACCCACAAGTTAAAGAGGAGAGGTTTATTTTGGCTAACAGTTTCAAAGTTTTAGCCCATGGTTGGCAGGCTCCAAGGCAGAAACAGAATGGTGGAGGAAATTGTGCTCAACTGGTGGCAGTCAGGGAGGGAGGGAGGGAGGGAAGGAGAGAGAAAGAGAGAGGGAGAGAGAAAGAGAGAGAGAGAGAAGAGCTGGGGACAAGAATGGACCCTTCCAGGTCACACTCTCAGTGATCTACCTCTAACCAGGCCCAACTCCTAATAGCACATTTAGCTACCAACCTAATCAGTGGATGAATCCACTGATGAATATAGCACTCTCATGATCCAATCAACTTTTAAATGCATGAGGCTTTTGAGGAACATTTTAGATCCAAGTCATAACAGTATCAAAGTCTCTGAGAATTTAAGCAGATTCTAATACTGCAAATCAACCTTCCTTACCATGACTTAATATTCACTGATCAGGGGAAGTGGCTGAGTTTTAGGAATCTTATAATTATATATATTTTGACTGATTCTGAGTTGCTAGTCAACTCACCAAGAACCACATCTCATTTTTTTATTGAAGAGACAAGGATGGGAAGACAAAAGAGAATTTAGCTATCCTAACTTTCACTAGCTCGGTGCTACCTCCTGGGATCCTCAGTCTTCCTGTGTTGTTGAAGAAATATTTATTATCATAAAATTTATGTTCCTGTTCTTTCTGAAATTCTCACTTCATCAAAACATGAAATCTTAAATCTGGACAAGAATTTAAGGATGGAGTGATCCAAATATTTTGATCACAGACTTTAGAAAACTGAGTTACCTTGATTAGAATTATCCTGTTATTTAGAGATCTTCTAACTCCCAGAGCAGTGGTATTTTCAAGAATATAGAATTTTTTCAAATTAGGTTTTTGAATGTACAATTAAAACCAATTCATGCACATTCTCCATTGGTTTCCTTTGCTTGCCTTTCAAAGCAAAGTTGACAGAGCTCATGTTTGCCAATGTTCAAACCTCCTATTAGGTTCAAATGGCCTGACCAGCGCTAGCAGGGCTAGAGAACAAGGGATGTTAAGAAAGTGTGATTAGCTCATGACTGAAAGTAGAACCAAGAATCTCTGAAAGCCTGTCCAGATGATGGTCCAATGTTCAGAACAAATTGAAGTTTCTGTCTATAGGCAAGGTAGATATGAAAATCAATGGTGTCACTATGGGATGCAAGATGGAAACCAGTGAGAACAGGGCTATGGGAAGGTAGCACGAAAGCAGGTGTTTGAAGCCTCAGAGTATCCTTGAGAATTCTTTTCCCACCTTCTTGGCTCCATGCTGAGTATGGGGATGGGGGAGGGTTGATTTGAACCCATGAGAACTTTCCTGACTAAATGAACAGAAACTATCAGAGAAATATTAAATATGGGCAGTATTTTGGCAAATATTTGTCAGTTCTGATTGGAAAGCTCAATGAGGAATGAAATGGTCATGTACGAGAAGATTTATTGAGGCTTTTTAAGTCTGTGCATCTCATATGAACCTAACTGGTAAGCTTATTCAAATCCCTGATACAAATCGAAGAACTAGAAAATATGAAAAGCAGTACTTCTGTGTATTTCAAGGCATATATATTTTTGTGGCAAATTCCTAATGTGCTCCCATGTGAATAATTTATGATTAAAATTCTCCCACCCTCCAGTCTGACAAATTTGTGTTGAAATTAAAGTGATGAGTCCCTTGAGAAAACTCTAGATAGGAACTGTAGAAATACAGATTTTTGTGTTGGCACAAAACTAATTTCTCTATTCATTGACTTAGTAGGGTAGGTTACAGAATGAGGAAACCTCTATAAAGACCTCTAGTTTAAACTTTAATTTCTTTTTCTCCTTATTCTTAATTTGTGATTTCTCCTTTTCCTTCTGCTTCATTTGATCTGAACTTGAATTTAAAAACTTCAGAAGTATTGTGATAGGGGTAAGGGGAAAGGAAGAAAAAGAAAAAGAAGAAAATATATATTTAAACATAAGATAGTTATACAGTTAGTTTCTCTTAGTTCATTGAAAATAAAAGTTTGTGACAATATTGTTTGGACAAGATATCACACCTACTTCTTGTACTCTGAATAACTACTATGAAGATAACAATATGTAATGTATTAATTATTATAACTCTCCTACTAACCTGTTTCGAAACCTTGTCTTATTAATTTCTTTTTTCTCTTTAAAAAATAAAACCCCCTAAGAACTTCAGAAATACATGTATTAAAAACAAAACAAAACAAAACTTCTAGTCTGGATTCAATTATCAAAAAACAAAATATCTCAAAAACTTCAGAAGCCATAAATCATTTCTGTATTTCCTGACTTGTATAATACAAAAATAAATTAAACTTCCATGATTAACGATGAAAGTCCATGATAAAAGCAGATGTGTTCTTGTACAATGGTTAGCATGTAATTAGTAGTTTGAGGAAAGCAAGTGATTTGATTCCATGCATTTGTTCAGTTCTTCATTGCTGGTGGTACAACACCAGTCATCTACCTCCTATCCATCTCATCTCATTTTATTACTGATATTTTCAATTCCTTTTTTCTAAGCATAACTTCAAAATTCATTGCTTTTCCTGCACCTTAAAAAACAGCAATCAGAAATGAGTAGGAGATTGGGAGGGGTTTGAGAAAGAGTAAAAGGAGATACTCACAAAAGTAGTTTGCTACCTGGACCATCATGGGGCTAGAATAGGTAGAGTATATATAACTAGTGCCATGACCAAATGTGGGCCACTTCTTTCTTCCTGTTTTGTATAGATAAAATCTAGTTCAAGAAGCATTGTGGGAATCCCTGCATGAAACTATGCTTCCCTTATCCTCCTGAGACTTCATTTGCCTGCCTCACCATATCCATCCCCATATTGCAGTTGGTGTAGAAGTAACTCTAAGTGTCTCCTTAATGCATCTCCAAATTCTGCAGGATAGGCCAAAGTTCTAGGGGAAAGTTGGCTTTGTGGGTGTTTTTCTTTTCTTTTCTTTTCTTTTCTTTTCTTTTCTTTTCTTTTCTTTTCTTTCTTTTCCTTTCCTTTCCTTTCCTTTCCTTTCCTTTCCTTTCCTTTCCTTTCCTTTCCTTTCCTTTCCTTCTCTTCCTTTTCTTTTCTTTCTTTCTTTCTTTCTTTCTTTCTTTCTTTCTTTCTTTCTTTCTTTTCCTTCTTTCTCTTTCTTTCTTTCTTTCTTTCTTTCTTTCTTTCTTTCTTTCTTTCTTTCTGGTACCAGGAATTGAACTCATGACCTTGCACTTGCCAGGTAGACACTGTGCCACTACAGTCCTGTAGGTGCTTTTCTTATGGTCTTTGTTATACTGTTTTCCAAACCATTGTTCCTTTTTTCTTGATGGGATTATGGTAAGGGCTTACTCATCTACAATAGTACCTCCACTCTGGAATTTGGGTGTTCCAGAACCTTGCTTTCTGAGATCTATAAATGTTGTCCCTTATGCAAATAAGTATTATATAAAGAATTTTCAGATGGTGAATATCCAGGGTAGAGTCTATAGTTCTATAATGATACCAATGAACAAGGCTCTTTCCGCTTCCTGCCTAGTCATTGTCAGTGTCTTGGTGTTTGACTTTTGGCCTACTTACCTCAGGGCCACAAAGTGGTTACTACAGCTCCTGGCAACTCAGTCATATCATATTCAGTGGCAGAGAAGTTGTGAGTGGAGATATATAGAAAGGAAAGATATATACACTATTTTTTAATTTATAAATCTATCTGTTTATCTATCCATCCATCTATGGTTGTTTTGAGGGGGAAGTTGGGCTTTGTTTGTTTTTTTTTGTCTCTATTTATGGACAGACTGATATAGGGATATATTAGAAAGTCTCAGAAGAGTAACCCAGGGATCAGGACTGAGTTCAGTAGCCATCCATAATATTGTACATGAATCTAAAGAGGCCAGTACAAATTGGTATCCTTTATCTAAAATGCTTGGAACCTAAAGTGTTTCAAATTTCAGATTTTTATTTTATTTTTTGCAGTGTTTTTATATATGATGTAGGATTTTCCATTTGTAGGGTTATTTCAATCATATTCTGGAAGCATTTCTGATTTGGGATTTTGGATTAGGGATGCTCAACTTTGCATTCAAAAAGAAATGATTGAATTTCTAAGAATGGCTTAGACAATCACAATTCAAACACACTGAAGCTGAACACATTGCTGTTCTGTACAAAATTGTGGTTTTGTTGATATGGAAGAGTACATGGAAGGCTCTTGAGGGGCTACTAAAAGTTTCATTGAGTTTCTTCTTTCCACTGTCATGGAGTGTGAGTCTTTTATTATACAGAGCTACATTCCCAGTTATAGAAAATAAATTAGATCATGAGAGATCTAATCAGGGTGGATTATTTTTCCTTGACATTGGTTGGGGTAAGCATGGAAGTGTGACACAGTTTTGAACAATTTTATATATATATATATATATATATATATATATATATATATATATATATATAATGGAAAATTGAACAGGACACTTCTAGAAAAATTTTCCACCCTGATTATAAGAGATAGATGGGAGGAAAGAATATTTTTTTCTTGTAGAATTGTTGTGTATGGTTGTGATGTCTGGTGCTGTTGCAGTCATGATGAGAGACACAAAATATGCTGAGAAGAGCAAAGAGAAAGACAAAGCCCTAGTGCTGAATGAGGTCACTAATTGGCTGTGTTGACCATCTTTGAGGTACCAGGTGAAGCATTTCATGTATGAGAAAACAATTCTTTTTGTTTAGACCATTCTGAATCATTTTTTCTATTATTTTCACTCTAAATCATCTCATCAGAAGAAGTAAGAATAATTAAGTAGGTCAACTTTCCAAAATGTATAATTTAGAATTTTATTGCCTGGATAGGCTCCTTAACCTGAAGTAACGTATGATCAAATAAATGGTTACAGAAATTAATGATAAGTTGACACACTGAAGCCTCAGAGCAAAACTGATTCTTAAAAAGAATTTTGACCTCTGCTTAGGGTCACATTCAAGAAAGCAGTAAACAAATGATATATAAATGAAAGAAGATTTTGAATAGAAAATATACTTGATATACTACCTCATATAAAAACATCTACAAAAATTCTTTCTTTGTCTACCTCTTGGAATTGAATTTATCTGCATTGCTGGAAAATACTATATGCTTTACAGATATCTTGAAAATGGTCCATTGTCTCTACTCAAAAACTAGCTCTTATTTATGGTACATAGACCAGCTTCCCTGACTTGTATAATCATTATAGAATGTCTTCCTGTTAGTAATAAAGTGTTGATTATTGAGCACTAGCCATGGGCTCAAAACTTTGAAATCTGAAAGAATGCAAGTAGAGGTTGAATATCTTTTATGCAGAAAACATGGGGCCAGAAATGTTTTGAACTTTAGATTTTTAAAAAAATTTTAGCATGTTTTATTTATATGGTGAGACATATTTAAGACTGGACCCAAGTTTGACAGAAACATCCATTTATGTTTCTTTTTTTCATGTTTTTTAAAAATTTTATTTAAAGAGAGGGGAAAAATAAAGCAAAGCAGGAAAAAAAGAGTAGACACAATACAGAATTTAAGAAAATGAACAATAGGAAATCACTAGTTGATACATTACATATTGTCTTCCTGGATGTAGTTGTTCAAGTTACAAAATTAAAGCATACAAAGTGGACATTCAAACAGGGAGGCTGCAAACAGCTCAAACAAAAACTTAGCAACATAATTATCATTCCTACACTCTTAAATATACATGCAGTTATATCCTTTAGAGCACCTGCTTTTCCTCCTTTTGCTTTTTAAGTCCATTATCTGTTTAGTTATATCATGTTTCAGGTTGCTCAATACCTTGCTGATCTGTTTTGCTGTTGTTATTTACTTTTTTAAATCTTTTTTTTAATTTAAAGAGAAACAAAAGCATGTAAAGGGTAGAGATAATGCAGAATTTCAAAAAAAAAAAAGATAAACAATAAGAAATCACTAGTTGAGCTGGGGATTTAGCTCAGTGTCTTAAGTGGCTGCCTGGCGAACATGAGGTTGTGGGTTTGATCCCTGGTACAAACAAAACAAAACAAAACAAAACAAAAACAAAAACAAAAAAAACCACTAAGTGAAAAACAGTGATTTCTTACTATTTATCTTCTTTTCTTGAAATTCTGCAATATTTCTACCTTTTTCCTGTTTTTTTCTCTTTAAATAAAAAAATGAAAAAAAAAAGAAATCACTAGTTGATAAATTACATATTGTCCTCTTAGAAATAGTTGTTCAAGTTATAAAATTAAAGCATATAAAATAGATATTCAAACAGTGAGAGTGTAAACAGCTATGCATGCATGAATCTCTACATGTATTTCTATTCTTCTGTGTTAAAGGGAAAAACAAAACTTAGCAAGACAAAACAAAACAAATTTCTATAAAAACATGAAACCAAAAAGTCATGTAAAACCACAGTACAAGGTGATTTACAGTGCTTACTGTGTTGTTTCTTATTATCTTCAATAGAATTGTCTATATCATCAGGCATAATTGAATATAGCAGTGATTATTATATGTCTGGGTGTAGCTCTGTTTTGGTTGTAGGTGGCTGGAGTTCTGTATGCCTCACACAACCAAATGTCATTTTCTTTTCCCATGTTGGGAAGTTTTCCTTAATTATTTCCATGAATAGCCTTTGTAATTCACCTGTATGTATTCCTGCTTCTTTGTTCACATTTCTTATTCTTAAATTATAGATTCTCTTGTCATCTTCTAGCTTTTGTATTGTTACTGCCTGTTTCCTTGTTATTTTTAAGAGATCTTTCCTTTCATGATCACACATTGCAAACTTATCTTCAAGTTTTGATAGTCTATCCTTCGTTTCTTTTAAGACATTTTGCCTGCTTTCAATGGAGTTTTTAATTTCCTGGTAGTCTCTTTGAATCTGCTTCATGTATTCTATATTTTCTTTATATTCTTTCTCAAATGTTTATCTCCTTTATTGTGTTCCTCCCTTCTTCCGTCTGTATCTTCCTGAGAGATGCTTCCTGAGAGCATTTCTTTTATTACTCTATTCATATCTTGCTTTACCTGATTTAATATTTCAGTTTTGAGCTCATCTACAAGGTCCCAAAGATATCTCTTAATGTCCATTGAAGTCATGTCTGTTGTTGCATGTTTGCTGCCCTCAGTCTCCCTTGTTTTCCCTCTCCTGGATCAGTGCTCTCAGGTTTCTGGGCTGGGAGCCTCCTCCTGCCTCTCTCTCCTGTCATGATCCTGGCTTTCTCCACACAGGTTACAGTGCAGGTCCCAGTCCCCTTCCCTGTTGGCCATGTTTCCTCCAAAGCATGCTGACAAGGGACCTCAGCCTTCTCCTGACTGCTCTTGTCACTGAGGTGTAAGCAGTGGCTGCATATACCAGCCTCTCCCCACCAGGCCAGCCAAACTTCAGTAGCCTTCACCCAGTTAGTGCATGCTAGGCACAGGGAATCGATTTGGGATGGCTTATTGGGTCCCAACCAGGGGGGCGGCCCAGTCCAAGCAAATCCCACGAATTTACTCTGGGGAGGGAGCAACCAACTGAAGTCACTGTCACTCCCAGTTCAGGTTCTCCTGCCCAATTCCAACATATTGCCCATTTGGTCACGCTCTTCCCATGGTGGGGTGTCTCATTCCCAGCACTGACCATGGATTAATGAAGGTCCCTTTGCCAGCTCCACTCTCCATTGGGCTCACCAACCCTGACCTCAGTGCTGCTGTCATTCCTGTGAGTGGCGGTGGAAACGAGTTTGGGCGGTTCTGCTGGCCTGTGCAGATTCAAGCTGGTGCAAATTCTGGCCAGTGCAAACTTGGTCGGTCGCTGTGAAAATGCTGTGTCCCATAATTTTTAGCTGTTTCGGTTGTAGTATTTGACAAGCTTTTTTATATTTTAATTTCTTCCTGTGTCAAGAGGATCCATCTCCCTCTGTCTGGGTCTCTCCAGGGTGTTTTATTCTGGCATATGAGTTGTTTGTCCCGGGAGGCTTTGTATTTTGTTGCTCACTGATTGGCCATCTTGACTTCTTCCCTCTCCATTTATGTTTCATGTGTACTTTATACAGAAGTTTTATGAAATATTTTTAGTGCAAGTTCTGACTGAGACCCATTACATGAGGAATTTCCCAGTTGTGATGCTGTGTTGGTACACAAAATGTTTTGGATTTTGGAGCATTTTGGATTTCAGATTTTAAAGCTGTTTGATCTATATAAAACATTGATTATGTAATGCTTTCCTATAATTGCTGAATGGCTTAAGACAACAGAAACCACTCACAGTTCTGGAGGTGAGGGATCAGAAACCAAGGTGTGGGTAAAGCCATGCTCTTTCCATTGGCTCTGGGAAAGAAAATTTTCTAGCCTTTTCTAGCTTCTGATGGCTGCTGGCAATCTTGATGGTCCATGGATTGTGGCAGCATTACTCTGTCTCTGTCTTTGCATGACTATCTTCTTTCTGTGTATCTGTGTCTGTCTTCTTATGAAGTCATTGGAATAGGGCTCACCCTAATCCAGTATGATTGCATCTTAACTAAATATATCTGCAAATTCCTACTTCCAAATAAGGTCATGCTGTGATTCCTGATGGACATGAATTTTGGGGAAGGTGTTATTGAGTTAAGCACAGTCTCTGGTCAAGGAGCATTTACCCTGATTGGCATGGCTCAAACTTATACAGTGTTGTCCTTATTACAAAGAATTATAAATTCAAAGAGGAGAAAGTGTGTAAATTGTCTGAATGCATCACTAAATGTGTGTGGATGAGGTAGAGCTTGAATTGAACCTTCAAGTGTGGGCAAAATTCAACCTATAGAAGGAACAGAGCAGAGTGTTTTGGATTAATCTTGGAAATGGGAGGAATTCATGAGCAGACTATGAATCAGCATGCCTGCTTTTATAAAAGTAAGTTACTTGACCCATTACTCACTTCTGTTGTGATTCTTAAAGACGTGTGTCTAAGGCAGTGTAAACATATTGTGTCCCAGGTGCCAAACTCCTCTGCATGGCAGGAAAAAGGAGATGTGTGTATGTTAGTGGTGGGGTGAGGGGGAACTTCCTTTATACATTGAGTGTGGTCTGTCTGTTTCCTTATAAGAAAGACGTGAGGATAGCAGCAAGGGAAGCTAGGTGCTTTAATTGTAAAAACCGAAGTTGGGATAATGGATGATACTTAACATGGATATTTGAAGACTAAAGTTGTAGGTCATATTTAGATGGAGATTTTGGTGGTTTACATCAAAGAAACAATTTAAAACCTTGATTATTATTGTCTATGGATTTGGTTTTGTTTGCTAATAGTTACCATTAAGATTTGTACATTTGTTTAAACTTATCCCTAAATTGTCCATAAGTTAACTGATTGATAGCTTTCTAAAGACCTGTAATATTGTTTGGATTCTCCAGCTATTAGCCTTAATCATTTTAATGGAGCTCTAGCATAGTTCTACATGCAAAAGAGTTGCTAGAGAAGACTTTGCCTTAGCTCATATAGAACCAGCCTAGCACTTCCTTTCCTCTATATAGCTTTTTCTCCCTATATATAGATCAAACAGTTTCTAAAAGTATCTCTAATTCCTGGTCTTCAAAGTCTGCTACAGCAGCTCTGAAATTGTTTCCAGAAATAATTAAGTTTCTATTCAGCCTACTAATTTAAGTCAGCCGTCCCCAAATTGGCAAATGGTGTTTGCTCTAAAATGACATCCTTTCAGTTTACTATGACTACAACTTTGGTTCAGGACACTTTCAACCATAATTGTTATCCACAGTGGTCCTGTGTAGTCACTGAAAATTTCACCTGGAAGACAGAAAGAAGCCTCCTGCTTGTCAGTGTCTTCTTTAATAAATTACATCATTTTTGAGGACAAATTTTGGGTTTTGATGACAAAATTGTCTTTTGTGCTAGTGTCCTGCAGGATGAGATCAAGATATACTATTTCTTTTCAAATTGACATGGCTAAAAAAAAAATAGAAAAATGTATTTAATGATTTGAATACAAACAGAAAGAGCCTTCGTGAACAATACTAGCCATGAGGCCTGGGCACCAACAGCAGGAAGAGGCTGGACATCGAAGTGTGGTGCAATTGCCCTGGTGCTTACTGATGTTGAGCGGTTTCCCCGGATGTTTTAATTGCCTGAACTCTCTCCAGGCCAGCTGAGCTTGCCTGCTACTCTCTTCTGTGATGGGCTGTAGAAAGGCAAGTATCTTGCTAGCAGCTTTCCTCTTTGAAGAAAGCTGCTACTTTTACCTTAAGGATCGTTTTTATACAGAAAATGTTCAAGGAGTATTCCTAAGTTTTAAGTTTGAAACGGACCCTGAATCTTTTCAGAGAAAAGATTTGGAAATCTTTTGGCAGATAATCTTTTCTTCCATAAAAGTTAAAGAGAAATTAGAGATAACAGAAATCAGACCTAAGTAGTTCTTTTTAGTTAAAATTAATATAAAAATTTCTGGAAGTTGGAGACTACTAATAAGGTGTTTGAAGTGTGTTGGCCAAAATGTTAAATCAGTGTTCAGTATTTTTGTTTCTTGTTTTTGTGAGTCATGATCAAGACCATTATGTCTTATAAATTCTGTGAGGTCAGGGACAAGATCTGTCACATAGTAATACATTGTCAGTGCCCAGTTTACTGACCAGCATATAGTAAATTCTCAATAAGTATTTGAAGATTTATTGGATAAACGAATGACAAAATATATGCCTTCTAAGATCTGTATATTTAACTTTTATTGGAAGATGAAGAAAACTTTTTAGATTTTTTTCCTGTTACTTGAAATTCCACTATTAGAAATTCCTTCTCCATTTTAAACATTACTCTCTACTCTTTTTATCTAGTGAAACATAAATACTCCTGAGTGGGTGACATATGAAACTTGTGGTACCCTTGATGTTCTAGTGTGTGTCAGATCATGATGCCAGAAGACATTCATGAAAAGGGAGAGATGGTAAATCAAGGAAAAGTGTTGCAGAAAGTGAGATCAGAACCTGGGAGATAGAATGACTGAACCACATGTTTTTCTTAGAGTTGGACTTGTAAGAAGAACTTGCCTAGCTGCTAAAATCATTCTTGGGAGCACCTGCAGTGTCTGGAAAGTAGCAAAAATTAGGGAAAGAGGAGAAAGGTAATGGGAGAATGGACATTTTAAAATTCTTTCCAAGTTTTCTATTAATAAAATGTATTTATTACTTAAGGAACATTTTTCCCAGTAGGCAAATTATAACTAACAACATACAATTTTAAGCTAACATTCTTTTTTCTAAGGCCCTTAATCATAATAGGTATTATTAAAGGTAATAAGTACTTGAGAAGTAAGAGAACAAATCTTTTATTGGAATATTTGTGGAAAACCTGGTCATGGTAGTTGAGAATTATGTCAAGTGCCTTATTTTTCAGTTTTGGAAAGACTATGATCTGATGATCTTATAGTGTTTGATAATGATGAATCTGTTAGATACAATGGAAATAGTCTCACATATGGCTATGCCTTTGAAGGTAGTGACCCTGAGTTGAAAGACAATGGACATTTACAACTAGGACTTGAAAGAAACACTGAATATGTAAGATATCCCACTATAGGTAATTGGGTACTGGAAAAGAAGGAGAAAGCCCAAATGTTCTCTGCTTAGCATATGATAGAAGGAAGAGGAGATCTGGGAAATGAGAGCCAGGTGGTCACCCATCATGTGTACCACTGTAGTGCTCTGAGAGTACCTAGGGCAACACCAGCTCTAGAAGGTTCCTGAAGTGATCACTGACTGCTTTCTCTGGGCCTGCACCTCTTGGAGGAAGAACAGATATGGTGTACTGATCAGATTTGCCATGTCAAACACTTGTAGTTTAAAGAATATAGGACCATTGTCATGGTCATTTATTATGGGAACATTTTATTGATTTTAAAAATAGATGCTGTGAAAGATACACCTCAGAACTAGAGCACTTGATTAGCATGTGTAAGGTCATGGGTTTAATCCTCCACATTGAAAATAAACAATTAGTTAAAATAAAAATGAAAGGTAAAAATTGGTGGTGGTGTGTGTCTATAGTCCTAGCCACTGGAGAGTCTATAGCAGGACCTGCAAATTTGAAGCTATCCTAGGCAACACAGCAACCATGCCAAAAAACACCCCAAATAAACATATAAAACCCACAAACAAACAGAAGACAGTTATTTAAATTAGGCTTCCCTTTATTCCCAAGGGGCATACATTCTTTTTGGCAACAAATACAAGTCCACACTGTTACCATACTGATAGCATTCACCCTGACTGTGTACTATACACTTTATTCCAGGCAGGGTAGACAGGTATGAACCAGGCCAACATGTCTTGTATTCTGGAGCTTGTATCTTAGTGGAGGTAATACGTGGTAAATAATAACAAGGCTATAGGATGACATTTGAAAAATGGTTTCTATCCTGGAGGTGCTTTCAGTATAGTTGGATAGACTAACATATCAGATTAATGGATCAGTGTATTTGTCTCGTAGATGTGTAGAAGTGTGGAAACACAGCTTCATCAAGTTTAAAGGACATTTTAGATCTCTACCTCATATCAAGTATAGAATGTGAGAGTATGGAGCCAATTTTCACTGCAGCTAATCTTTCCTGTTTTTCAGGACTTAGCTCAGATACTGTATGATCCAGGTTGCACTAGAGAAACAGAGTTAGTGTAACATTAATATATATATATATATATATATATATATATCATGAAAATCTGTATCAGGAAATTGTAAGTCTGTGCTGGAAGCCAGGAGAGGACTTCTGAAGTAACAATGAATGCTGGGCTCTTCTGGAAAAAAACAAAACAAAACAAAACAGACGTGAGACTTGTTTCCCACTTTGTTCCATTCAGGCTACAAGCTTATTGGTTGGTGCCACTCACACCCAGCATAAGTCTTCCCTTTTCAGTAAAGCCATCATCTAGCACACCCAGCATTATACTAAGCCAATCAGTGAGCATTTCTTACTCAAGCTGACAAAACAGTTGACTATCACAGATAGAAGCTCTCAAGTGATCTCTGAGAATCAAATCTGTAGCTCTCTCCCCTATTTCCCAGTTACTCTGTGTCTCCTTGGCTTATCTCAAGGTGTTTACAAACAAGAAGATATAAGAAAAATATATAAATAAGCATGAAAAGAAGAGAGGACATGCAATGTTGTAGACAATTATAAATAGTGTTATGTAGGATTAGTGGAAAAAAGAGGTTACCGACATTTTTTATTTCATATTTTTAAAGAATTCTGTCCTTGGAGAAAATTAGGCTATATATATATATGCACACATATATAATCTTTGAATCATTGGGCAACAAAATAAAGGTCTTGGAATGTTAACAAGATTTATGAACACAAGAACACGGTCTTACAGAGGCGATTGAAATATGTGACAAGCATTAGCATTTCAGAGTAGTGATGAGCTACTTGTATAGATTGATGTGGCTAAAAATTAGACAAGGCATATTAAAAGCTGAGATCATTCAGGCTTAGGAGCAGCTGAATATGAGCAATTATGAAGCAGTTAAGCCATTAAATAAAACTGAAGATCTTGGGAACCACTAGAGCAAAAATGTACCTCTGTGTGACCAAGAGCTTTATCACCAATGCTCTCCTTTCAGAAACATAAACATTAGGAAATGTTGGTGCCAAAGGCAATGGAGAGGCTCTCTAAAGGCAAACTGATTCCCATGTTGCTCAGGACAGCAATCCTGCACAGAGACAGCCGTCTCTAACAGGGTGTGCCAATTGTGTGAGCGCGGTATGGGGATAAAGCAGGGAGACCAGCCTTTTGGTGTGGGGCTGATATGGAGTCTGGACATTGTGGAAAACTGCCCACCTGGCTTCTCTTTGCTCATTTGGTTGAACATTCAGACTGGCTTCCTGCATCTGCCAGTGAATGATTGCAAACGGGGCAATGTTGTTTATGGGAAAAAAATGTTTATTTTACTCCCATTCTACTTGGGTGTTAGGCACTTTTTAGCATGACAAGGTTGCAAGAATGTGCTATATGAGGGGATATAATCCTAAAAACATCTGTTCTGTCCCCTGGTCACTGTGACTTGGCCACATCATTTGATAGTAAATAAGGTTATTCTGTGAAAAAAAGGAAAGCCAATTTCAACATGGGTCTGGCCTATACAATAATGCTGTGTCTATTTGCATAAGGTATTTTGAATGGTTTAATTGGTTGTCAATAGAAACATCTTTGTTTCCAATATTTGTTAAGAATCTGCCATGTGTTTAGCATGGGCTAGGAGCATTTACATGTTTATTCAGGGAAAGTAGGATGCTGGAGTAGAAAGTGTGTGACAATTAGAGTCTTGGCATTGTTTCTAAATAGCAGTGGGGGAACTAAGCACATCATTTAAAATGCTCAATCAGTGTAAGGAAGGAAAGCAAATGTCTTATACCTGGATTTACTTTACTGTTTAAAAGTGAATTGGTATGTGCGTGTACTTGCAAGCATGTATTCCAACTCTAAAGTTCTATGGGCTGTGTATGCATATAGTTTTATTTACATTTTGATCCTTCTGCTATTTCTTTGGAAATACACTTACCCATTTGCTGAATCATATTTTCTTTTTCTACATTCAGTTTGGCTTTGACTCTTCTTCAATGTATGCCTCAAATGTCTTCCCTTCAACTAGTTGCTTAGTGTTAGGAAAGTGGTTGCAAGTATAGATGATGGGGTTGGATAGATTTGGGTTCATTTACCGTCAGTAACTATGTGATCTTGTGATTTTATTTTGCTATTGAAGTGTCTAAATTCAGCTTCCTTATCTATAAGAGGGAACATTTGTCTCTCAGGACTATTGTGACTATTACATGAAAAATGCATATAAAATACTTAGCAAAATTAGTATTAGCTCATTCTTTTACTGATATATTAGTAGTAATAATTGTTTTAATTCCTTTACCACCATCACTAACTACTGTGATACTCTACCATCCTCCTTCATGGCTTAGGTTGCTAAGACAGCCCTTTTGCACATATTCCTGACTCTATTCTCTGAGAATCTATTGTAATAAGTAACTATACTACATGATAGGTTCTGTTTCACTTTGGAGAATTTCTATTGCTATATATTCAGGTTCACTATTTTTGCCTTTTGTAGTGCTTAATATGCTATTTATTTTACTCCATGTGTTTTTTACCTCAGACATTATAGTTTAATCATTGCTAAAATTTAAATTGGCTGTGGGGTTTTTGAACTATCATTGTTTCTCTCTTTGACTATCTTATCTTTTTCTCTAGCTAAATAGTTCTCACTAAAGGGTGATTTTGCCTTGTAGGAAATACTGGGAAATGTATGGAGATATTTTTGGTTGTTACAAGAATGGGGAAGATGCTACTGGCATCTAGTGGATTAGAAGTCAGGAATGCTATTATAGTCAGCATCCTATAATACATGGGACAGTTTCCACAATGAAGAATTATCTGGGCAAAAATACCAGTAGTGCCAAGGTTGCAAAGCCTGGCTCTATCTTTTTAAATACATAAAATACAATATAGTAAATGTTTTAATGTCTGTGCCCACTTATCTTATCATCTGTACAATTTCTATTAATTGTTTTTTCTCTTCATTATGCTTCTTTGTATATTGGTACTTACTTTTTTTTTTTCTGGATACCAATTACTGTGAATTTTGTCTTGTTGCATGCTGGATATTTTTGTTTTCTTTTAAATAGACTTGAGCTTTGTTCCAGCTTTTAAGTTACATGGAAACAGTGTGGTCCTGTAGGCTTGTTTTAAAACTGTTAAATGGAACTTGAAAAACTTCTAGTTTAGGACTCACTTTCCCTGCTGTTGAAGCAATAGCCTGATGGGTGCACTCCTTTATAGCCCTGTACACGATGGGATTTCCCACAAAGGTGAGGGGAAGAATTATTTCCAGACCTGTGTGAGCTCTGTGATTGCTTCTTTTCAGCAGCTTTCACTCAATGTTAAGAAGTTTCTTACACATATGTGCTGCTCGGCAAACAGAGGGGCCTCTGAGATCTATAGATACTGTCTGTGCAGCTCTCTCCTGTTTGGCCCTGTGTTCTCAGAATTCCAGTCCCTGCAGCCTCCTTTCCTGTAGATTCAACTTCGTCATCTCAACTCAGGGAGATGTTTGCTGCTTGGGTTTGCCCCCCTTGGAACAACTGGGAAACTCTCCAGGCAGAAGAGAGGGAAGTCTAAGTGGAACTCACCTAGTTTGTGTCTCTTCAATCAGGAGCTTATTGCCAGTGCTCACTGTTACCTGGTATCTGAAAGCTGTCATTTCATATATTATTTTTAAAAAATTGTTCAAGTAAGAAATATAGATCTGGACTTTGAAACACCTTCTTGGTTCATGGTAGATTTTAAAGGAAGGTAGCTAGACAGTGTTATATGTTTGAAATACAACCTTAGTTTGTTTCTATAGCTGTGTTTCTGGCTGCAATTTGTGTCTTCAGAGTGCTAAGAACTAACCACAAGTTGTATGCTTACCAGGAGCCTCTGAATGCTTCCTTCTGATTTGCTTCTGTTCCTCTTCTGCTTGGGATTATTCACTTGAGGATATGTGCTTCATTATTTCAGCCTTTACATTTTTAAACATTTTACCTTTCTGGATTCTGTTACTTGTTAAATTAGTTTGGGCCATTTTCTGTTTGTTTGCTTTCTTGTTCTTTGACCTTTTCTATAGTCAGGTTTCAAGGTTTATATATGGCTCAATAATTCATCTGTCCATTTGTTTGTTACAGTGTAATTTAATTGCCTATTTATATTGCTGTATTTATTAGCTTTGAAATTCCTAACAGAGGTATCCATTTTCTGCCTTCAGGACATGCTCACGTTTTAATTACCACTTATATATTAAAGGATATTTCTTTACATGTTTCCAGTAACTTTTTTTCCCCTCAAATTCTTTCATTAAGGTAAGTTTATTGAAAAGGAAAGGGGCAGGAAACATAATGAGAACTGGGAATAAAAGCAAATAAAATGCTACTGAGCCCCAAGTTTCAGTGCTTGCCAGCTGCCCTGTTACTATTTTTTCTTGGTGGCATTTTTTCAGATTTCCCAAAGCTAGAAAAATATTAGCCTCTCATGGCCTGTGGTCACTAGCCTGGAAATTACAAATCCTGATGCTGTTAGAGTGTAGCTTGAGTGAGTTTGATCTGGTTGGTGTTATTTTATGCTGCTCCAAATAGTATGATGCTTGACATTAAAGCCATAGTTTTAGATTCTGTGGCTCATGAGATTAGAGATGGGAAATATAGAGTCTTTCATCTTTTGGTTCTCAATTCAGAGCCAATCAAGAAGTCACTGGGTTTAAGCATCTACAGTTAGATGATCCGGTGAAGTAAGCTGTTGCTGTCAATTCTACTTTTAATGAACAAGCGTCCCCCTAATTCTATGCCACCTAGTACCCTTTATTCCATAAGATTGATAAATGGATTGTGAGTGGAATGATTTCTGGAAACAATTTATATATAATTTTTCCCTCCCTCCTAAGGGCTTAGGCAATTTGGTAGAATAAGCTATAGAAAGAAGTATAACCAAACTTTATTGCTGATCTAAATATATTATTTGGAGTTATTCCAGGATGTCAGGCTTATGTGGAGAAGAGGGCCATGGCAGAGAGCAGAAACGGTCAGTCGAAGGAACCTGGGGTCTACTGTTGACCTGATAGCTATGAGCACTGTGACAAAGGCCAGCAGTTAGGAAGCCATAGAACACATGACTCATTCTGGAGGTCAGGAATTTACATAGGAAAGAACAGGGGTCAAAGACAGAAAGAGGTGAAAAAACATTGCACCCATACTGAAGAATTCAGCTAAGATACCAGTAATGGACAGTGCAACTGAGATGCTCTCTTGTCATAAAGTCTCTTGCATTTTTCTCTTTGTGAGTAAAAATGAGTCATTTATTTTGTAGATTAAGCAGGATAATGGAAAATAAAGGCTGATTGTGATGAATGACAAAAGATGCCAAAGTACTTGGTTTTAAATGCCATGTATGGTGGAGCTGTGCATTGTGTCCGAGCTATTAGGGAGGATGAGGTAGGAAGATTGCTTGAGTGCAAGAATTCAGGGCTGGCCTTACCAGCAGAGCAACAAGGCTCCTCTTAAACAAAAACAAATACCAAAACAAAACAAAAATCCAAAACAAAACAACCAAATCAAAAATCAAAATAAATGACTTATACTTATCTGGCCTTCTTGAGTTGGAAAGAAGAGAGAGAAAAATGATTTACATAGAGTGGATGCTGAGTCCACCCTAATGAAAGAGCAATAAATGGGAGATGTGAACCCAAGATTTCTTGGATTGGTTAGAAGTCTGTGCTTCTCACCATTTTCACATTTGATATCTTTCTGCACCATGGGTGATTCAAATGCTTAATGACTCATCTTTCATGGAACATGGTTACTAAAAATAACTAATAACTTTATCCATTGCTCAACTGAAAAACGAACTGGGGGAACATAGTATTATAAACTTTCCTGGTGACCTTTGCCCCAGTGGCAATTTTGACTCTATATGATTTTTACCTCAAGTTCTGACCCTAGAATTCAATTTCCATAGAAAATGTTACTTCATTGGAATGACATAATACCTAGCATGTGATTGACACTAAACAAATATTGGTTAAATGAATGAACTTATGAATATTAGAGCAGAATGGCTGTTATGGCTTGTGTCTAGATGTCCCTTCAAAGCCTGATGTGATCATAGTTGGGTTTTTTCAGAGGTAGCTAGATCTAGAGTGTGTGATGCTGAGGTTGATTCATGGCACAAAAATAGGCTCAAAGGCACTAGGATTAATGGTGTAAGTGCTACTCATCCTAAGTAGCCTAGATAAGATACAAGGGCTAAAAAGATCTGTGGTTCTCCCTTGCTTTCTCTTCCTTATCTGCTTGCCTTGGATATTTTTCCTGAGATCCTTTGTTTGTCATTCCACCCTGCCTTGGAGCCAACCAGTTGTGGACTAAAACATCTATAAACTGTGGGCTAAATAAACCGTTCCCCTTTTAACGTTGGGTGTCAGGTATTTTGTCTCAGAGATGAGAAAAAAGTAACTAAGACAGTGACAGAGGACTGTTTCTAGAATAGTAGTTTTGTTAAAAGTGTCTCTGAGAATGGCTCCAGCCATCAACTATGCATGCATATCCTCTTATTCTCTCATATGGTTGCGTCTATCAACCTGGTTATTAAAGGATTACTTTGGTAAATGTTTTTGAATGTGAGTTATAATACTGAGTGGTCTATTTTGTACTTTCTTATTCTTGTGTGTAAAATAAATTTTAATTAGTCATTAAAACAAATTTAAGAAGAGGGGACCTGGGAGGGAGAAGAGGGGAAGGAGAAGTAAAGGTCAGGATTTGGTATGGATATGTACCAGTTCCCCAGGATGAATATATCATATATACCACAAACATATACTAATAAACATATACTAATAAAGAAAGGAACAAAAAAGAGCAGTTGTTAAAGTCATGTGTTTCAGAAATGGTTTGCACAGATAGAAATTCACCTTGTAAGCTAGAAAGAACAATGGCACAGGAGCCAAGAGATTCACTCTAAGCCTTCTGCTTATCCTTCTGGCTCATCAACCTTGGGGAAGATGTGACATTTCATCTGAAAAGTGGGAGGTTTGGATCAGTTCATTCTCTGAGTGTCTCAGTGACTTTCTTGTCACAGACACAGCAGCAGATAGCCACAATTTAAAGGAGAAAAGTTTATTTTGGGTCAGTTTGTAGAGGTATCAGTCTATAGTGAGCTGACTCCAAGGCAGAATGGCATTGGAGAGGAGAATTACTTATGTCATGGCAGCAGGAATGAAAGAGAGAAAGAGAGAAAGGACCAGAGAAGAGAGATAGACCCTTCCAGGCCATGCCCACAGTGGCCTGCCTGTACTAACCAGACATCACTGCCAAACAGCAAGGAAGACAAATCCAGTCACCTCCTAAAAGTGTTACCTATATGGGGCTTTGTAGGGACATCGAGATATAACCTGTACTATTTAAAGTTTAAATGTTCTGTAATGAGTTTTTATGTTTCAATTTAGTCTGCTTCAGTGTATTAAAAAAGAGATATATTATTAGATCACTTTCCTTTCACAGAGGTCCTTGGTATTATAATTTGGTATTAATGCAAAGGTCAATTTTTGGTGACTAAAATTTGTACCTAAATAATATATTTGCAACTGGTTAGCAAGACTCAACAATGCTGTTTGGAGGTCTTTAAGAATGTTTTTTTTGTAACAATATTTTAACAACTTTATGTGGTATGTTATGGTTATTTGATACATGTATACAATGCATAAAAATCAAATAAATATAAACATTTCTATCTCTTCAAGTATTTGTGTTTATGTGTTGGAACTTTTGCACTCTTATTTCCTAGTCATTTAAAAACAAGTGATTGTAATCAATCAGTGGGTTAGCCTACTGTGCTTAGAAAACCAAAATTAATTAATTCGTTGTATGTTTTGAACTTCTTTCCATTCTCCCTCTCTCTAACCCCTGGATAGTTTCTAGTGACCATTATTTCTTTTTATTCTTTTTTGAGATTGATTTTTTATTTTCCACAAATGAGAAAGGACATGTGGAATTTGATTTTTTGGTGTCTGACTGATGTCATTTAACAAAATGATCTCAGGTGGTTGTTCTTAAGTTTCAGGATACATAAATACACCTATGAGGCTTTTCAAAAATTTACATTCTGAGATGAAGCTCAAGACTGTTAATATTTAAGAAGACTTCAAGTAATTCTGAAGTGGCAGTCTCTGAGCTCATTTTGAGAAACACTGAATTAAAGTATGCACAAAATTGTGCTTAGATAGAAAGGAGCTCAGGAAACATTCAAATTCAATCTCCTAGCCTCAAAGGAAGGATGAGTTTACCCTCGAAGTCTGCTATTGAAAGGGATTCAACTACCTTTAGTTTTAATTCACTAGAATATTGAGATTTTTAAAGTGTTAAATCTAACCAATACTTTTTCATTTATGTAGTTGTTCGTCTTTGTTGGTCCTATTATTTAAACTAAACATTCTTATGGAATCATGAAATCTTGTAGTGAAAGTGATGTAAAAAGATGATTTTATTCTATCCTCTACTTTTCAAATGGTTTGAGTTAAATGTTTTAGAAAGGTAAAATGATCAGAAGGCTAATAAAAATATGTTTTAGGTAAAAAAAATCACAGGTATTTTAGTATAAGTAAAATATAGGTAAAAATGAGGAAGCATTTAAAGATATTTCAAGGCACAGAATTTCTCTAGCCAAAAGTTGTCAGAGAGTTATCTTTAAAGATAACTGTATGGGATATGAGTAGATAAATAGTGGGGAAAGTAAATTCTCTCCTAGGGTTTGTGGAGGTGTGGATCAGGCTATAGTTTAAGTGAATAAATGTGAGAGGAACAAGTCCAAAAGTTCTTTACTCACGGGTGCACCATTTAGCCAGTGTATAGATTTTCAAACTGCAGATTTTGCCCAATGACTTGAGAATTATTTTGAAGGTCAGGCACAGCTCATGTTTTACTTACTTTTGTCTCCTTGCTGAGGAAAGGTTATTTAGCTCAAAGTTTGCAGAATTTTCAGTTCATAATTGGCTGCAAAAGAGAAGAGGACTTTTTCTGTCCCTTGTACTGTATCTACTCTACCAGGATTAGGGCAGTGGACTGATCTGGAAAATACCAACCCTAAATCCCAGCACCCTTAATCACCACACTGCACTATGAATCAGTCATGCTCTAGATTCAACCACCTCCAAAAAAACCCTGTGAATACATGAGGCTTTGGGGGGACATCTAGACACACACCATAACAGCTCACACTACTGACTTAGGTTTTAGTGGGAATGAAAGAGAAGTATTGGTGGAGAAAAAGAGCTTGTCAATACCTTTTGTCTTAATTATGTGTATGGACAGGCCTGGTGAAGCTTTGTTGTTTACTCTGGTTTTCTGGTTGCCCATTTTCCAGGGACAAAGCTGTCCATAATCTTTACCTGTGTCACAAAATGGCTGAGTTTTGTGCCTCTAAAAGGTAAGATAGTAGATAATGAAATTCTGTTTCTTGGTCTTCTACCCTTCTGACCCCCACACACAGGCAAATCCATTTTTTATTGTCTAGTTTGAACTTCATCTTTGAGTTTTAATTAATCATAACCTAACAGTGGGAAAAGATGGAGTTGGAATTGGGAGCTTTGCTTAGAGAAGATGATAGAGGTCAGATGAGGTTGGTCCAGAGTGTCAAAAGTAAACTTCAGTGTTGACAAAGTTTCAAGTTTGTATTAAAGAAAAACTTTCCTATTTCTCTTATTCCTTTGTTTTTTTCTAAGTGAAACCAAATCACATTCTTTTAATTTTTTTATGGAAGCACAATTAAGAGAGCCCTAAAAAAATACCTGTTGATGGCTTATGAAACACTATGTGTGAAGTTAGTAAGTTCATCCTTTATTTCAAAGCTCTGTACTTACTCAAAGTTTATTCTCATAATAATTTGTTTTAATAATAGTGGAGTTTGTGTAGAGTTAAAACAAATTAACTGAATAAATAATTTCCAAAGTGGATGAATGTTCCTAGATCCCATATCTCTTTTTTCTTTAACAAATAGAAATTTCCTCACTGTTAATATTTATATTATATAAAACCAATATTTAATTGAAGTGTATCTGATAGGTCAATACTTGGGGAAACATTTGTGTTTTATTATTTTTTCCAAAGAAAAATCAAACAAAAATTCTTTTCTAGAATTTCTGAAGTTCACCGCATCTTGTGTTTCCTATCTCTGCTCCCACCATGTCCTGTGGATACATTTATTGCTACACAGACTACTAGAAAGTAGCACAACAAGGAGGCTAAGCAGGCTGAAACCTAAGGGCTAAAGTCTAATCCCAACTCCACCAATTGCTATTTATGTGGCTTTATTTATTTATTTATTTATTTATTTATTTATTATCTTTTTGAGACAGGGTTTTATTCTGCAGTTCAAACTGGCCTTGATCTCACTTTGTAGACCAGGCTGGCCTTGAACTCCTAGTGAGTCTCTTGCCTCAGCCTCTGAAGTGCTGGGATTCTCACATTATACCAGGACGCTCACTGTGTGATTTCAAACAAGTCAGTTAACTCCTTGAGACTCAATATCTTCATCTGTCAACTAAAAGCATCACTAGCACTGACTTCATAGAGCTGGTATGAAGAGTCTAGAATAGTCCTTGTGAGGTGACTGCCATATATTGATTGCTCATTATAAGTTAGCTAGATATTGAAATTAATTTTCTTGTTCTTCTTCTACACTGTGAAATCCCACAGGACCCTATTCATATGTCAACATTCCTGTCTGTTCCTCTAGTTCTTGGCATATATTTAGTTCTCGATAGATGTTGAATGAATGAATGCTTTACTTTTAGTGACAGTGTGGAATCCAGTTTGCAAACGAAATTAAGCAAACAAAAAGGAAGCCTTCCCACTTCCTGCCAAGACTTGCTGAGTATATATTAAGTTTTAATATTTGGGAGGAGACTTTCAGTATAATACACTAACATAAGACTGTGACAGAATTGCAGCATTTATAGCTAGGGGGGCTCTAATCTTTCATTTCATAGATGTAACTTTTTTCCTAGTGGTTCAGTGCTTGATCAAGTGCCAGTCAACAAGTTATAAGAAGTTCTACACTTTTCCTACAAAGGCTTTTGAAAGACAACAGGCATAACTCATAAAAAAGCAAAAATGTTCTAGGTAATCTTAATCAGCAAGCAAGAGAGATAATTTACATCCTATATCCCTCTGTCACTTCTTTGTTCTCTCATTTCCTTTTTTTTGTTTTTTTTTTTGCACAGTACTGAGGATCAAACTCACAACCTCACATTTGCCAGGCAGGTGCTTATGCCGCTGAGCTCAGTCCCTGGCCCATGTTCTCTCATTTCCAACCTCTACCCGAGGACCATGGGCCATGGACCTCAGCTTACACACTGCTGTCTGTGTACAACCAGTGCTGCATGTTGGTGTGTCAGTTTAAAGCTGACTTTCTTGTCCCTGCCCGGTGCTTCTACTTTGTATTCTCCCATTCAAAACCCATGGTTGTTTTACTCTCCTCTGAGTATCAGAAAGGGAAACAATCTGATTAAAACCAATTCATGGTGAGATCTAGAAAATTGATAAATCAACTTCTAGGCGGTTGCGTTTTATAATCCGTGCCGAAAGAAATGTTATTTCAAAAAAAAAAAAAATCCATACAGTCTGTTTAATCTAAGAAGTCAGGCATGTCTTTATGAAAGAAGAAGATGAAGAAATGTCTTGTGGAAGAAATATTTTGAGACAATGAACCTCCTTCCCTCTTCTGGTAACGTGTTTCCCTCAACACCTACTAAGAAGGAAATGAGTCAGCGTCCTCACTTCAGAAAGGTTTCTGCCAGTCAGAGCGATCTTTTCACTGTGACTGTGGTTGTAGATGTTTGTGTTTGGGTCTCTTGTATGTTTGACTGGCTCAAGTTGGTATTTCTTCAGCAGAGATAGATATATTTTGGAATATCCCATTTTTTGAGACAGTCCTAAGTACCAAATATATTGATTTTTTTTTCCCTTGAGAGCACAATGGAGCCCTCTATTTTTGTCTTGGCTGCAAATGAAAGGGAATGCTTCCAAATGCTTCAGATCCTCAGATGTCTTTAGCTTGGATGGAATAATATGAAAGATGAAGGCTGGCGGGGGTGTGATTGAAGTCTATGAAGTCACGAAGGTCTGAGAAGGGTGAATACAGACTTGCTCACTAAATCTCGGAAAGCTAAAGCCATGTTCAGTGTCAGAGCTTAAAGGACTAACACATTACATTTATGGACAGCTTAACAAACATTAGCTGGGTGATAAAATCACATTCTGTGGAATTTTGAAACATTATCAAATTCAAGGAAGTTTACCTCAAAAGTTGCTAGTAGCTGGATGTGTGTCTTAGGTTCAACATTGTATTTGCAATAGAAAGAGTAGGATTAGAAAACATCTAAGAGCCTTTCCCTGTCTGTGTATAACCATTGCAAGTTTTAGGATGCTTAGCTCTACTTTTCAGAGGGTGACACACTGTAAGAAAAAAAGAAAGTCTGTAGCTTTAAGATTCAACAGGACTTCCTGTTGAATCTAAAGGGTTTCTACTTTCAGGCTTCACTTCTCCTGAGCTGAGTTTAGGGAAAGTGAATGATCTTCAAAACAATTCATTAATTCTTAATTGTTCATATTATTGTGTGAAAAAACAAACCAAGAGAATGTTCTGGATGCCTGCAACCTGTTCCAAGGCATTCCTTATTTTATCTATCTATCATCTATCTATCTATCTATCTATCTATCTATCTATCTATCTATCACTTGTTTCTTGACCTGCAGTGATTTTATTAATTTAAAAAAACAGCACACAGCTAAAAATGGACTGTGTGTTTGTTATAGCAAATGTGCATTAATTTGATTAAAAGTATATATATTTCTTTAAATTTCAATAGGAAAGGATTCATTTTTTGAAAGAAAAGGCTAGAAATGTGAACTCATGTAATCGGATAATCTCAGATAAGTGGTATTTAATATTTCTCAACAGAAAAATTTTTACCCTATACATTTCAAGCAAAAAATCTCCAATGTAAAGTGCTGCATGTAGTGTATATGAAGCATTTAGTAGAATAGAAATGTCTGTAATTTAACTCAAGGTCACATGCATCTGACAGAGTAAAGAAGGAGTTGAGTAATTATCCAGGGAACTTGAAACAGTCTAGACAGTCAATCCAGATCATTTAAGAAGTTATGTTAAAGAAGCTCATAAGAGAAGAGAGTTATCTGCTAACATGAAGATAACAGTTTGGGAACAAATCAGATTTAGTGGTAAGAGCTTTGAGGTCTTTGCTTGAAATCCATTTTATGGAAACATACACTTAAAATAGTTCCATAAACAGGAAATTATTCAATAAATTAACATGTTTTATTTATTGATTATACAAATAGTCATGGGAATGTCTTTAACAGTAACTTGATGTGTGTGAATGTTTGTGTTTTTCCATGTCAAATGGGTGCAATCAAATAAGCAAAGTCTGTAAAACTTAGTGCATTATGTAAATAAACAAACAACAGAAGAAAAACTTGTCTGGAAAGGGGAAGAAACCAGGATTCTCCCTGACCTTTCATTGAGTACTTTTAGGCAAGTCTTTTATTCTTTTTCAATATTTTGTTCTGTAGAAATGAAGAAAGTATAGCAGGAAGGACACAGAATAAATAGCTTTTATCTCAACATAAAGTCTAATAAATATAGCCATGTACTTTTATATCATACATGTATACTATATTGTAAATCTGTTAGCATTTAGCTAATTATATAACTAGGAGAATAACTAGCAGATTAATAAATTATGCTTTTGTTTACTTTTCTCCCAGGGATAATTGCTCAGTAGTTCAAGCTTCCAAGAGTAAGGAATTCTTTCAATGGTCATTGAATTGAATTGACTGTGACCCATTACATAAAAACAAATTTGAAATCTACCATATATGCTTACATTTCATAAATTTGCATTCCACTCTAGGAATAAGTCTTAGAAAGTATTTTCATTATTTTCATGGCTTGGGTAAAGGTGGTAGATCTCACTAACAAATAGTTATCTGTGAGAACAGAAATATGAACAAAATCACAGCTTGTATGTGAATTGATTCTCCTTTCCAATGCAGACGGAAGGCCAAATGTGTAAATATACATTTCCAGTGCTAAGGCTCTCTCTCAGATAAGCTGACACACTAATTCTGCCAGTGGAATGTCACGCCTTTGCCTTTCTCACAATTCTCAATACTGCCATCATTTGCATCACTGTTATCATCCTGGATTAGTCCCAGATGATTTCTTTGCTCCTAGAGCTGAAATATAGTAGTCACTAGCCACTGGGGCTATTGAGCCCTGGAAATGTGGATAGTTCAAATTAAGATGTATTTTAAGTATTAAATTTGGAATTCAAAGAAATAGCATACAAATAATGCAACATATCTTATTATTAATTTTTATATTGATTATATGTTGAAATGATATTTTGGTTAAAACAGGTTAATTGAAATATTTCATTAAGGTAAACTTTACCTATTTATATTGTTACTTTTTATAATATGGCTTCCAACAATTAAAAATTGCATTAAGTGGACCACATTCATGGCTCACATCATACTTTTGTTGGGTGACACTTGTTCTGAGTATCTGTTAGAAATTAATCTACCACATGTGCTCTTTCTCAAGAATTTCTATGGTGCTATTTCCAGTCACATCATCAACAGGTTCTTTTTAGATTTTAAGGCCTCCTGTCTGCATGATTGCTATTTAAGTGTTTTAGGAGAAAACTGCCTGTTCTCTATCTCTTTTCTTCCCATCCCATGTATACCAAGTGTTGTAGTCAGGGATTACAAGAACAATTACATACAGGACACAGAATTTATAATATTATGTTACGATGGTCACCCAGAATTAAACACAAGAAAGTGCAGGAAATCTGTCCACAACACTAAAGACACAGAATATTCAGCCAAGGCCTGGAGTCCACGGCAATGTCTTGTATGAGTCCAGCTGAAGATATACAGCCAATGACAATGCCTCCCACTAGTCCAGCTGGAGGTCTAGAGCCCAGAACAAGGACTCATGTCATTCTGTTTTACGGATCTGCATGAGTCCGCAGTGGAAGCTAGAAAGTCTATGCCAGCGGGATGAAGGACCTGTGCTGGTAGGTTGAGGGTTCTACAGTGGAGACAAAAAGCAACACTCAAAATAAACACCAGTGCTGCCCTGAGAAGTACTACAGTCATCCTCAGCGACAATGAAATCCCGAGATCCTCCAATGATGAGAACTATTGAATGTGTGCCAGGAAGCTAGAGCAACAAACTTCTGAAGATTAAATAGCAAACATCTTCCCCTCCAGAGCCAGGAAATGATTCTCAAAGTAGAATAGAGCTCCTCCAAAGTGAACCACAGTCACCCTCAGCGAGAAAGTCCCAAGCTCCTCTGATGATAATGGCCAAATTCATATTGGGGAAGCTGGCCATGACAGTCTCCTCCAGGAGAACCAACAGCTCCAAACAACAACACTTAGGAGAATCTACAACACCTCATTTTTCTTCTCCACATTTCTATTTATCTGGCAACTTTCCTCAGGTAGGCCATCTACACTCAGCACCATACTGATTTAATTCAGCTGGTGTTAAGTTGACCACTAGGTTATAATCCATAACACCAAGGCAATAGCAGTTTCATTCTGGAAATATTTACAGATTTCAGTGCTATGAGTAAGAGGCTGTGGTGGATCCTGGAGCCACAATCCCTATTCTCTTGGGTTATGCATTCTAGAGAAAATTCTATGACATGGGCAAACAATTAAATGACAATCTGGGGCTACAATTGCTAGAAGGGATGGGAAGAGGCTGTTGAAGGGAACACAGATGGGCCCCTAACTGAAGTTCTAGAATTTAGAAAGACTTTCCAGAGGAGTTGAAGGCCAACTGAGCCCTGAAAAATGAATTAATTAGTGGACAAATTTCATGTTAGATACAGGCACACCGGGCCTTTCAGGTAGAGAAAGATGGGCCTGACTAGGAAGTGAGAGAACACTTCTACCACTTAGTGAGATGAAGAGGGTGATATTGGTAGGAAAGAAAGAGAACAAGAAGCTCAAGTTGCGGCCCAAACTGGCCAGATCGTGATGGTCAGGCCTAAGGAGCTTGGTCTTATAAATATTTTTTCCTGTTTATTTTTCTCTTAACCACGTTCTGTAGCTTGATTCTATTCCTAAACCTATTTCTTACCTGTTTATCCTTGCTGTTTGTCATGTGGCATTAAAGTTTCTCTCATAATATACCTAGGTGGTGTCTAGTCTCTACCTTTGAATCTGTATTTGGGCGTGTGATGTTAGCAGACTCTGGGTTGGGGGTAGAGCTCATGCTTAGAATGCATGAAGTCAAAGCCATGGGTTCCACCCCCAGCAATTTCATCCTCCTTAAATGATAGCAGATATAACTGCAAAAGCAATTGTACATTTTGCCTGTGTTTTTGCGCTGTGCTGTTCTGAGAAGGACATGCCTAGGCTCATCCCAGAAGGAGAGTAAAAGACATGAAAGGAGCCCAGTTACAATGGCCAAACTAATCAAGGCCCTAGCAAACCAGCCTGTAGCCAGCCAAGCCAAGCCTAAGACATGTTAGAGAAAGCAGCCAATATCAGAGATACGTGAACACTAAGTTTTTTTGTTGCATGTGGTTATTTGTTATGCAGCATTATAACTGACACCTCATCTAGATAGGCTGTCCTTGAGGACAGGACCATATATTTTCTACATTTCTCCTAGTGTTCAGTACATAACTAATAATTTTCAGATACAGATTTGAATTTTCTAAGATTTTAATACAATTGTAGTAATGAAAAATGGAAATTTTCTTGAGCCAATTTTGGGATCTTTCTAAAACATTCTAGCAAGGGGAAGCAAATGCTATTTTTCACCCTTCACTTTTTTTTTTATTTTAAAAAACAAGACAGAAAAAAAGACTAGGAATGATACAGAATTTTAAAAAAGAAAAAAAGTAGGAAATTAACACTAGCTAATATATTGCATATTGTTATCTGAAACTAGTTATTCAGGTTACAAAAGCTAGACAAAAAAGTGATCAAAGAATGAATGCTTCACTTTTTTAAAGGTCCCATACTCAGCCTGTGTTGGGATCAGGTGGAGGGGTGGAGTGGAATACTTTGTGGGTTTCCTACACCAAAAAAAAGCACTCCCTTCCAGGACTTTAAGATACCTTACCTGGTGGCACAAATAGTCTTCAAAGAGCAGCTGACATAGGGAAAATGCTCAGTACAACTACAAGAATATAAATCTAATTTGACAGTTTTTATAGAATGCTTGTCCTTCCCACGAAAGCTTGGCTCTGACAGACGCCAAGTAGACTGCCAGAGAAAATTGCTGAGCTTCATAGACTTTGGTCAGGTGGGTCAGAGTTGATGGCATTGTGTCATAGTCACTTTATATCACCAAAGGAATAAGGAAGGGCTGCTCTAAAGGTCTGGTTTCACTCTCTTTTGTGTATCTATACTTCCTAATGTCACTAGAAATTTAAGAATGCTTTTTGTCTCTGTTTCAGATCTCTCAGAAGACTTGCTGAGATGATCAAGAGTTACTGAACATCTAAAGTCCTTTCCTAAGACAACAAGCCAGGCTGATTTATGTAGCTGAGAAAGGCATTCCCAGCAAACATGAGAAAAATCAGTTTACTTTGTCAAGTCACACACAGAGGCACAGTTCTCCGTTCTGAGGAGTGAAATCGCACACCAGAGCCCATAGGAGGGAATCCCTCCATTAGTCTGAAGGCATCCTTAGTAACTCAGATATATAATGTGGCTTTGGAGTCACATTTCTTGGGTTAAATCCAGGTATCTTACTTATTTTATGCATTATTTTGAGCAAGGAAACAATCTCTGAGTTTAGCTTGTTTTCTCCATAGGAAAGGATAGAAAGGATACTAGAGCCAACCTTGCTGCATTATGGTAAAGAGTAAATGAGATAAAGTATGGAAAGCTCTTCAAAAAGTGCTAGGCACCTAAGGAATTCTCATGAAAAGGTGGTTATTATTATTAGTGATTTTTTTAATGCTATGTTGATTCTTAAGAGCCAGGTAGTAGTCAGTAATAGTCCAGCTTGTCCTATAAAGGAATGACTGGTAGAATGCTATCTTGGCCACAGACAAATTTTTAGGGGAAGTCAAATTTCAATTTAGCAGTGTAATGCTTGTTCCACTATCAGGTTTGCACTGGGTATAGACAGTACTGTAACAAAACCAAACTGTCCTGAGAGTGTTACTTCTTCTCCCTAAAGGCTGGACTATAGCTTGCTAGATAGTTGTTCAACTATAGAAGTTGCTCACTACATTCATTGTTCAGGGGCAACTATTTATTCCAATTGACTGGAGTCTGGGCAAAATAGTAACTTTGGATGATGCAGAAGTTGAGTATTTCAAAAGATCAGTGGCCTTTTATTATAATAGTTTTAGCAGTGTAAGGTGTGTGTATACATAGGATATTTGGATCTTATTTCTTTGGTCATCCAATATTTTGACAAATATGGATTCACCTACTAAATATGAATGTTTAATGTAGTGGGATTTAATGTAAGTAAAGTAGATATGATTCTTCTGTTAAGCAGTTTGCAAGCAGGTTCATTTCTTAATCTCTCCTACAAACAGTTTTTGGGTTCTCTTGCCAAGTGGCTTCTTGTTAGATTCAGCCAATAGGAGAAACCAGAAGAAAATAGTAGAGCAAGAGGAGAAGAAGCAATAATTTTTCTCACTTTGTCTCATACCTTACATTTCAGGAAGTGACAGCTTCCCTGGGTCTCATCTCCTGCCAGGAAGCTTCTGTCATGAATTCATGTCCCACCAGCCAACTCAGATCTTGGGATCAGATAACAGTCCTTTCTTACTTGAGACAATAGCAACTTTTTGCTTCTGTCCAACTCTCAACTGTTCCTCTTTCAATTTCTTGAATACCTTTGTAACTATTTTCTTAAACTAAATTCCTTTTGTTAAATTACCTGCTATGATCCATGTTTATTTAACCAGAACTTGAGTGACACAATCTCAGTACTTTGATTTTTTCTGTTGGAAAAAGATGTTATTAATTAATATGGATATGTAATGACCACTGTGATATGTTATGAACTACAGGTATGATGACAGCATGTAGCTGGGCGAGAAGCTGTGTTTGTTGGTCAAGTCTGAGGTATTGCTAACCCGAGTGAGGCCTATTTATCCTGCAATATTACCATCTCCTGGAAGCTTTCTACAAATGAAGAATTTAAATCCTTTTTCAGTGATGACTGATTCAGAATCTTCATTTTAGCAAGCTCTCCTATTCAGAAGAGTGACCCTAGGATAGCATCTGCTTTTAATCTGATTACTGTGGCTCAGTCCCCCTATATCTAGACTACTGGTATTGTATAGAATACAGAGTTCCCAAATCATATATCCATTCAAACAAAGAAAGCAAGCAGTACTTAATTCTTGATCCCAACTGAACAAATAGTGCTGAGGCTCTACAGCAAACATGAGTAAAGAGAGAAGACATTAAGATGACAGTTGGAATAAAAGGGCCAGAAAATTGCTCCTCTCTTGGCTATTTTGGGGTAGCTGAAAGCTGAACTCTAGACGACTGAGTCTTTGAAAGGTATTAAAGTATATTGTAGAAAACCAAATATTTTTTACAAAGTGACCATATCTTGGATCACAAATGAAGGACATTTTAGCACCTTATCCTTTTTATATCAGTAAACTTCAAGTAAGACTCAAATGTACTGTTTTGTCAACCACAGTGTAAATGCTATCAAAGAAACATAAACATAAAGTTGGAACTAAGTGCTTTATGCAGATTTGTATAGATGAGCTCTTTAAACCTTTCATAGTTTCCCATACCCCCAGATTTAATTGTTGATCTTGAATATGTTCTTCTTTTCTCTGGCTGTTATCCAAATGTGAGTGTAGGAAAAGAAGAACACCATCTGGAAACAAAATACCATGTCAAGTCCTTGGGGTAAAACATAGAACATATTTCGTCTTTGCTTATCACAGAACTCCTGAAACCTTGGGAATCTCCTGAATGATAAGAGGTTTTTACATCCTTCTCCCATGTTTGCTTCATCTATTTCTTCATCTGGCTATACATCCATGCCTTTTATAATATACTTTATGGCAATATGCTTTGTGATAAGGTAGTAAACATGTGTGTTTCTCTGAATTCTATGAGCCATCCTAGCAAACTAATCAAACTTAAGGATGGGGTCAGTGGGAATGCTGATTTATACCTAGTCAGTCAGAAGTATAGGTGGCAACTTACTATTTGTGATTGGTATCTGGAGTGGGGCATGTAATCTTGTGGGAATGAGCACTTACTTAGCCTGTGGAATCTGATGCTATCTACAGAGAGATAGTGTCAGAATCAAATTTAATTATGGGACACCAAGTTGGCGTCTGCTGGAGAATTGCTTGGCACGTGGGATAAACTTTACACATATCTGGTCATAGAAGTGTCCTGTGTTGAGTATGAGAGTAAAAGGTTTGTTCTTTCTTTAATATCCCACCCCCATGTAATTTTGTAAGCAGGGCTACCTTGGCCAGTGTCTTAATATTTCTGACCCTTTTTTTTTTTCATATGACAAATGCGACTTTAAATACCTTCACTCATTGGATTGTGGGGCAGTTCAAACAGAACAAAAAGTGTTGTATAAAATGAAGAGAATTATCTAGTTTTTGAAAGTCTACATTTGAAGTAAAATAAGCCGGCAAAACTCTAAGGGCAAAGGAAAAGTTATCAAAAGTGTATAGTTAAATGAGGTGCTATGCACTTTCTGTGTTTGGGTCAGAAAAACTAAAGACTGCCCAGTATCCTCTGAATCTTAAACTTGTTTTGAACTTGTGGCTGTTATACTCATAGCAGTCTCATTTATATTCATGCATGTTGAGATTCATTCAACACACATTTATTGAGCATGGACCCTCTACTAGGTACCATTTTGAGTGTTAGAGACACTCACTGATCCAAACTGTCTCTCCTTGTTGACTTTGTAATCAGGCCACGTTGCTATAGTAATGACCCTTATGGTTGTACTTCAGCCTATTATATATCCATCTTTTCTGCCTATGGACTTGGAATCTAGCTGGTCATACGTGGGATGAATATGAAAACCCTTTTTAGTTTTTTGCTGGTCATAATTGCCATTTGTCTCTGATCTTACAGTGAGTAAAAATATTCCATATTTGCTTATTTTCTGGGTATCACCTTCAGAGCATCCTCATCTATTGAGTATTCTCTCATTACTGTGTCAATTATGTTGACTCCTGGGGTAGGATACCTTCAGCTTGTAGAATATTACTTTAGTCATTCTGTAGCTTATTCACTCACTCATTCCTTTAACTAAAATTTATTGAGTGGACTATTCTGGACACTATGCTTGGAACTGAGGAAATAGCTCCAAACAAGACAGAGACAATGCTGTCTTCATGAATCAAGGAACTTTGTATACTTGATAAAGAGTGGTGTATGACAGGATCCTAGCAAGTAAGTGGCATCAGGAAATAGGATAAGCCACAGAAGCATAGACTTGCAGACTATGTGAAGATTTTTATTGTTTGTGATAAAGATAATGGAAAGCCATCCTATTATCTGGATACTGTTTATATTATTAAGCAAATATTTTGGCTGCCATTTAAAGAATAGGTTGGAGATGTGGCAAGAATGGATGTGGAGAGAATACCATGAAGCTATTACAGCTGTCCAGGTAAGAGATGAAGCAAGGGTGATGATTTAGGGCAGTGGCTTTGGAGATGGGGAGAGAAGGGTAGATTTAATTGGTAAGAAGGAATGAAAAGGGCAGGATATAGTGACTGAGTGGGTATTTAGTGTTAAGTAAAAGGAAAGATCAAGGATGGCCTATCAGTCAATTTCCTGTTACTGTGACAGAATATCTAAGATAATCAATTTAAAAGAAGAAAAGTATTTTGGCTCATGGTTTCAGATCTTTCATTACATGACCAAGAGACTCTGTTGCTTTGGCCCGTGTGAGCACATCATGGTTAGAGTGTGGGCAGAAAAGGTCTATTCACCCTACAGTGACCAAGGATTAAAGAAGGTGTTAGAAGAGGCCAGGGTCACCATAGCCCCTCTGAGGGCCTGCCTCTGAGACCTAACTTTCTTGTACTGGGACTCACCTCCTAAATGTTGCACCACCTTTCAGTATCATTGCAGGATGGTAACAAAGCCCTTAGTTAGTATGTGAGCTTTTCAGAGGACATTTTGGAGCCAATGACATCCAGGATTTTGGCTTGAGCATCTAGGTAAATGGTGGCATTGTCTATCGATTTGAGGTAAACAAGAAGAGGATGGAATTTTCTGGGCAAATGACTTTAGTTTTAAGTATGTTGGATTTTCACTGCCTTTAAAACATCTCAGAGAAGCTGTTAATATACATGTTCAGAAGTCAGAGGTAAAGAATGGGCTATAAATTGTTGACAGTAACTGTTTTACTCAAGGGTGGTTTAACACTCAGGTATTAAATCCAATACTTCAGATCTATAGCAACAGTAAAAGCACCTTAGTGGTATTCTCCATAAAATGAGTTGTCTAGTAAATATTATTTTCAGTGCCTCTTGGAATATTGTTAAACTTTTACAATAATTCCATATTAAATCTCAGACTTTTTAGATGCAGAATCCAGATCGATCTATATTGCCCACCACTTGATGCTTACTTACAAGAATAAGTGAAATATGTCTGTTTCAGATCTTGCTAATTAACCCTCGATTACTCATTCACTCTTCTTCCTTAATAACACAAGCTGGACTACGTTTCCTAGCCTCTTTTGCAGTGATCAATGGCTCTATGAAGGGTACTGTTGAGTTGAGAGCAGTCACCAATATCTAGGAAGAAGATCTGGCTCTTCTTTTTGTCTAAAATTCAGATGTAGTGACAGGAAAGCAATTGCAATTTTGGACTGTGAAATTCCTGTGTGGCAAAATAGAATTATATAAGGAGTCTGGATCCTTGATAATATTGTGGAGCCCCAATGTTAGCCTTAGTTTGATTGAAGTATATCTTGTGCCTATAATTTGGGAAGGAATGTATGGACATTTAAATCTTACTGGATCTCTATTATTAGTAATTGAATTCAATTATTTTACTTCATGAATGGCAATTACCTGGGCACTGCATTGTGATGAAATTTATAGCATGAAATTTGTGTAAAGAGAGTAAGTTTGGATCTTTTCAAAGAAGTTTTCTGGTAAAGGAATGGAATCTTGCTCAGCACTAAATCTCTTGTCTGAGAACTTATCAATCAGTGCAAAAGAAGGGATCAGAAAGATTAGCAATTGGAATTGGACAAGGCAATTCAGCAGAAGACAAGGAAATGAAAAACTCATTTTGTTATGCAGTAAAAGCTCAGTGGTAGAATTTTCAAAAAACAGCTTTTACTGCATAACAAAACACCTCAAAACTAAATGACTACTGTAGCCTGTTTACAACTTCCCCAAATTTATGTTAAGACCCTATAATAGTATTTGGAGTCAGGTCTTTGGGAGAAAATTTAGTTTAAAATAATGAGGGTAGGGACCTTATGATGAGGTTAGGGTCCTATGGAAGAAAAAGAATTTAAGTCCCCTTCTATTCTGTAAGTATACAGAGAAAAGGTAGCTATCTGCAAATCAAAAAGGGGTCTTTCACCAGACACTGGATTTGCCTGCATCTTTATTTTGAACTTCTAGCCTACAGAACCAGGAGAAGTTCTGGAACCTAGATGTCTGTTTTCTTAGCATCCCAGTGTGCTTTTTTTTTTTTTTTTAATTTAGTAGCCTGAAAATGAAGATAGTGACTTAGAACAATAACTATTGATTTAAAGGATGCTTTTGCACATAGAAATTTGGGCTAGGTTTAGTTGTATTGCTCTGAGGAGCTGAACCATATTTGGATGCTTTTGGCTGGAGCTCATTCATATACCTGTAGTTAGTTAAAATTTCAGTTGGGCTCTATTTTTGACTACACTGTTTAGCTTTTTCACTACGTAGCTTCTTATTCTCTAGAACTTGTTCATATGGTGAAGGCGCTAGAGATCTCCAAAGTGGAAGTGTGTAAGGATTTTAGCACAAAGTTGTACCAGCATCTATTTGTTAGCCAGAGCAATAATTCCAAGCCCAGCCCAATTTGAAGGGTGAAAAAAATAAATGCTGTTTCTTGACAAACTTTACATGCATGTGGGAGAATTTATAGCTGTTTTTGCAATCTATTGCATAGACATCTAAATATCTAATTTAAAATGGAAGTGATGAGAGATCTAAGCTGTAGTGAGAACAAGATATCTGAATACCATCTGTAGGAAATGCAATCCAGAACTTAGGACTATGGCTCTGCTATTAGATAAACCTGGGTTCAAATCCTGACTGTGCCGTTGATTGGCTGGGTTCCTTATTGGTAATAACTATCTCATGAGTTTGTGGCATGTGAGGATTATATATATGTAAAACTCTTAGTACAGTGCCTGGCATGTGAGTAAACATAATAAAAGGCAGTCATGTAGTTATTATTATTATAGGTTGCTGCTGAGGCATAGGTCCTACATTGCAGACAGGCTTTACTAGGACTGAGGATGGGCAAGAGATGGATTGACTCAGAGTGGCAGAGAAGAGCTATATCCAGGATTATGTAGTGGACTCAGAGGAGCTATGGACTCATAACTATGGAAATGTGGGTTAGTACAGGTCTTTTAACAACAACAGCATCAGTTAAGATTTATCTAATACATAAAATATGCTAAGCACTAATCCATATATTTTCCAAGTAACAACTCATTCAATGTTTCTAACATCCCAAGGCATTATTTTTTCCACTTTCTATTTGGGGAAACTGAGGCCCAAAGATTTTTTTTTAAACATTTTGCCCAAGGTCTCACATCTCACTAGTGGTGGAGTCAAACATATACCTAGCTCGCTATGCTGTGAGAAGATTCAAACTGGAAGCCATGGCTTGGCATTGAAGCTCTCCAGTTGCCAGCCAGACAGGAAAGTTTCAAGCAGGAATCCTGGCATTCAAAGAATAACAGTTTAAGAACTACTGTGAGGAGAGCAAAGAGGGTAAAGTATCTTAATAATTGAGACTTTCTATGTAGCTTAGTGCTCCAATTTGCACTATTTCTGGCATTAAAATTTCTGGTCCTCAAAATGAGATAGGTGAGAATTACTTTCCTTTCACAGTTAAGCTATTAGAAAGAGTAGGCTTCACTTCCTGTCTTCACTTTATTTTCTCTTACTCTTTGAGTTTAAGTGCCTTAATCTCTAGCCTCTATCTTGATCAAGATCACCAGCAACTGGGATAACCACCAGTGGATTCTCTTCAGTGCTCAAGGCTTGGTTGGAGAGCTTTGGGTTATTCATTTATTGAAAGGCCTGGGGGAAGAAGCTCTTATCCTTTATCAAGTGTGTCCTCAGGTTACTTTCTTAAAGCCAAATCTGGACTCCTTCTCTGATATCTGGTCCAAATGTACAGTAGCACATTCTTACGACAAATTTCAGGCATTTCCAGTGTTTTAATTTTTTTCTATTTCTCTGAATGATAAAGGGATCGATACTTCTGTAGCCTCTTGCTTGTCATCTAGAATATGGAAATCTCAGATGGGGCTGGTAACTCTCATCTAATGGACTCACATTATAGTATCTTGTAGACATTGCAACAAATCTGTGAGGTAAGTAATGCTATTTTTGAAGTTATCATATAGACAAGGAAAGTGAAGCTCATGGAGAAAACTAGCAAATAGTTTGTAGAGGATGAGCTTGGATTCAAATATAGGTCACCAGAAGCCTATGTCATTTTTACACCAGAGCATTAATTTCTGACAACTTCATGTTGCCTCTCATAAGTCATACATTACATACCATGGGATAAATGGCTTTGTCTGCTTACTAAAACAATCTAATTTGCATTTATTTGGTGTTTTTGTTTATTATTTATGTACTGTGATTGCCTTTGGAATACAGCAGAACCTGGCTGACTAATTAAGGAGTATTTCAGACCTGTTTCCCAACTGCCTAGGATGTAAATGCTCTAAGTCCAAATTGCATTTGAATGCCCAAGTGCCTCTTTTTTCTGTAATTTGTAGCCAGAATCTATCTTTAATTAGATCATCTCTGGGATTTTATGAGAAGGGGAAATGTACTGGAGAGATTACAGATCAATAGCTCTTCCAGAAGACATATAGATAGAGAACACGTAATAGTTTAGAGTTTAGAAATTTAGAATTGCTGTCCAGGCATGAAGACGCCTTGAAAAAAACACATATTTTATCCACTTCTACTCTTGGGGTTACTGAGTGTCACTGAAGCCAATAAGTTAAAGCTTAATATGTAAAGTTTGAGTAGAGCAGCAGCATGTTAACAGAGGAAAATGAAAGGTATTTTTTGACCTGGTAATTTGAAAGGAGAGTAGGTAAAGTGTGTAAATTAGAGGAAATTCAAAGGTGAATCATTTTGGAAATGTATAGGAGACATACATCACACTAACTGCAACTCAGAATCTCATCCCTGAAGTCCATTAAAGTAGGGCTTCCTAGCATTTTTGCCATTTTAACACTTGCACAGTAATTCACTTGATTTAGTTATATGTAGTCTATGTTTATTTAAAACTTCAAATGAATTAAAATGAACCTTCCCCTGAAGTTCAAATTATGCTTCCTTAAGGTGATAAGAGGCACTTTAGTGAGAAGTATAACAGGATTGGGAATTTGGCATTATTGAAATGCAACCCAAGTGCTACCTTCTCATACTTTTAATTTAGAAGGAACAGCTGGACATGATGTTCTAGAACTGAGGCAATAAAGAAAGGAAGTCTAGTGTTCCAAATGACTGGCCTGAAAAGATAGTTAAAAAGAGTGGTGGTCAGTTACCTTTGACTTTCTTGCCCAGAACTACTTAGGAACTAGCACTGTCACTGAAGGAAAGGAAATGATTTGGTGAATCCCATTATGTTAAGAATATATTCCCTGCCAAGACTTAGAATGTTGTGCCTAGTTCATTCAGTCAACAAATATTTCTTGAGGCTCTAGTATGAACCTAGCTCTGTTATATAGTGGGCATTCAATGGTAGAAAAAAAAGTAGAATCTGTCTTCAGAAAGCCAACATTTCCTGATTGGATAGACTGACAAGAAATAAATGTGATACTATCAGGTTATGCTAAGCAGTATAAAAAAAGAGGCAGGATAAAGGAGAGATCTTGAGAATGATTAAGGAAAACTCTATGAGATCATACTATGTTATTTGATCAAAGGATTGATCTGTACCAGAAGTCAGTGGAGTAAAAAAAAATAGCAAGCACTCTGTACTTGTAAGCCTAGGTTCAGGGAGGCTAAGAGAATAAGTTCACCGGAATTCCTTTTGAAGTCCACAATGCCTTTGGATGTACTATTGAATGAATATTTAGGAAAACACCTTGATCTCTGCTAGGGTCTCAATGCCAAAAAGCCAACACTTTCTTGGCTTGAAACTCTAGTTCTACAGCCTTGCTAATATTTGTGACTGTAAGGACCACTGAACAGCTTTAGTTCGGATACCGATTTAGTTTATAATTTTGCCTAGTCTCCAGTGATGATAGGAGCAAGTAAAGCAATTATCCAACTCCAGGGAAAAGCAAGTCAAGATGCTTGGACAATACAATGTATGATAGTCATTCTTCTTGACAGGCTGTCATGGTGTGTTAAATAAAATTTCTTATCTAACATCTGAGGGTGGGAAATAACATGGCACAGAAACTTCAGCAAGAACAGAACTGGCTATTTGGGGAAGTTTTACCTTCAAGACAAAAATCACTTGTTTACTTAAGCAAGCCATTATCCATCTGTCTTCTTATGCCCAAACCTTCTTTAGTCTATTTCAGGATTTTTGTTGGTAAGAAATTATTTGTCTGTAAGAAACAGAACCCATTCAAACAATCTTAAGAAAAACTGGGGAAGTTTATTAGGAAGACACAAGGCGACAGCGTGGAAGCCACGGGAAGGAAGACAGCTGGGCTCACAGTACTGTAACTTTAACCAGAAAATCATTGAGTGGGTGTTGCTTTCTTCAGCTTTCTTCAGTCTCGTGGCATCTTGTCTCTGCCTCCCTCTGTTCCTCTGCTTTTTGTGTCTATCTGAAGAATGGCTTTCTAGGTTTCTCTGAGCACATGGCTGCTGTTACTTCTTTTATATTGTTTTCTTGCTTATTCTTAAAAAGGAATTCATTAGAAATACCTAATAAATATGTCGAAGAAGCAGGTTATACATAAACACACATACTATAATTCTATAAACAACTTTCATATATATATATATATATATATATATATATATATATATATATGTATATGTAAAAAAAACCCCTGTAAAATAAGCACTAAAATATTTTTAATAGTTATCTCTAAGAATGGAATTGTGATTTTAATTTTTCTTGGAGTATATTATATAAAATATAAAGCACATGGACTTTTCCATCATTAGTATGGAAATTACTGTTTTGTGATTGTGAAAAATGTTATTGAATTAAAAGCTTAAATGCATATAATAAATCCAAGTGGTCCAGGACTGTACCAAAAGTAGAACAGTCATGTGTTACATCTAGGGTACAGGGTGGGGAGGGCTTAAAGAACTAATGGCCAGGTGCACTGGGCATGACAGTAGGAAAGACTTCATATTCACAGAGGGACCAGCTCTTTATTTCTAAGTTTAATTATTTTAAGGAAAACATCCTCAGTTTTCAGTATCATGGAGGAACAGAATTTATAAACAAAACAATGCTTGCCAGATCTCTGAATTTTCCCTGATTTTCCTTCTTGCTTTACTTATGCAACTATTATGTTGTCTGAGAGCCTGTTAGTCCAAGAGTATTGCCTGTTTGTAAGACTGACTGCTCAGTGACAGCCAAATGATAAAGTTGAAGTCCTGTGTTGAGTCCAATACCTGATTTGCTCTTTGGAAGAAATACGAGCAAGTCCTGTAGGTTCCTCTCTCTTTACAAGATACCTTATGAAAAACCTAGTTCTTAGAGCTCTTCTCTGTCTCATCATCTGCAGAATCAAGTCCATGCTTGGCATGACAAAGAAAGCCCTTCGTACCTTGGCTGCTGCCTTCTTGTCACCTCAGCTCCTGATGCTTTCTCCTTTCACTTCATGTTATAGTAACAGTGAGTTGTTTTGCAGTTCTCTTAACACACTATGGCATTTTACACTTCCTTGTACTTGAACATGTTGTTCCTACCTTCTGAATGTTCTTGTCCTCCTTTGCCCCCTTGAAAGCTTTCATCCTGCGCAGATGTCATGTCTTTTGGGTAGAATTCCTTGCACTCTCAAATGGAAACTTTATTCTGTGCACCCCTTTGTAACTTCATCCATCGCTACGTTTGCTTCTTCCAAGCTATGTAGTATTTGTTTATGTCCATGTTTTGGCTTGTACTTGTGGATGTTCTCCTAAAGTCTCAGGCAGCCATACAGGGGGTTTTTCAGAAGTGGTTGGATCTACAGTGTGTGACACCAGAATTGATTCATGGTTCAGTGCTGGAAACAAGTGCACTAAGATTAAGGATGTGAGTGCTACCTACCCGAAGTAGCCTGTAAAAGATGAAAGGAATAGAAAGAACTGTAGTTGGCCTTTATTGCTTTGCTACCTTCTTCACACCATAAACTATTTCTCTTGCATTGTACCATGCCACCCTGCCTAGCAGCCCCCGATTATGGACTGAACCCTCTACAGACTGTGAGTTAAATAAGCCTTGTGTTTTTTTAACTTTGAATGTCAATATTTTGTTTCAGCAATTTGAAAGGTAACTAACCCAGTCCATCTCTCCTCCTTAAAAAGAGGCAAGAACCAGAGCCTGAGCAATATTTCCTGGAGACAAGAACTCTATCACTGTTTCTGAATGCTCAGTGTTTGCTACCTCACAAGTGCTTAATAAATGCTTCCTAGTAGAATAAATAAATAATTTCAACTTGGACTCCTGCAAATATTGGTATTGGAAAGTAAAGTGGATTATAATGTAAAAAGGAAAAGGATACAATGTAATAGAGGCTTTACAGACATTATCTTCTTTAATGTCCTCTGCATACCAGTGAGACTTTTATTATCCATCTGTTTTACACATGAGGAAATGTAGCTCAGAGAGCTTAAAAATTTTGCTCAAAGTCATATTTCTTGCAAGTGTCACACCTAGGATTTGAACCTCTCTCTAAAGTCTGTGGCTCTTTTGATGACAAGATCCATAGGAATATAAACCTTTGACTCCTGCAAATGAGCTATGCTAGCTAAAGCGGTTTATTTAGCCAGTTAAGGTCAGGTTTTCATGTATATAAAGAAAAATGAACTCTATCTAAGGAAGTAGTTCTCACACTCTGGTTGCACATTAGTGGCACCTCCCAAATCTTTGAAAACTACTCCTGTATTCCCACACCCAGAGATTCTACTAATGTCTTTGGTTACTTGGACATTAATTTTTTTCAGAACCCTAGAGTATCTTAACATGCTGTCAGAATCAAGAAGCAGTCCTAGTTTAGAACTTCTCAAACTTCCACATGCAATAGACTTAAGGTGAGGCCCTAGATTCTGTATTTCCAAAAAACTTTCAGGTCCTGGTGCCTATGTTCTAAATGATCAGATCAAAATTGCTCAAATGAAGGGATTTATGGATATATCACCTTCTCTATCAAGACAAAAGTAGCTTCCTTGCCTATGTAATTCAACTTCTGTGGACCTGCAGTTTTGCTCTGGGTGATTCTGTTCACCATTCTTCTTGGTACTACCAACCAACCTAGGCTTATCTCTTGGTAGCATCACAGTGGTTAGGGGGCAAAGCTGAAGACTCAGGATGGCCACAACTGGAAAAGGATCTTGGATAAGCAATCAAGACAGCATTATAACCAATCAAAACACTCTGAAGTGGATCACAGGGGAAGTGTGGTAGCTTTGATTTTTGTTCAGTGCTGAAGTGCCTGGCTGGTTGGAACCTAAAGGCTAATTCAGGAGGTGGTTGGTACTGTAGGGATCCAGTGGAGGTGAAGGCAATGGAGAAAGGAAGGTAAGTAAGGCGGAGCCAAACGAACCAGTTTGTCATGAGGCCAAATTGTCAACAATCATTAATCATCAATATGCAGCTATTCACTATCTACTATCTATCAACCCCAAGCTATTTGTGTGTTATGTGGGTGGAGTAAGTAAGGGATGAATGAGTTGTGTAAATGTGAGTCACAGAGGAAACCTGCTTGTGGAAAGGCTGCTGCCATCAAACAGGCAGCTTCCAAGTCCCCAGACAACCCACAAAACCACTTCACACCAGAGACATGCGACCAATTTATAGACTGACAATTGTTACAGTTTGGTTAAGCACTCTACTGGAACTCTATAGCCATACTGCTGTGTGAACACGGATGCAGTTCAGAATGTGTGGCAGTCAGACTACCAGTGAGAGGGAGATTTGCCCCTTTATGTGGAAACATAGAGAGGCAAATGTAAGTAAATTAGACCCTGGGGAGAATTTCAGCTCTCAGAGTTTGAGGAACTGCTGGTAAGTTCACTGGGGAAGAAAACTGCAACTATTCTCTGCGACTGCAAAGTTGTCTTTTAGGTTTAAATTCGGTTTGGTGTGGAAGCAGGGCCAGACTCAGATGGGCCTCTGGTATGGTCTTCCAGCCTCAAGTCGGATTCTGCATTTATAGATTGAAAGACCCAATACTTTAACTACTCAGATATCCTTGACACTGAATGTTTTTCACAGAGTTGGTAGCAGGAACATCCTACTTCTTTGTTTAACCACTTCAAAAGGAGAATTAAAGAAAAAAAAAAGTCTCACAGCCTCACTATGACTACATGGAATCAAGCTTGTTTTGTTAAGCAGTCTCTCTAAATTGTGCCTCTATTTCTTATGGAAACTGAAGGCAAAGATGAGTTTGCTTTGTGTAAATTCAGTAGCACAGGGACCCCTTGGCACAGTGCCACGTCACCCCTTGCTTGGAAGATGTTTGTGCACAATCTCATTCGTTGAGGCCTTGTTTTCTTCCAAAAAACAGACAGGGTTGAAATTCTTGATCTACCTCTGTATTACCAGTAATCTGACCTGCAGGCTTGTTCCTGAACACCGAAACTTTGGGGTTCACTGCTCAAATATAATACTTGGGAAAAGAAGAAAAGGAGTAAAGACACTCTTCTTAACCTTTGTAAATGTCACACACTATTTATATAACATTTACCACTTTTGTTTTCCACAGCCTGGGATTTTGTGAGGAGAAATGGGTAGGCACCTTAAACTAAACCCGCATTCCTCCTGGTTTTAAATTACAACCTCTTCTTTCTGAAAGCTAAGCTCATTATACGGACATCATTCCTCAGGGGCCAGGGGCCAACTGCTTCACAAACAACTTGAATTCTATTTCTTGGAGAATTCATAAAACTGGTTTTCTAATAGCTTCAGGAGATAAAAAAGTTCTTCCCCCCCAAATCTAAATAACTAAACAACCCTAAAAGACAGGTTTGTATCTGTAGAGTGAAATATTTGGAATTCTTTCAGTCTAGATTATAAAAAAATGAAACAATTTTCATTTTCTCATCTAATCTTACTGTATGAAATCACACTTTTATAAAGACTGGACTCAAATTAAGGTTCTACTGTTTTGCTTGTGTAACTTCTCAAGGCCTGAACATGACTGAATGAGTTGTCTTGTGAGGGTTGGTAAGTGTTTTATAAATGTTAGAAAGGAGGAAGCCAGGGAGCCTCACTTTGACAGCTATCCTAACTGCAGGTAGATAAGAAAAGCAAACACACATTAATGCCACCCAGGAATAAAGAGAACATGAACCTCCAGGAAATGTGACAGACAAATATATAAAAGCTTGGCCTCATTGAAGGCACTTGTTTCAACTACAGTACACATTTCATATATTTGATCATTTAATAAAAAGGGGCACTTTTGTTCACAAGCCGTTAAATAGCTCAAGTGGTAGAGTGCTTTAGAATGAATATACTCCATCACGTCTTAAAGTGGTTGCCATGACTGAAGTCAGAGGTTGTTAACTGGCAGAGCTCCAGCCACCTCTGACCCAGAAGTGGTAATTCATTTGGTTCTCACTGTGTTTAAAAATGAATTTGTTGCCACACTTTAAAATGAAAATATCTCAAATAAAAATGGAAGCATCTGAACTCTGTAGGAAAATGAAGGGATTGGTGCACATTCCCGTTTAGTCTCAACTGTCTGGGAGTGGGGAGAGTTGCCCCTTCCTTAGAATATGTACTTACTTTCTAGTGGGACATTGTTCAGCTGAGGTGGATTTGTTCACATTGCTGTTCCCATAGGTCTTTGGTGTTGATTCAGAAGCCAAAGATGGAATGTTTCAATCTAGCACAGGGTGGCATCCTGTGGCATGGAGGCCCAACAGGTGACTATAACAGGTGAATCTCTTTTTCATTCTAGTGGAGATTTTTTCTCTTTCTTATAAAGACACTACAGCACAAATGAAGGAGTCCTAAACTGAGGGTCAGGGTCTCATCTAAAGTGACAATTTCTTTTTATGTTATTGAATGCATTCAGGACAGCCATTTAATCTTCTGGAGCATATTTCTTTCTCTTTAAAATGAAAGACTCACTTACTAGTTGATTCATTCAACTAACATTTAAGACATACCTACCCTGTTTCACAGATTTGAAGATGTACTGAAGGACTCAATTATAAAATGACAGGAATCAAAATTGTGTAGACACACTCCATGTCAGTGTCCACCATCTTTTGTACAAAGAGTTAATTTGAATGTCTTTATGTGCTTTCCCGCAGTGCCTACCTCTCCTAACCAGTAAGGGTCTCCATTACCTGCCTGACTCATCAGTCACCTGAGTCCATGAATGGACCCTTACCTTTACAGCTCTTCCCTGCCCCGGCTTTGGTGGGTTTTCTTCTTTCAGCCCTCTCTTCTGTCTCTCCTTTGCCTCTTTCTTTTGTTCTTCTGCTTCCATCCCCCAGCTCAAGGCTTGCCAGGAGCTTGGCTTTTAAAGTCTGCTGTAGTTTCTGGTGAGAGAATTCCTCTGGCTCCCTCCTTTTGTTGCTTTTTACTCTCACCTTGACAATAAGGACACCATTCTCAGCTTTGCTCTGTAGCTTGGTTTACTGTTCGCAGCAGTTTCCCTCCCTTCTTTGCAGCAGCTGTTCTCATTCTTCTAACCAGTTTTTTAAAGGCTTGAATTTGGAAATACGGTCGCTGCGCCTCTTCAGAGATTCATCCATAACTGTCAGGGTCTTTTCATTCCCTGTCTTTTGTATAGGTTTCTTTTATGAGCCGAGTAATTTGCATTTGTCTTTAATTCTTAATTTGTCTTTGCATTTACTGTGGATGTAACGTGCAGCTGAATTTGCATTTTCTTTTCACTTCCATTCTCATGGATTGGGGCTGTCTGAGGTGTAAACTGTGGAGAGATTCAGGAGTGTGTTTGCTGAGCCATAAACTTGGCTGCTCTGGCTTTATTTCCTCCACTCCTTACTCTGAGTTTCTTAATATATTTAGATGCTCTGAACTGTAATCAAACATGCTCTATGCTTTCCAATTCATCACTTGCTTTGATTAATAGACTATTAGATCTTTACATAGCAGTTGCATTCACTTATTAGAAGACACCCTATGTAAGAGGATACTGTCAGATTCTTGGGTATAGAAAGCTTAGGATTTATTTTGTCTACTACTAACTAGTTGGGTGTATATCATGCCACTCTCTGGTATGCAGTTTCTTGATCTGTAAGAGGAAATCTTTTCCAACTTCCCTGCCTATTTCACAGTTTTCCTGAGATGCAAAGGGCAGATGTGTGTGGAACTCTGAGGAGGGTGGTGTTCTGCACCACTGTGAATCCCAGGGCCCTAAGGATCTTGCAGTATCACCCCAGCAGGACTCAGTTCAGTTTTTGTGTGGCTGTTGATGGAGTTTTGGGCCCATGGGGTTTCATCAAACATGACCACTGTGTTTTAAATAATATTAAAATTTCCCAGTAGCAAGGTGAAAAAGACCCCACCCACAGCCTCACACTGGGGACTTCTCTCTCTCTCTCTCTCTCTCTTTTTTTTTTAATCGGTACCGGGGATTGAACTCACAATTGCATGCTTGCAAGGCACGTGCTTATGCCGCTGAGCTAAATCCCCAGCTGGGGACTTCTCTTGAGTGCTGTGAAATAACATTTAAACAGAAGGTTAATGCCTTATACTAAACCTGGACTCCTGATGTGTCTAGAAAAAGCATTAGATCTAATTACGCTTCCTAGAATGGTAGCAGCTAGTAGTGGCCCTATAGATTCCAACATTCAATTACAATCTCAAGTTCTTGAGAAATAGATTTTTTATTGCATTGTAGAATGTTGAGAAAATTGTTAGCTGCTTTTGTTGCCCGTTCTGTAACAATATGTAATTTTTTGCCTGAGATGGAAAAGAATTTTAAATCAGTGTGAACTAATTGAAGGGTATATAGACGTTGTTCTCAACAAGTCCAGTGGTCTCTCCTTACTACTTTGATTCATTCAGAACTTAATCACCAGAAGGGTTTCAAAAGCAGTAGAGAGGCTTCTAGGTTTCCTATAAAATTATGTACTTGGTCCCAGAGAAAGGTCTGTCCCCTTAAACCATGAATTAATCCTCCTTCCTCTCAGGAATTCAACCCTTCTCAGTGTGGAACAAGTCTCTGAGATATATGGAATTAAAGAGTTTATTTAAATCATAGGTTCAATTTGACAGTTTAGAGTAGGATAATTTTTTTTTTCTATTGCTAATTTCCCTTAATGCTTTTTGTTTCAAGGAGCTCTTGTTTTGGGAAATAGGAAGAGGGTAGATCTCAAATTACTTTGTACAGATGTCTGCCCTCAATGGTTCAAGTGTGGGTAATACGAACTCTGATGGGACTCTAAGTCCATTGTTCTGGAGACACATCTCCAAAATTGGAGGCCAGAGGACAAAGTAAGAAGCACCTAGGCTAAAGAGGACAGAAAAGGTTCAAGAGGCTATCACATGCCACGAGAACAGAAATCAAAGGTAAAACACACTAATGTTTGAAGAAAAAGTTTTTAACTCTCTTGAAATTTTAGAATGAAATGGTTGAGTTCAGAGAGTTGCATTTTATTTCATTATTTATGAACAATATTTCTTTGTAGCAGGAAGCTTCTTTGCTACACTCTCCAATCAGTGTGAAAAACACTACAATTTTCTGGGTGTTTACTAGAACTATTTGACACTCAGCTATAAATTAGAGTTTAAGAACTAGATTTATTGTCTTATTTACCACTACGTGGGTAGATGACATGCAAATTTCTTATCAACTGACTTCTTTGGAAGTAGTTGCCCAACTCCTATGGGTTGGAGGACAGGCTATTTGTTCTTTAAAACTTGATGGAATTCAGCTGGGAAGCTGTAAATTCTCTTCTGACCTAAACTCTTGCCTACGGGAGGGTCTTTTTCCCTCCAGATTGCTGACTTCTTTTCTTCCTTCCTGTTGTGCTGGAAAGCCTTGTTCAAAGATCTCAAAGCCTGGCTGCATCTCTTTTCTAATGAAGCACCCTTAGCTCGAAGCTGGGGGAGAAGGTCCATCTGGCTTCTGCCATATGTGTGTATGCTGTCAAACCAGTAAACACGCCAGAGTTTGCTGACAGTGAGGAGTTTCAGTTAGTCAGTCATAAATTAGAGATGAGATATGCTGTGTTCCTACTGCTGTGAGCTTTCACACTCCAGAAAGGAGTTTTTCCTTACCTATCTTTAAAGAAGAAAATGTGGATCAAGGAACCATCTGATGGGATGTCACATCAAGTCACAGGTACAGATACTCTTCAGAGACAGTAAAAATAGACTCAGTGTTAAGAAACCAAACTCATTTCCTAAGTACCTTATTTATATCTGTTTGCTTGTGTAGTTGGTGCATTGGCTCTTCGGTTTCAGCACATATACATATCCAGTCAATTATGGTTTTTAATTTTCCACTTAGGGTGGGTGTTGGGGAACATCTCTGTGAAGAATCTTTAAAAATATTCCTGTGCAGGGTGAACATATGTGTATTTTCCTCCCCAAATGTGCTTTATTCTTGTCTGATAATCAGGTAGGGAGACAATAATTAAGTTTTAATGCATCTGTCTTTTTAAAGAGAAAAGTGCTTTCTAACTCTTAATGGCAAATTTCATTATTATGATTTTAATGCTTTTAGACTAAAGGAGAGTTTACATTTAGCTGCTGCAAGAAGCATAGCTAAAGTATTCCTCTAAGACATCTTTGTTTCATTTATAGGCTGTGTTGAGGTGTGTGTTAATGTATTATATTTAAAACAGACTATGATACATTAGGTTTTTAAAAATTCTTAAACCAGAATTGCTTCACATAATATTACTGTCTGTATCTGAAGACATTCCCACAGGAAGGTCACAATTTCTAAAGCAGATTCTTACTTTTTTTTTTTTTTTTTACCTTAAATACCCTTCTTGCCAGACAGATCCTATGACCCCTTCACAAGTCTTCAAATTCTTTTGCTCTAAAAAATGGAAGTTGTTAAGAAATAATATAAGAAGTAGAAAACTATGACAATCTATTTCACTTGATTAGTTTTGAAATAGGCTGTAACCTCCACTGGACTTTGTTGCTTTGAGATTGGGATTCAGGTAGGAGAAGAAAGAGTAAATTTCTAATTCTTAAGATAAGGCTAGCTGAGAAAAAGGCAGCAGGTTTGGGGGGCTGGGAGTGGGGTGTCCCAGAGATAAATAATGTAGGCCCTTTCAAATGCACTGTTACCTATTATGAGAAGTAACGACATGTATTTAGAAAAACTTTACACCTTACATCCCTAGTTGGTTTTAGCCATCTGTTCAGTAACATCAAAATTTATTATGTTGCTAGAGTGGGTAAAATAGCATTCCTCCACAGAATTCATGTCCACCTGGAATCTCAAAAGTGCCCTTATTTAGCAATTGGGTCTTCTTAGATGTAATTAGTAACATGCTGGGTTAGAGTTGGCCCTAAATCTGATATTTGATGTCTTTATAAGAAGAGGGGAGGCCACAGACACAGGGAAAAAAAGCCCTGTGATGACAAAGGCAGAGACTGTGAGCCAAGAAAGGTTCAAGATGGTGACAACTGCCAGAAACTAGGTAAGGGACATGAGTCACATTTTCCCTCAGATTTCCCAGAGGAATCAACCTTGCTGATGCTATGATTTTTATTCTTTGGCCTCTAGAACTGTGAGAAAATAAATTTCTATTATTTTAAGCCACCACATTTCTCTTTCTTCTTTCTTTCTTTCTTTCTTTCTTTCTTTCTTTCTTTCTTTCTTTCTTTCTCTTTCTTTCCTTCCTTTTCTTTCTTTCTTTCTCTCTCTTTCTTCTTTCTTTCTTCCTTTCCTCTCTCTCTCTCTCTCTCTCTCTCTCTCTCTCTCTCTCTCTTGTAATTTGCTGTGGAAGCCCTAAAAATAAGTAGATATTCTTATTAATTTCCTTCTAACAAAATGGTTAATAACCATAGCCTGGGTGCTTTACCAAACAAAACAATTATTTTACTGGATTTAAACATTCCAACCACTATTGAAATAGGATTTGTGGAACCTCCTACACAAAAGAGTTTGCAAACCCAGACTTGAAGCTTCAGAGTTTTCTGTGGCTGGATCGTGGCACAGAATTTACAATGTTCCCCACCTGTGCATTATGAGGGCCCTTATTCTTCTTTTTATCTGGCTTCTTGACCCCCTTTCATAAGCCCCTCACTCTCAGATCTTCTGACTCGGAAGTAGGTGGAGGCAAGACCTCCTTGGGCTTGGTGAAATCTAGATGGAGTATTTGTTTGGAATGAGACTGTACAGATCAGTCTCTCCGGAAGAGAGTACTTGTTGGTATCTACATGTCACGTCATCTGACTTGAGGCTTCCATTCGATGCTAGGTTACCATTTTAGCTACTTTCTTTGTCACTGACATACCCTACTTGATACCTAAAAATTAAGAGATGAAAGATTTATTTTTGCAGTATGGTATGTAAGGGCTTCAGTTCATAGTTCCCTGGCTCCAAGGCAGGATGACATGCAGAAATGGGTGGCAGAAGAGAGCTTCTCACAGTATGGTCATAGGAAGCAGAGAGAGTATTAAGGGAGGAGCTGGGGAAAAAATTAAGCCCCTCAGAGCCATAGCCCCAGCGACCCACGTCTTCCTACCAGACCCTACTTCCTAACAGCAAGTCAGCTATAACGCCTATGGTCCAGTCAGCTTCCAAAGCCCCTTCCATGAGTGCACAAGGCTACTTCCCTTATTAAGTATTATTATATCATCTAATTCCTATCACATCTAATTGTAATTACTTTTTTTTGTTTTGTCTTTTTGAGACAGGGTCTCTCTGTGCAGTTCAGGCTGGCCATGAGCTCACTTTGTAGCCTAGGTTGGTCTCAAATGTGCAGTGATCTTCCTGCCTCAGCTTCCCAAGTGCTGGGATTACAGGCGCGAGCCAGCACACCTGGCTGTAATTTCTTTCTTAATCCTTTGCCTTCTCTATCAGAATATAAACTACACGAAGACAGGGATGTATCCAGTTTTGCTCAATATTCTAACCTCAGCTCCTAACTTTGTATCTGGCATTTAGCAAGTACTAATGTTAAGATGAATGCAGAAACAAATGCAAATACATAAAGCAATGAGATTAAAGTTTTTTATTTGACTCAGATAATTCCTTTTAGGGGCCTGGTTCTCAGCGTGGTTAGAGTTATTATCTTTCATCATCATGCTTCCTTCATATCAGGAATTTGCATTGTGTCATTGGGACCTAATCTCAGCTACCAGGTCTTCAAGAAATCTCTTTCCCAATCCTGACCTTGACTTACATCTTACCCTACCTCCAGGGGTTTTTAGACAGAATCTTGCAGCAGAAAACCACTGGGAGCCTTTTCTTTTCTTTTTTTTGTGGTACTGGGGATCGAACTCAGGACCTCATGCTTGCTAGTCAGGAACTAATGCCACTGAGCTAAATCCTCGGCCCTGGGAGCCTTTTCACACACACCTATTCAAACCTCCACCCCTTTCTCCCAGACTCCACCTGGGAAGTCTGGGGTGGACTTCAGATGTGCATATTCTGTAAAAGTTCCATTGATGGTTCTGGTGCACAATTTGTTCTTTCATGTTTTGTAAATGTATGAAGCAACTATTAGGAAATGAAAGAGAGTGATGAAAACATATTTGGGCCTGTATGTTAAGTGGGAGAAATCAAAAAGAGAAAAATATTGTCTCCCACTTCTGTTTACGAAATAGGCTCCCTGTACTTATAGCACATCTTAAAATTCCTGAGTGTTCTCCCAGGAATTATGATTCTTCTTTCATTGTCTAATCCAGAGGAGTGATGTCATGTTGACTATATTGGAGGTTTGGTGAGTCAGTAGTAGATCCATGTAGGAGATATTTGGGGGTGGTAGGATACTGTGGGGCTCTTCAAATTATAAACAGGGATGGACTCTTTTAGGTTATATATCATCAGAAAGTTTTCTTCCCACCTTCTGAGGTTGGTTGCTGTCAATTTTCAAGAAAGAGGACCTTGCACTTAGCTGTGGTGTCACTAACTATTCCACTTTATGTAACACAGCCTTTAGAACATTGCTCTTAAATATATGTTAGGGTTGGACTATTTAAAGCTCAAGACTTATGCTGTTCAGACATGAAGCACAACACTCCAGCATAGCTTTAAGTTATGCAAATGGGCTCTTCTCAGTTGCTGCAAGAAGCTTTGTTTTGTGATACTGGCCTAGGGCCAAACAGGTAGTGTGATATGAGTAGGCAGCCCTCCTACTCCCTCTCAAGTGGAAGGCTTCAGCCTGCTGTTAAACATCAAACAGGACAGAAAGAAGTCTGAAGAAATGCGTGCTGGAGGTGTATGGTTTGGTTTTGTGTAGCCAGCACCTGACTCGAAGGTAGTGGGACTGAGTTTCAATCTAGTCTGTGTTCCTGGGAGGATGTCCATTCATTTCTTTGCCCTGCATTGTCCAAAGACAGGAGCTGCTCTAGATCACTTTTTCCAAACAAAATTTTGCTTCTTAAAATTTTTAATATTTTTAAACATACGTAAATAACAGACACCAATAGACATCATACATCTATATTTTAATATAAGCTCAATCACTTTTTCTCTAAGAGATTTTGTCCAAATTTGGATCCTAGTCAGTTTCAAGACATTGAAAGTCCAGAGTTTTCTCATCATGTCTGTAACTTCCCAAGCTCATTGACTTGTCTGTTTCACCATGCTCTTCTGTTTGGGTGCTAAATCAGTCCTATTTTCACAAAAATTCCATGAGCTATTAATATTTGACCTGCTTAGTGGAAATTTTTCACATCTGGAAAGGAGAAAAGCAGGAAGGAATCACATGAGAATCTGTATGGCCTCTTGCAAATACCTGGCTCCGAGTTGCTTGCTCCCATCTGTGCACCTACCTCTGTCTTTTCATGTTCTCTGCCTTCCACCACAACCTCAAATTACCCCTGTTATATAGAATAGTTTGGTTCCCGGGGACAGCAGAGGGAGTTGGGACTCAGTCTGCATTCCTGAGCTCACAAATGCAAAGATGAGCTCCATATTGCTCTTTAGATTTACCCTTCTGAGACAACAATCTTGGTTATAGGTTTTCTCCCTCTAGTTGCATATTTGGTATGTTACCATGAGTGCTCAGGTGTATTGTGCATATGGATACAATAGGTACTGTGGAAATTTTAGAAAGTACAGGTGGGTCCTCCTGCAGACAAGCTGTGTGATGTTATTAGCCATGAGCTATATAAAACCAACAACTTTAAAGCTTGAATCTGCACTATTTTGTGTACAAAGAAAGTGATGTTAAAGAAGAGTGAGAGAGGAATTGGAATGTTTAGGTACAGATGTAAAACTTCCAAAGTGAAAGGTGGAAAAATATATAAACCACCTTATGAATATTAATAAGGATACTTTGCAAAGCACTCTGAGTTCTCAGACGAAAGATGCTACATAAGCACAAACTTTACCTCATTAATCCTTACAGAATCCTTGCAAGAGAAGAGCCAAGAAAGATTATTTCATTTTAAAGACAAGGAAATGGAAAAAGGAGGAGACATAATTTGTTCCCAAAGCCGTCATTATCTCTGTTGCAGAAGACCTGCGTAACTCTCCTTTTAAAAGTTTCTCAACAGCTTCATGATGCGGCTTCTCTACTGCTGGATGCTGGTCACCATTTTACCTACCAGTTCTGTCCAACTAACCAGACTGTGAACTCCTTGAGAGGAGACCCCAGTTCTCTATCTCTTCACGTTGTTCCCTCTCTGCAGCCACCCAATAAAACTTATAAGTACTCAATAAATGTTTGTCGATTGATGGTCAGTCGATTTGGTGTGAAAATGATATTGATTTGACTAGTTGTGTTTTACCTTCCTAGTTCTTTTAAATTCTTCCTTGAAGTCATTTTCCTCTTTTTACACTATTTTGAAAAATAATTACAAGTAATGTGAATACTTTGTTTTTGTAAAAAAAAATTATGGACTTCTATTTCCCTTTTCCTGGATTGAATCACTGATTTGTGATAGGATTAGGGAGAATTTTTGGCAACATTTATATCTCTACCATAGTAATAATACATAGAGTGTAGACACATATATATAGATGTATATATATATATATATTTTTTTTTTCTTTGTCTTTCTTGAGATGGGTACTACTATGTTATCCAATTGAGTCTCAGCCTCCTAGGCTAACATGATCCTCCTGTCTCAGGCTCCTGAGTAACTGGAACTACAAGCATGTGCCACTATCCTTTATATATATATATATAATTTCTTTATATATATATATATAATTTCTTTATATATATATATATAATTTCTTTATATATATATAGAAACTACAATCCTCCAACAGTATTACAGGTAGTATTCTGTGAAAAATAACTATCCCTCCACCCCTCCTACTGGTTCACCTTTCCAGAGGTGATTACCATCACAATCCTGTGTGTCCTTCTAGCAATGCCCTATGTTTACACAAACATACATGTGAATATTATTTTTTATTCCAAATTGTAGCATATTATAGACATTTCACTCTATATTGTTCTTTTTGCCTAATGATATGTTCAATATCTATTTATGGTTGCTTCATTACAGTGTTCCTTTATATAGACACACAATCATTTGTTTACTTTCCCAGTAATGTACATTAAGTATTTTTTCATATTTTGCAATTTCAAGCAATGTCACCATGAATGTTTTTTGACATATATCGCATTATATGCATGCATCACATTATAGAGTAAATCTCTAAAAATAGAATTGCTGCCTTGGAGGATTTGTACATTGAAAATTTTCTTGGACATTGCTAATTTGCCTTCCAGAAAAGAGTCATCCAGTACAAACTCCCAATTACAACATAAGAGAGCATATGTTTATTTGGATGTGTGTGTGTGTGTGTGTGTGTGTGTTAGGGACTGACCCCAAGACCTGTGCACCCTAAGGAAGTGTCCTATTACCTCACACCCCTACCACAGCTCAAGCCTGGTACATTTTAGAAAAATTGTATATATGAAATAAAAACATGAGAAAAGTGCAAAAGTCAGACTGTAGAACAGTAGCATGGCCCAGCACAGTGGCTGATGGTTAGCACTCATGCAGAGAGCATGCTCTACACTGGGCACTACTGTTATTAGCTTGACATGACTGTGTGATTTTATTTGAAAGGGGTTTAAATTGGCACCTTATTTAATAGTTAAAAGAGCTACTAAAAAAAAGACAAACATTATTGACTATTTCTCGTGTTCCAGGAATAGAGATAAACATGTCCTATAAACATGGGTTATTTAATCCTAGGAAGTAGATATTATTAGCCTCCTCACTTTTTTTTAATGAAGAAACTGAAATTCAGATTAAGTAACTTGACTGAGATGTGCTATGGAATGAAAGAAGGCCTGCTATGTCACTCTGGCTTCCTCCACGTGATTTGGAAAACTAAGGAAGTGCTCAGTCAAGGGAAACTGCCCTTGGTCTACTGAAGAAGGTTGAAAACCCAGCAGTACAGCAGCAGAGACGATGTCCACATAAACATATTCTGAGCCTGTCCAAAGATAAGGAAATAATTTGGCAACCAAAGGTTATAAAAATCTGAACAAAATTCTAGTCTTGGCAAAAGTCTTAGAGACAGACATGTCACCACATGTTATAACCCTGCTCAGAAAGGAATGGATTTAAATCTCAGTAGATTTTAGGATTCACAATTTAAGGAAAGGGAATGCAATGAAATGGAATAAGTTATTTTCACATTAGAATATACAGCTGAACTGAGACACAATCAGTGGCCAAAATTCTAGCTTTGTGGTAAGATCTATGATGAAATCCTGTGGAAAGAGGAGTTTCACTTCCAGACACAGAATGACCACCAACAGAATCAAGAAGACCTATGCAATCATCTGCTGTTTTTACCACCAAAGAAAACGGTCAGAGTACTTTCACAGGAAGCCAGGGATGGTGTTTTTGTATCCTATGACGTTATGTTTAGAAGATGGTGCCGGCTCTGAAAGTACCTTTTTAACAGAGATGTGTTACATTGCACCTGGGTAAGTGGTTCCAATATGACTAGTTGGTTCAGTTCAACAATTTCTTATTAAGTGCTTGCTAATATGTGAATATCTTCATTATGAGTCAACTGGAAGATACATGAGATAAACTGCATATGTGGGAATATCTTGTCTCATTGGACAGATAAAAATACATATCTATGAAAAACTACAATCCATTCTTTTTGTTTGTTCAGAATCTGTTATGTGAAAAGCACTGAACTAGGTTTTCAGAGTACAGAAGAAAATAGATCTGGTTCTTGTGCTCCTTATTTACATGTAGATGAGGAGAGATATGATTAAACAGTCATGTTAACTGAAAATTACAGAAACGTGTTAGAAGAGAGGTTATATTAGGTTGGTTTGGTGGTAGAAAGTGTTAAGTAGAATGTGAACATGAAAGTAAAAAGTATGTACATTCTTTCTTCTCAGTGAAAGGAATCTTTTAGTGGGAGGTGAGTGTGGAAGCCCTAAGGGCTATTGCCCAGATATTTCTCTCTTTCTTTCTTCTGCATTCATGGATGATTGTATGTTTTGGCTCTCTTTATGGTTAGATCTGTGTCTATGACTTATTTTGCCAAAAGCAAGCAACATTGATTTGCATCGATTCCTCCTGGAAACCTTATGGATCCGATGCAATTAAACACACCTTGTCTCCCCACTGGGGGGTGATTCTCATAGACACATATACTGAGAGGAAGTTTGTCAGTTACTGACCACAGTGGACCACAATGAGATGAGTCCCCCTCCAATTTAAAAGATACGCCTTTTAGTTTTCACTCACTGAGGTTTTGGAGTTGTGTGTTTCGTAGTCCATCCTGACTCATGAATGGGTCTCCAATTCATTTAGTTCTTAAATAATACTTACTATAGATTTGAAAAGCTACTCTTAGGTGCTAGGAAGAAATCATAGAAAACTTCAGATAGCTCTCTTATTACTTTAGAGCTTTTGCTATAGTTGTAGGGAAGTAGGGAGATGAAGCCAAAGACAAAGAAGAAGCCAGTAAATAAATATATAATTAGTAAGACTTTAAAGTGTAATAATTCTTATTCAGGTATTGGCATACAGAGTACTTTTTATTAGGTGATGTTTGGTCAAAAAGGCCTCTGTGAGAAGGCAACTTTAATAGCTAAACTTGAAGGCTGAGTAAGAATCAACAAGGTCAGAATTCACAGAGCACCGCTAAAAGAGGGAATAACAAGATCCTGGAGGTCAGGAAAGAGATTGGCTTGTATGAGGAGTAAAAGGAGGTCAACGTGGCATGAGGCAGGTGTATATGGGGAGATGAAATGTGTTCTAACTGAGATCAGAGGCCTAGGAGGCTTATGTAGGCTTTATAAGAAATTCAAATTCTATTTTATTAAAAATAGGAGTCATTTCAATATTTTAAGTTGGGAGTGATGTGATGATATATATATATATATATATATATATTTTTTTTTTTTTTTTTTTAAATTGCTGTTTTTGCTATAGGCAAAGCCCAAGTCAGGATTAAGGAAATTCACTTAGGTGACTACTGCTTTCTTATAGGAAAGAGATTTTGGTGGCTTGGTCTAGGAAGGCAGCAGAAGAGATGGTGAGAATTGAACATATTTTAGGTATATTTTGTTAATGGATTGAGTGTGTCTGAATTTTTCATCATATATCTAAATTAATAGTGTGATTTATTGAGAGAGGATAGGAATAGAATTAGAGGGGATAGGGAGACAAATTAAGAATTCCATTTAGGTAAATTTCATGCTCATATTAGATGTCAGTGATATTGGGACTGGAGCTCCAAGCAGGTGTTAAGGTTGGAGGCAAAGCAAACAGTAATCCACAAATAGGCAGTATTTGCATGGGAATAGACAGTGTAATCTGTGGGATGTGCATAGAGGAGAGATGGAAAGTCTAGGATGAAGCCTGAAGTCCTTGATCATTTCAAAATTTAGAGGCTAAATAGAAGGGGAGTTGTGGTAGAGAACTGAGAATGAGTGACTAATGAGATAAGAAATTTTGCCTTACTGTTTGTTTCCTTTTTGATTTATGTGGTACTGAGTAACCATTTTGAAGATAAAAATACACAGTATGATAACTGTTGTTATTCTTTTATTTAGTTATGAAAATATGTTTTATTTTTTGTAAAAAAAATCAAAGGTGGAAAGAGCATGAACTGTTAGAAGCCAAAAGAAGAAAGAGAGCTAAGAAGATGGAATGGGAAAACATGTTGCCTACTCTGAAGGGGTGGATGAGGTAAGAAGGCAGTTGCTTTCATTGCCTTGGCACAAAAGAGATTATTAGTAAGCTGAAAAGGACAAACTAATTTAGAAGCTAAATTGCAAAGAATTAGAGAGGAAATAAATGTGAAGTGGACAACTAGAGAAACTATGGGCAGAGATATTATAAAAGCAAACCACAAAAGGGACTGGTTGGTAGATGGTAGGCAGATGGTGGCTCATGTAGGTAAAAAAATTTTTGCTTTTTAAGGGCAAAAGTTTCTAATGCATGTTTTATAGTGATAAAGATAACTCAGGAGAGATAATGAAGAAGAGGGGAACAGAAGAAGAGGAAGGAGGAGGAGGAAGAAGGGAAAAAGTAAAAGATAAAAAGAGAAGGAAGAGAAGGAAGGAGAAGTGGGGAGGAGAAGTAGCAGCAGCAGTAGTAGTAGTAGAAGAAGAAGAAGAAGAGGAAGAAGAAAATGGTAGGTATAAAGGACTTGGTTGCAATGGAAATATGAATACTAGTAAAAAGGAAGGCATTCGCTTCGACTTGGATGGGTGCCTAGGATTTGCTAGGGCAGAAAGGACTATGAACATTTGTAGAAAAAGTGTATATGTAGTAGTTTAGATGGTGTTTTAGTGTAAAGAATTACTAGACTGGATTGGTTTTGAAACTATATTTATTAGGGAAATAGAATTTAAGATTGGAAATACCTGGTAACACTGGGAAGTTGGAAGGGAAGTTTGCTCAATGCAAAGTTTATCCTTTCACTTATCCAACTGATGTCCATCCAGACTGTTCAAAAGTGACAGCAGAGGGCTGGGGATATAGTTCAGTGGCACATCACCTGCCCGGCAAGTGCAAATTTGTGAGTTCGATCCTGGTACCAAAAACAAAACAAAACAAAACAAAACCCCACAAAGCTGATGACAGGTTGCAGAAACATTAATATTTGAGTCATCTTTGGGAATTCATTTATTAGGCCATAAGAATCAAAATTTAGAGGAAGGAATTTGGTGAAATATTTTAATCAGATTTGAAGGAGAAAACATATAGGAAACAGGAGGACAATAGCAAGGGAACTCTGGAAGCAGAAAAGCCCAGTGGGAGGCCTGTGAGACAGGGGCTAACAAGGCACTGACATTGAAGAGGAAGCGAGGCATCACGGCAGATTGCAGGTGGCGTAAGAGGAAGCAAACTCATATCTGGGAGGAAGTTTTAGGAAACTGATGGTAAAACATGATTCCGTAGTTTTGTATCTAGGAGGGTAATGCTGGTTTGAGTAAAACTGAAGGAGTTATAAACAGAGCAGGGTAAGTTAGAGATGTGGAACTTAAACACTGGAAAGGATTTTGATGTGCTTGATTCCATAGTCAGTAATATTGGATGAATCTTGGAAGGGAAGTTACTGAGGATGAGCAGAAGAGCAGGATGTGGAGGAGGAAAGGAATGAGTGGAGGGAATGCAGAAGAGCAGTGGATTAGAAAAAACTTCCAAGAAGTTGGTCCTTCAGGTTCATGCCACAAAGAGAGGCAACGAAAGTGAGATATGTTAGTCATGATACATTTGTTTAGTTTACAAAAGGTTTTCAGCAGGTTTGGTTTCATTTACAAGTTTTTGGCCTTTTAAAAGCAACGATCAGATGCAGGAACAAGATGATTATTCTCACTTTCAGGGAAGAGACTTTAGGGGTCACATGGCAATCTTGCTTGAAGTTATACTTGCTCAAATTACACAGAGTGATGGCTCTTAGAGAGAGATTCCATGACCAGTCGCATCTGGGAATCAGTTGGAAATATAAATTCTTTAATTCAGTACCTCAGACCTCTTGAATCAGACATGCTGAGGGTTGGCCCTAGCAATCTGCTTTCTAATGAGCCTCCAGGTGATTCTGTTGCACACTAAATTTGAGAGCAATGAACTAACTGATAGCAAGCATATGACAGAAGGAAGCCTGATGCCAGATGGTTAAGGAGCAAATGAGAAGTAAAGTATGAAGTGGCTAAAGAAACCACTTTCTCTTGTGAGCACTGACCTCATTTCCTGGGACTGTGGTTCAAGGGAGTGCCTTTAGGACCTCTGGATTCTGCTTATTTAGTAACACATTTCAAAAAAATTTATTGAATCCTTTCCATATGCCTATTTATCATTCTGGTAATATATTTGTTCATTTCTCTTTTGATTGTGGGGATATAAGCTCTAATTAGAAAGCAAATTTTACACTAGAAGTAACACTTCATTTTCAAGAAGTGTTTTCATGGTACCTAACATGATGATAAAGCACTTTTTCATTTCTTTTAAGTAAAGGCTCATTGACATATTGATGTATCTAGATTATAATGTCCAGGCATAAACTTGTCGTGGCTATTTAGGAGAAACACACACAAAAAAGCCTGATGCATAGGGGCCTAAATGTAGGTCAGAAATAGTTATGTGAATATTTGGAATATTTAGTGGTTCTTATATTTTTTTGGGAATATTGAAAAGACTGACATGAGATGACTAATGAGAAATGCTTGCTCATTTGGCATATGTTAGTGAGCTAAGACAATGCCAGTTCAAGGAGAGAAATATGTAAAAGATTTTCTTCTAAACTATGTAGGTTTTTTTTTAACCATGGAATCCACTAGAGTTGCCTTTGTGTGGTAACACAGTAAATAAAAAATAATGTTGCACCCCTGGAAAAACTGTAGAGATTAGTGCCACCACCAAGGACTTGAAGGGTGCAGGGTTGGTGGTTCCTACCACATCTGCATTTCATTCTCCCATTTGGTCTATGCAGAAGATGGGAGGGTCTTGGGGAATGATGATAGATTACCATAAACTGAATCAAGTGGTGACTTTATTTGCAGCTGCTGTGCCAGATGTAATATCTTTGCTTGATTAGATTAACACATCTCCTGGTAGTTGGTGTGCAGCGACTGATTTGACAAATACCTTCTTTTTCGTATCTATCCATGAAGCCCATCAGAAACAATTTGCTTTCAGCTGAAGGCTGGCAATACACTTTCACTCTTTTACCTCAGTATTATATTAACAGTAGCTCTGTGTTACAATTTAGTTTGCAGGGATCTTGATTGCCTTCCTATCTCACATGGTCTCACATTTCTCCACTACGTTGATGATACTACACTGATTTGACCAAGTGAGAAGGAAATAGCAATTACTCTGGAGTTGCTAGTAAAAGCATTTGCAAGACAGAAAAGGAAAAGTAAATCCAACTAAAATTCAAAGTTCCTCTCCCTTAGTGAAATTTCTAGGAGCTCAGTAGTGTGGGGTATGTAGAGATATCCCTTCTAAGGTAAAAGATGAATTGTTGCATCTGGCTTCCCCTACAACCAAAAAGAGGCACAATACCTAGTGAGCCTGTTTGGACTTCAGAGGCAACACATTCCTCACTTAGGTGTTTTACCCTGAGCCATTTACTGAGAGACTTGGAAAACTGCTAGTTTTGAATGGGGCTCAGAACAAGAAAAGACTGTGCAATAGGTCCAGGCTACTGTGCAGTCTTCTCTGCCAGTGGGACCATAAGATCCAGTAGATCCAATGGTACTTGAAGCATCAGGTAGGGATGCTGTTTAGAGTCTTTTGCAGCCCCTTAGGTGAATTGCAGCAGATACTTTTAGGATTTTGGAGCAAGGCTCTGGTGTCACCTGCAGACAACTACTTTCCCTGTGAAAAACAGCCCTGGGCCTGCTGCTGGGCCTGAATGAAACTGATTGCTTGATGCTTGGACACCATGTTACTGTGTGACCTGAGTTGTCCATCATGAGCTGGATATTGTAAGATCCACCGAGTCATAAGATTGGATGTTCACAGCAACAGTCTACCATTAAAATGGAAATGGTTTATACATGATGGGCCAGAACAGGTCCAGAGGGCAAAAGTAAATTACACGAAGAAGCTGCCCAGATGCTGATGGCTGCTTCTCCTGCTATACTGCCTTCTCTCTCCCAGCATGCACTTGTAGCCTCATGGGGTATACCATGGATCAACTGTCAGAGGAAGAGAAGCTGAGGGCCTGGTTTACAAATGTCTCTACACATTATGCCGGCACCACCCACAAATGGACAGCTGCAGCATTACAATCCCTTTCTAGGGCATTCCTTAAGAATAGGAGCGAAGGAAAATCCTCACAGTGGGCAGAACTTGGAGCAGTTCACCTGGTTGTACATTTTGCCTGGAAGGAAAATGGCCAGATGTACAACTGTACACTGATTTATGGGCTTTAGCTAGTGGCATGGCCTGGTCAGGAATTTGGAACATGGCTGGAAAATATGCTTCTATGTGATATGTTGATAGACTAAATATTGGCTCTTAAGTGTTGTTGAATCTATGTTAAAATACACAAGTTATAAAATGATAAGAATAACATCATCAAGCAAACTTGCATTCTTTTGTGAGAAAGAAATTATTGCATTTCAGTTTGTACACAGGATAGTTATTACACAATAGTTATAATGATGAACTTGTCTTTTTATCTGGAGATTAAATATGGTTTTAGGAAATGTGCCTGGTTCTCAAGTTGACAAGAGTGATAGTTAACTGATGGTGTTGATTTGAGTAAGAAATACCCAATTAAATTGGACCAGCATAGTTCTGGGTGTGGCTGAAGGGATTAGCAGGAGAAGCAGCCACTGGGTGTGAATGGCACTAACCAATAGGTTTATGGCCTGAATGGAATAAAAGGGAAATGAAGAAGGAAAGCTTGCTTCTGTTTCTTTGGAGGAGTTCCAGTTTTCACCTTCACCTTGGACATTGTCTTCTGACTTCCAGTAGACTCTTCAGCCTTCCAGAACAGACCCTTCAGGCTTACATCACAGACCCTTTGGCTCCTAATATGGATTTGCACAGGGCACTACAGTGAGAACCAGGCCTTCGACTGGATCCTTGTAACTCTAGCATGTAGACAACACTTTGGCACATTTCTGCACTTGACTCTATGGGTGGCCATTGTCAGCCTGTCTTGTAAATCCTTATATATTTGTGTATCTTAAATTAAATCTATTTCTCTAGTAAGCACTGACTGATGTGGTGTTGTGGCATACAACACAAATGCTTTCCATCTTTTTTTGACTTTAGGCTTTATCTATCTGTGAAACTTCTTACTCCTTTTAGGGTCTGAAACATCTGATTTCCTATTTAAAGGCATGATTCTTTATCACTTCGGCCATCTTTGTGTGTGTGTGTGTGCGTGCATGTGCATGTGTATGTGTGTGTGTGTAAAGGAAATAACCAGATTCAACAAGTTCTACTTTTGTGCATCAATTTTCCTTCTATTTTGGTTAGGTCCAGCTTCTTTTAGGTTATTAAGGTGGGAACTATCACTTTTCTTAGTCCCCAAATAACTCTTGCTTGAAATAATTTTTGATTGACTAATTTTATGGAGAAAAGAGCTTTTGGCAATCTGCAATAAGACAGATGGAAGTGTGCCTGGCAGGGTTTAATGTTCTAGGATGAAGTTTCCATCATCTTTTGTCTAGTCACAGAAGGTGCTTTGGAGTAAGAAAAGTAAAACCGAGTTTGATGTAGGCTTCTTTGGCTAGATATACACTAGCGGGAAATGAAATCTTTTGGCCTGGATGTCTAAAATTGTCTGTAGTAAATAGGAATCTCAGTGAGCATTTGATGAAGAAAACACAAGACTTCAACCATCGCAGCAATGAGAAGAAAATATTAAAATAGAAAATCTAAAATCTACACATGTCTGTTAAGTGTCTATATGTGCAGACAAAACTGTATTTACAGACTAGACCAGAGCTCAGTTTAAGGAAATGTCAAGGTTAGATCAACTACATAATGGAGGAATAAATACTACAGGTAGATGAACTTAATGGAATGAGGGAAGATGTTCTGCAGTTTGTATTTTTGACGTGTGTTGTGACATACAACACAAATGCTTTCCATCTTTTTTTGACTTTAGGCTTATTTAAACATTTGTAGCCAGCCTATGAAATGAGTCAGAGTTCCCCATCATACAGAGGAGGAAACAAGGGCAGAAAGGAGTGATGACGTGCCCCTCTCCCAGCAATAAACATCATTCCAGCCATATTGCTAGCATTTCCACCCAGGCTTCAAAGGATGAGTTTAATTTCACGTTTAGTCGGGGTTCACATAAGGTCACCAAAGTGAAATTTTTAGTTCATGAATTCAGCCACTTGGTCATGTCTGGGAGGTGGATAATGGTTAGAAAGGGTTCACTTGTAAGATGTGGGCATTCTAAGTACTTCTCATGATGACTTAAATTAACATTTGTCTCGCTTTCTTAGTATAAACTTTCCATCCTTCAGTGCCACTTATGTGCTATATAGAACAAAGAACAAGCTTGTTGGGAAATTAATTAATTCAATAATTAGTGGTAAAGGAATTTGAAAGCTTGCCAGACCAGCAATCCAGTGTGATATATAGCAACAGAGTGGAAAAATACCTGAGGAATGAATTTCATGCATTGGGCATGGGGTAATGTGATAGTTCCCAATAAAGGAAGGGATTGCTGAGTGCAAATGTTATGGATTCAATTTTTTTCTTGCATGATGGGAATGGTCTGGGTAGAATAGCCACCATATATGACAGAAAATGTCATGTGTGTTGGTAGAAGAGAATATAATGGGAGACTAACTGTGCTTTGGAAGTGTGGATCAATGTACAGATACTACTGACAAGTATCTGTACTATTGCTACAATAAGTGCTATTGCTTAAACAAATTGTGCAGATTGGGTGTAGAAGACATACGTTTGTCAGTGGCATGATGGTTAGTTATGCATTTCAACTTGATTGGGCCACAGATTGTTAGGTATTTATTTAAACATTATTTCTGGGTACAACTGAAGATGCTTCTGGAGAGACCAGCACTTAAACTGGTAGGCCAAGTAAAGCATATTGCTCTTCCTAATGTGGGTGACTTCTGACTAAATCAGTTGAAGGCCTACGTAAGACACAAAGGCTAACCTTCCCTGAAGGAGCAGGAAATGCCTTCTAACCTCATTGCTTGAGCTGGAACATTGGTCTTTCTGGTATTTTCTTGCCATCAAACTTAAACAGTAGCAGTGATTCTTTGCAACTTTCAAACCAGCTAGTATTTGGACTGTAACTTACAACCTTGGCTCTCCTAGTTCTCCAGTTTGCTGACTGGCAACTGCAGATCTTGGGATTTCTCAGCCTCCATTATCACATTAGCCAATTTCTTATGTTAAAACTCTCTCTCCTTCTCCTCCTCCTTTCTCTCTCTCTCTCTCTCTCTCTCTCTCTCTCTCTCTCTCTCTCTCTCTCTTTCTCTCTCTCTCTCCTCCCCTCCTCCTTCCCCAATCTCTGGAGAACTGTAAAGAGTTGGAAGGAGGATTTTATGAAGCATCCAGGATTCTGAGTGATAAAATATCACCTATGTGTGGGGCTGTACAGTGGCAAAAAAAGAAGAAAGTAAAAGTCCAGTGTTAGTTAGAGAGAGATCCACCCGGAAAGTAGGCAACTAGGCAACTGTTGTATGAACAGTGGAGGATTCCAGCTACATAGAATCTGTAAACACAGAAATTATCACCAATGGGTAAGGCAACTAATTAATTAAAGGAAAGGAGGATCTTATAGTATTGAGAAATTTTAGATTTCAATGGAGAAGTTGTCAGAATGTTTCAGAATGAGTCAGAGAAGCTAAATGTTTAGGGGTGCAGAGTTTTTGAGCATATGATTCATAGGGGAAATTTTATGTGCTAAAAATGACATTGAGTAAGTGAGTTTTTCTTGTGGTTTTGGAGTTCAGATTTGTGTGATTAGCAACAAAGCTCTAAAAGAAATGATTATATTTAGGGAACTATATTTCACAGATTTTAAATGCTAATAATTTTGTAGATGAATTTTAATGTGGTAATTTCTTATAATGAATTTTCATAAATGAACCTTGAGAACAAATATCCACAGGTATTGAGTTGCTTGGAGAAGATTATTATGTATAGCCCTGAGGAAAGTTCAGAAAAGAATAAATGATACATGTTATCATTTGGAATTCCACTTTCAAGATGTATTGAAACACTTATAGGTTACTTTCTTCCTCTAAACTCTTTCTAGGTATCTTTCTTATAAGAATCATCAACAAAACAGAAATAATCACTGTATAAAGGTTTTAAGATATTATTCACAATTGTGAAACAGCAAGAAAGGTTTTTGATAAATAAACAAGCATTATTCCATTATTTAGAATGATCTTCAGATAAAGCACACTCATTGGATAGAGAATCCTATTTTTATACTGTTAAGTACCAACAAAATAAAGAGTAAAAGACTCTCTAGTCAATAGGGAAAAGCATGTTGCTAAGATTTAGGTCTAAAATGGCCCCCAAGGCCTCCTGTGTTTGAAAGATTACTGAATTATGTGGTGCTCTAGCTGATGTGCTATTAGGCGGTGGGACCTTGTCAGAAGAGGTGGATCACTGGGAATATAACCGGGAGGGTATATTTTCCTGCCTGCATCCTCCCTTGATTCCTGCCTACCATGTTATGAACAACCCTTCTCCACCACGCCTGTCTGCCATGCCGTCCTGCCTCAGAGTCAGCAGACTTTAGACTGAAACCTCTACAAACTGTGAGCCAAAATAAACCTCCCCTTAAAGAGTGCAGGTATTGTGTCTCTGTGATGAAGAAAAAGTGACTAAGTTGCATATAAACTCAGGTTAAATGGAAAGATAATAATGGAAAGATAATGATGACTAACATTTATTGAGCATCTATTAGGTAATACATTTGTTTTATGTCCTTTAAATGTTTTAACTCATTTAATTATCAGAATCTTAAGAGGCAGATATTATCACTTCCATTTTGCAAATGAAAAAATCTGATATACAGAGCAGTTAAGTAATTTTCCAAGGTACAAATTTTAGAAGTAGAGTCTGGGTTTAGAATGCAGGTCATCTGGACTCAAAGACAGGATATAAATGTGAATCTATTATATCATTAAAACCCCATATAAAGTTTATATGAAGAGAGCATACATTGATTTTAAAAAGTAAAAACTCTTCTAATATAGAACTATCTTCTCCTAGGTGATTATCTTCTACAGTTAGTTATTTATCCACCAGAATTAATATGCTCCTGTTAGACCTGAAAGTATGGAATGGATTTTATGGCTCATTTGAGGAATATGTGCAGTTGTTTTCCAGGCGTGACATGGATAGTCTGCCGTGTATTACTCATATCTCACTATTTGTTTTCTGTGCTGTCAAACAATTACAACAATTGGAGACCAGAAGAAATGGTTGATATTGACATAGATGGACCTAAATATAACTTTACAGGTCAATAGTACTTTTTTATGACTTTGCAGAGCCTAAACTTCAGACTTATATGAGACCACAATATAATAATGATATTATTTTATGATATCTGATTGCTATGTGCAGTTCACGAATAATTTTCATCATCATCTCATTTGACTTTCACAAAAGGATTACTTTTATTTTGCAGGTGAAAAAAATTGAAGATCAAATGTCACTTAAACTATAAAGCCAGAATTCATGCCCCACTGTGCTATTCTTTCAAAAATGTGATCGAATTATGTATGTGTATGTATCTGTTTGACTATCTACCTACTTTTCTAGCTTCTCTACACCTTATGCTTCTCACTTAATAACATATTTTCTCATTTAGGAATATATTTTTAAGTACGTCTCTTCAATATATGTGTGAGACTCATTTGTTTAATAGTCACCTGATAAACTGTATAGTAAGGGTACATTGTAGTCTATTCACCCTTACCACCCTTTGTACACATATAAGTCATTTTATGTGTTTACAATTATAAATACAACTGCAATAAACATCTTTGTTAGGTATTTCCTGTGTATTTGTACTTTAACTTGTACAAGATTGATTCCCAGAAGTAAATTTGCTGAGTCCAATGAAATGTCCTTTTAAAATTTTAATAGTGCATATCATGTCTGATTCTTCTCCAAAGAACTAAATTAAAGACATTCCCACTGGTGATATATGAAAGTATCTCTGTCTCCATTGTTACCAGCACTAGAAATTGCCATTTGTAAATTTGTTTTACTCTCTAGAACTCCAGTAATCTAACTTTTAATTCAGGCCTCTGTGTTTTTAACTAAGCTATCTCAAGTAACAGGGATTTTGGTCCAAAAAATCTACAATTTTTGGAAAAGTTATTTTAAAGAGATTCTTCACAATTTAATAGAATTGATCTCTATTAAGAAGTTTCTTTTGACTTCAACCATTGCTTTGTGTATGTACAGCATATCAATAAGTAATAACTACGATGGTTAAACTTGAAAGTTGACAGTACTATAAGTTATAAACAAATCTCCTCATTAGCAACACTATTATTTTGGTGTTTTCAGCAATCTAGTATTCACAGCTAAGTTGAAACAACAGCCATTATGTATGTAAGACAGTTTTAGCTCATTTACTCTGAACTCATTTTGCATACAAGAGCACTTGGCCCATGCCATGTGGTGTAATGTCAGGACAAGATGCTAATTGAAGTGAAAAGGAATAGGACCTCTTTGACATGAAAGTATATTATCATGTACTTGGATTCTCATGACTTCAGAAACAAGTTACCAAATGTTCCTGAATGGACTCAGATTTTAATTTCCATTTGAGTGACCTACATAATTTCTTGTTAAGGTAGAAGAGCTACTGAGCTAATATATTTATGTATGTATGCCTGCATTTGCTGATTAGTCATAAATTGGAATTGTGACTGTCATTATTTAACAAGCCTAGGTTGGGAAGTTAATTCATTTGAAAGCTGTATTGGGCATTACAAAAATTGCGTGTCTTCCATTTCTGTTTTTCTGGCAATGACACCTTGATTTTGCTTTGGGGAACTGCCTCTCCTCAGCACCTTTGCACATAAGGCTTATGTGATAATTACATACAGAATCTCCCTCTGCCACTGGCTCTGCTGCATTATGTTGTTTTGCTTCAGGGTTGGGCATGAACCCTACTCTAGAACAGTGACACTCAATTCTGAAACATTTGTTTACTGACCGCTCACTTTAGGCTGCAGTAAGCCTGAGGTGCAGGTCCTTGTAAGGATGAGATCTTCTTAATTATGAAGTCAGCCCAGAGTTTTGCAGAGCAAAACAGAAGCTGAGTCCAGATGATACCATTTGTACCCTGGTTCAGATATATTCAAGCTTCATATAAGTTGTGTGAGCCATCAATATTCTTCTCAGTTTTAATTCACCAATTTTGAATTGATCTTTTTAAACTTGCAAATAAATCCTAACTGATTTGGGGTTGCAAATGTTTTTTATTTTTCTATTGCATTATTTGTATGATCATTCAGTGGCTTAGTTGTACCAATGAATGAATCAACGTTATTTGAAGGCCATTTCTAATGCAAAATATTTTTAGGTTAAAAAATAAACAGAATAGCTGAGGAATGAGCTTCTCTTTGGCAGATCTACAAATTAAAAAGTTGATCTCTCTTATTTTTCCAGGGAATTGACTTAATATTTTGAGGTCAAATCTTGGCATCTGTATTTCCTTTCTCCCTGGTTAAAGTTATCAACTATATGGAATTTTAAATGTATATGAGTCTTTAGATAATATCCTGTAAAAATTTATTACCCCAGCACATTAAATATGGTGGACTGAGATATTTAGTGCTACTGATAGCACTAAAGCCAGGTTTTTTCATTGGGAATCATTTGTGTGGCTCACAATAATAATAACAAATAATTTCTTAACTTGTCCTTTATTTTGTCCTATGCTAGGCATAACGTGTCATCTTGGAAGAGTCAGTAAGAATGTTTATTTGCTTAAGAAATAAAATGTAAAGATGGATAGAGGAAGAAGGGATATTTTCTCCTGAACAGTGTTGGGGGAGGACCAGTCATTCTCTGTTTAGATTCCAATCTGAAAAATATTTTTCTCAACAAAAGGAGCTAAACAAACTCAAGTTAATATATCTCCAACCATCTCAGGGTGGTCACACATGGAGTCATGGAAAGCAGGGAAGTGCAGATAACAACAGCACTGGAGGACCAGGCACACTGAAAGAGGATTCTTTTCCGAACTGAAGCACTGAAAAATATACCAGAGAAAGCAACCAATCTTAGAAATACTACTGACATAAATGCTATACGTAACTCATGCTCCATGTAAGGACAAAATCAAAGATTAAAAAGTTTCTGGGCCTATAACAAAGCATGCTGAGGATTGTGTGGAGTACACAGGCCATGATGAATGGTGTAAGGCATTACCTTACTTTAGACATTTTCATCTGCCCAACCTGGCTGAAAGTCATCACTGATTCTTTATTGAGTGGAGACAAAATGAAAGAAAAATATTTGATTTGCCACACTGTGTAGGTAGTCCAAGGTCATGTGAATGTTTGTGATTTATATATTACTTTTGCATAGTTAAACGTATAGGAAAATGCTTATAGTTCTTATTTCATAGAGAGTAATCTATATTGTATCTATATATTGTATCTGCAGTCTCCTTGAAATCTGTAAACTTCTCTGTGACACAGTTAAGATTCCGATGCCAGGATCAAGCAAACGAGAGTAGTTAACACCTGAGATGCAATGATGCTCTAACTGCAAAGAGTTCCATATAATTGTGCTGCTCAGGCTGATCAGCATACAACCCAGACTTCAGATTGCACATTGTATCTCTAAAGCCGTAGACCTGGGTGTGTACAAGAGCAAGTCTCTGGAAGCTGTTTTCAGATTGCTAAAGTGGCTGCAAGGGCATCTTGTGTAACTCTTTTGTTCCTTTGTCTCTGTTTTTGATAACACTCTAGCACATCCAGGAGACTGGTGGTGATCTGTTTGTGTGGGTCAAACTATGGAGCTGGGAGCAAGGATGAGTAGAACCCATATTTTGTTGCTCTGTTAATTTATGATTTTGCACAAGTACCTTAGACACTCTGGCCTCATACACACTATAATGAGTTTTATAAGGAAGAAATGAATTAATGGATGTAACAGACATATTGCAGTTTTTGGCACATAGTAAACACTAAATATTTTAGCGATGGTGATGGTGATCATGGTAAGCTTTGCTCAGCCAGTCACTTCAAGTATTCCGTGAAGTCATAGTTGACATATCTCACCATTATGGTCATGAACTAGAAATTAAATGGTGACAACTTGGTTATTCAAATGACCAACATACTACTTCATATTTATGTGAGGTTATTCACATTGTATAGACTTTCAGTATTATTTTTGTCTAAAACATCCTGTTACAGTGTGAGGGGTATAAATAAGTCAAGGCTTCCCTTGTAAGAGACCCATGTGTCTGTCACTGAAGTTAATGAATATGTTAGTGGACATATCACTGGCTAGGAAATTTTGCCTCTTAACAGAGAAAATGTCTTAGGAGATATTAGAGAACTTGGCATTTTCCCATAGCAACATCTTTTGCTGCTTACAACTTGGGCTTTAAATAACTCAAGAGATGACACAGATTGAGATTAAAAGGCCAAACTGTGCATGTGCTCACATGTGCTCAACTTATGCTTTGTGGACAGTGGCTGGAGTATTTTTTCATTCCATTTCTACCTAGATGATGTTATTTGTTTCCATGACACTGGTTCTGGGATGGCATTGAGCACATTCAGTCATTATAAGTGATGGATTAAATAGCAATTGATGTGTATTATGAAACTCACATCTGGGTCTTGCACCAACTGAGAGTCAGTTTGATTTGATCTGGCAAAAAAAAAAAGTTTCAAAGCATTTGGTTTTGAAATTGTAGGGATTTATAGAAAAGTACCTGTTAAGAAGACTATCAGCTGGTAGCAGGTCGAGTTTCCAGTAAAAGTGTTTTTTCGTTGTCCTTATTTCTTTAAATGGCAAGCTCACTACAGCATTCTTCGTAATCATGGCCACCCAGGGCCGTGTCTTACTTTGGCTGCATGTACTGCTTACAGGTAGGATTTCTGATGCTATATTTTACTGTGCTGCAATTATTTTGTTTCAGTGAGTAATGCAGGGGTTATTAAAACTGGGAACAAAACATTTTGTTAATAAAATTAGAATTTTTAAAAATCTTCATGAATTTATATGAGCAAGAATATATTATTTTCTTTTGATTCAAAGTAGATAAGATTTTGCTCTGGAAAAACTGTTAGGACTTTAAATTCTAGAGTCTGGTTTGTAGAATCCTCCTCTTTCTATCATATTATTTTCCTACTGAATAATTTACAAGCATCAAATAGCATCTCTCTCTCTCTCAACTCCTTCCCTAGCAAAACTTGCAAAAATCTGATCTTGGTCTTTTTTGTTGTTGGATTTCAGCTTTGCATAAGTTTCTGCCTATATTTTATCTTTCTGGAGTATTTTTTTATTTATTCTTTTTATTTCAGATTGAGGACAAAAGCATTTTCTTCCTTACTAAAAGATTTTCAACCATCACTAAACAGGAAGTAAACCCACCTGGAACCAGGCACGAGTTTTCTGATACTCAATCTAGAGCCCAGGAATCATCAGGAGTCATCTTCCACACTGCTGTGGCTGCTGCCAGTCTTTCCCAAGAAGGAAATTTTGGTGTCTTCAAACAAATGTGGGTTTCCTACATAGATCCTGAGGTGTTCCTGGGTTAGTGCTTCTCAAATTTAATGTGCATTTGAATCATCTGGAGTTTGTTAAAGTGCTGATTCTATTTAGTTCAGTGGATTTGGGGTAAGATTGAGGTTTTTATATTTTGGACAATGCTGATGTGAAAAATTCATAATGCCCATTTTGCTGATTCCTAGACAGCACTATCTGTGTAACAAGAATCTAGCAGGTTTGACTTGTCTGAATCTTTTTTGCCTCCTTTTAACCCTTTTCACCTTTTTCTGAGCTTTTACCTTTTCCTGGCATATGTACACACACACACACACACACACACACACACACACACACTCACATGCATTCATACATACTCATACACATTATGGAATATTTAATGTCATTTTTATTATTAAATTATTATATGTCATGTAATGGACTCTTTAAAGTTTTCAAATGACATCATTCAACTAAAAATATTTATTAGGTGCCCCCAAATGTGGTGTCCTACACACTGGACATATAAGGGTAAGTAATATAAACAAAGACCCTATCCTCATGAAATTTTCATACTACTAGAACAAAAAGACAACTATTAAATAATAAATAAATGTATAAAGTTATTCCAGATAAGGATTAAGTGTTATTCAAGAAAACAGGCCAGGGTAAGAAGCTAGGGTGGTAATGGTTTATCCCAAATGACAACTCATCACTCTGCAAACAAACAAAAAAATTGAAATTAATAGTTAATCATGGAACAGACTAAAATTTATTCAAACACTGAAAATCCAAAAAAAAAAAATTTCATGAATGAAAACCAGAAGTTGAAGTTTCTCAGTACCACAAGATTGGAATTTGTGAAGCTAGCACACATTGAGGAACAGGGTTCTTTCAAGAAGCAAAGCACTCACCATCTAATGGAAGAAGGTTCTTTCCTTCTGTGAGGGCGCCACGTAACACATTGCCCACTGGCATTTCTCTAAGTACCTAGAACATTAGTGACTTCTGGAAAGAATTAATAAACCTCAAATGAGGTTTAAACAATGTGGAGCATCTTTTTAGTAATTTTTCTTGCTTCAGTGTATCACTCTGACACCACCTGCTGTATTCATAACCAGCCAGATCTCCTCATTTCCTACCCAACTTTCCTGAGGGAAATGGGTGGTAGCTTTTTGGCCTATGCTTCACTGGAATTTAGCAGGAAGGCTGGGAGCGGATAATGTTGATCTCTAAATTATCAGTTGTTTGGTTTCTTCATTCTGCATTATTGCCTTTGGCTTTAAATACAGTCTTCCTACAATGTTGCAGGGAACGGATCAAAATGGGATGGTAACTCTGAACTCCTGCTTTCCTCTGTGATCATAGAGAACCATGTGCGATCTAGTAGTGTAGATTTCTAGAGTGTCTGGGTTATGGCATCTATACTTGGCTGGGGAGTTCAGTAAATAAGTAAATAGCAACAGTGACCTCACACTGGCATCTTTGAAATAAATTCGTCTCTTAAAAAATAGAATTGATGATGATGCTGGATAACCAGTATAGCTGACCAGAAAAAATCCCTGAGCATTTCTTCAAAGAAAAGCAACTGGCACTACAAGATATAATTTTAAAAAGAGAAGAATGAAATAACTTAAAAACAAATCTTCCATTAAAGGATAATGCTAAATTTGTGCCATTACTCTAAGAATCGGTAAATCAAGAATGTTTAAGTAAAAAGTAAGGGTGTGGGAAGAATTGATGATACCCACATTCAGTAAACTCTTTCCATGGCAGGTTTGTTGAATGGATGAGTCCCTGAGAGATTAGCAATCCATTTTGAAGAGTCCTAGCCCCTGGGCTGTATACTTGTAAACAACACATGAACAAAGCAAGTTACACAGGGAAGAAGCAAGCAAAATCCATTTAAGCCGTGTGTCTTTTTCATGTAAAGTTAGTTTGAGTTTGGTTTGTACCTCTAGTTTTACCGCTTCTTGATCTTTAGTGAAAGAACTCGAACTGATTTGTATTTGTCTTTTTTTGAAGTGTAAATGCATATAAAAAATTAACCTGGCAAGAAAATTAACCTTGCAAGAGTATTTTTTCTGTTTTTAGCATTTAATTTTTTAAGGACCAGCAAATTCTTACTATCATTAATCATTTTAAGACCATTTTATAAAATTACCAATATAATTCCTTTAGAAAGATAAAGTGTTTAGATTTTTGCCAATTGAAGTACTCTGTGTAAAAACAGATTTCTTCAAACATAGCAAATTGTTGGTTCATTTACTAGCCATGTTTGTTTCATGTATTTGCACTTGCCAAACATGGAGAACACACATACACATTTAAATTTTATTGCAAAACCACCACTTCAAGGCATACTATAAAAATATAATTTATGTTCCTGAAATTTTTGTAGTTCTAGAATGAGCATTTCAATTTCATCCTGAGAACCTTATACCATTATGGTAGAAACATTTACAGTTTAAACATACATAATTTATTTTTAACAGGTTTTGATAGGGTTCATAAATGAAGTAGAACATGAAACAGTCATTATAGAGATTGTTTTAGTTCATTTACTAAACATACTACGATCCTCAGTTTCCCTTATTTAGTTCATAACTCCTTGACATGGCTTCTGTTCCCTACTTTGATGTAAGCCTTAGGTTGCCAGAGGCTCCCAGCGTGAGTTCTCTTTTAAAGGGAGGGTGTAATCCTGGCACCTAGCAGGTTATGTTATTCAGATGTTCTGTACATCTAAAAAATCAGATTTCTAAATTGGTCCATTCTAAACCCTCAAATGTGGGAACCCTGCCTTTTTTTTTTTCTTCAAAATTCCCAAATAAACAGGCTTGATCTTGAAGATGACAGTTTCATCTTTTGAAGTTATTTTACCTGTATGCAGAAAAAGTTTTTCAAAACTCAGTTTCTAATTAAAGTCCTCATTCTCTCTCAAGCAGAACAGATCAAAGAAATGAAGGCAGAGATTCTGCTTATAACAGTTTCATGAGTGTTCAGCAGGAATTACATAGTGTTGAGCATACGAATTAAATAGTGTAGAAATATTTCATAATAGACTGCATTGAACCTATGCACAGCAAGTTTTGACTTCTAAATATTTGTATTGGGTTTGTATTATCTTTACACAAAGTCTTTGTGGTTTGTTAAATATTGTCAAGCTCAGTACACATGGCTTATAAAATATTTTCTTTTTCTAAACATAGAACAATGATTGAGGAAGTTCTCAGTATTGAAAACTGCTTGTTGCCTGGGCAGATTTTGTGCCATTTGAAACTGGAATTATGTAGAGCATTTATCAAGAATGTAACAGAGATTTTGGATTCAACAAATAGGTGGAGCTCTATGAAATTAGGTTTTCATTTTTGAGGGAGTAAATCTCTCTAAGGGATTAAGGTTGCAGAACAAGCTATTGCAAATTTCTATACATTATTTACCAAGTTTTCCTAAGATGCTATAAAAAGTCATATAACTTCCCTGGCAGGAGCTAAAAGATAAAGACGTGATTCTGTGAATGGTCTCTGTTGTTAGGTGACTTTGCCTTAGGCCATCAAATAAAAACTGGCACATGCCATTAGCCTTATGCAGAGAGGATTTTAAATATCTCTCTTCAATATCTCTCTTCAAAATTATGCCCTCTTTTGATTTATTTTGTGGTTTCTTTTATTTGCCTCATATTTCTGAAAGAAGCTGTGATGGGGGAGGTGCCAAGGGATCATCTCTCTCAGAAAGCAACATGTTGAATTCTGCATAACACACAGTTTGCCTTTGACATTGGACCCTCTCCAAGCACTGAATTAATTCTATTGCTAAAAAACCACTAAAAAAGCTGGGCACAGTGGCATAACCCTGAAATGCAAGAGGCTGAGGCAGGAAAATTCCAAATTTAAGGCCCATCTAGGCAATTTATTGAGATCTTGTCTCAAAATAAAATCAGTAAAAGGACTAGGGATGGGTTTAATGATGTAGTGTTTGTCTAACAGGCATGAAGCCTTTTATGGGTTTAATTTCCCATTTCACAACACACACACACACACACATACCACACAAACCAAAAACTAGACCTCATAAGAAAGCAAAGAATTCAAATATGGCTGTGTGCTTTAGCAAAGCATAGGTTAAATATATTTGAAAAACTAAAAATATTTACCATGAGATGAGAGACTCTGGGATCTAACTGGATGTTTTGGTGATACTTGCAGATTTCATTCATGCTCAGACCTCTGTGACCTCTACTAGTCAGGTTTCAGAGGAGAAAGATGAAGGATGTCTTCACAGGGAGGCCTGTGGCTAGTCAGAAGGTGGAGGTGACTTCAGTAGATATGAGGCCTGCTGGTTCTCATTACATGGAGGTTGGAGAAGCACAATAAAAAGATAAAACTCAGCAGAGATAAATGATACAACACCATCATCTTAGGTGATCAATAACCAGCTTCTGAGTGTAACCACTGTTAGCTGAGCTGTATCAGTTGCTTCCTGAGACTCACAGAGAAGTGAAGATTACATTCCTTTCAAGTGTAGAGGCCTTTAAGCAAGGAAGCCCACAGGGATAAAGGCATGTAGCAATGATTTTTCTATACATTACAAAGGTCTGCTTTATTGATGGAAATAGGATGATTTTACCAGTACAAGCAGTGTGAAATAAAACAAAAGCAAAGCACCATGCCATTTTTGCCGTGTTTTTCACAGTCACCCTACTAAATAGTGACCTTTTGAGAGGAGTAAAGGGGGAACTTTTTCTTTTCTGCTATAATAGTGAACTTGAAGGTGACTAAAGCAGGTTACTTTAGGACAGAGTTTCAGCAAGTTCTGACTAGAACAAAGTCTTAGCAATGGCTTGCAGTCGAGTGTAGCTACATATTTCATCTAGACGTTTTGAGAATGAAAACGAGAGGGAACTTAGAGGATTTAAACCCTGTCTCTTCACTGGTTCTTTCAAGTATAAATTTAGATAAGTGTAATGTAGAGAACATAAGCATCTAAATAGACTCATTTGATTATATGGCTTTTCTGTCTAGGAATTATGGAAACAGGATGTTTTATTTGATCTTGGGGTATAATATTACTGAAAGTTTTTGCTAAGGTTAATAAAAAGGAAATTCAATAGATACATTAAAATGTCTGAAATAGGCTTGTGAGTTAGAATACTGAGCTCACTGCACTTAGAGCTTAGAAGTCGGAATTCTGACGCCACTGAGCAGTGTGTGTGTGTGTGTGTGTGTGTGTGTGTGTGTGTATTCCGGCATGCAAATGTGTGTGTCTGTGCCTGCCTGTGTGTGAAGTGAGGAAGTTGCTCTAGGAAGAAAGATTTCCTTGGCTCAATATTTTAGAGCATGTTGCTTCAGAGAAACACTTTTAAGTGGCATTTAAACTCTTCTATTAATACAAGTTGGTATAAAAATGGCAATTTTTATTTTCTGGAGACCATTTACCATTCATTCTCATCAATATTTAACTATTGGGAAGCAGGGGAGGTTATCTCAAGGACTGTTTAAAAATCTATGATAATTTGAATCAAAATTCAAGGTGTGAAAACTCGGAGAACTTGTCTATCTGGAAAGCTTTTTCTTTTTTTCTCCTCCTCCCTTCCCCTCTCCAAATTCTTCTCATTTATAAGCCCAGGACAGGTTTAATTATAATTAGTTAATGTTAGTTAATTAGGTAATATTCATATAGTGCTTTGAAGATGAAAAGTGTTTTAAAAATGCTAAGTGCTATCATTATTAATGTCAGCAGTGGGGCAAAATTAAGCATGCCAAACACTTTCAGAAACTGCAGAATGTGAACATGAAGTGCTTGGTGCCACATGATGCAGTTCTACCATCTCCACTCTTCCTAAAAGAAAGTGAAACAGCCTATTGTCCTCATTGGTTATCCAGAGCTCCCTTCCTCCTTCCAAGCAATAGGTGTTGTTACTCAATGAAGTGAGCCAGTATGTCTCAGTCTACATTACTCCATTCATATGTGTGTGGGAGAGCATATACTCACCTGCATGTATGTACACACATAGAGCAGCCTGCAGTGTGAGGTCACACTTATGCTTGCTTGTGAACTCTTACACATTCCATAGGCTCTCTGTCTGCATTTTCTTTTATCATTCCTGTTCTCAAGAAAACAGTGGAAAATTAACAAAAGCAAAAAGAACCCAAATTGGATTATCTAATTTATTTAAAAGAATGAACCTGCCAAGTTGAAATAGAATCTTTTACTTGCAAACACATGGAATTCTCTTAGTTGTAATTAAGATGCAAACTTGGAGGCATATGGTTTCTAAGCTTCAGAAATGCAAGGCTGTCCCATGCCACTTGCAGAACATAAAGCATTTATAGGGCACGTTGTATCTGGGTGGCATTTCATACAACTTTTGGATAGCTATGTTGAGGAAAGTAGGTCAATCTGATCTCTGATTTACAGAGGAGGAAAGGAGACCCTAGCTAGAGCTAAGTCAACTTGAGGGTGAAGGTTGCTTTTTGGAAGAGAATGCAAATGGCAATGCTTTTCTCTACCTGGCTTCCAAATAGAAATTACGTTCTCCTAGATTCAGTTCTGAAGATGCTTATAAGGAACAATAGGTTGAAGCTTGTGATCTTGGAATAAAATAAATCAGTTTATATGGGTAGACAGAGAGAAGAAAGCTGAAGGCCTGCGTGGCAATGGTCTTCCTCCAGTACCTGTGATGTGCAGATGGTGTTTATGTGATCCAAGCTCGAGGCCAGACAGTTAAGAAATGCTCGGCTTGTGACTCCTTTCTTCGTTTCACTCATCAATACTTTGCCGCCTTTCCTTCATATAAATTGTTTAGGTGGGAGGAATACCAGGGAAGTGGTGTAGAAGTATCTTGGAATTGAGTTAAATTGTTCTGAAGGGTTCAAATTGGTTTCTTACCATTTGATGGAGTAATTTGTGCATCGCACTGAAGGGCTAGTGAACACTTCACTTTGGCGCTTGGAAATAGACACATTCAGATCATGTTAATCAAACATAATTAACTTTCAAGGAAGGAGTCTGGGAAAGCAGGCCAAAGCACATATGCTGAAATAGAACAGAGATGAATGTGAAGCCCTGCAGTTAAAAAAAATAAGTGCATACGTAAAATAGCTATGTGGTTTATTAAAACAAAACAAAACAAAACAAACAAAACAAAACAAGACAAAACAAGACAAAACAGCACCCACCCAAATCCAGAGGCTTTTGTTGACTGAAAGCTGTATGTGCATGCAGTGATGGACCTGAACACACAGGCCTTGGGCCCCTTGTCTTCCTCACGGCCAGTGTCCAGCAACAGAGCTAAAGGAGGCTTCCTCTGGCCTGTGAACACTGTGTCCTGCGGGCTGAGTTTTTCTGGGCTTCAGACTTTGAGAAAGCTTCAGTTTCTTCTGAGGAATGATTGGTCTCTGAAGGATTTAGCCTAGAAGAGTACAGATTTCAGAATTTTATAATGGTTGTTATAAAATATTTTAAATTAGAAATTTTTAAGCATTAAAAGTCTTAACATCTGGAGGAGAAACTAGGCTATGAATAGTTAGTGCAGAATAAGAAATGCCCAGTCAAGCTGTGGCCTGGACTTTAAGACCTTGCCTATATGAACACAACCCTTCTTCCATCTCAGATACCCTGCTCACTCACCCTGGGGTAGCTCACTGTTCCCTAAGTGCACTTACTAATCACCTTGAGGTCCTTTCCTTACCTTCGTGATTGTCCCTACTGCTTTTCACACTTGCTTTGTGGTTTTCAGTTCTGGTTAAATACTAGAATTACCTCGGGAGCTTTTAAAATATGTGCATGGGCTCTGCTTCCTGAGGTTCTAATTTAATTGGTCTGGAGTGGGACGCAGGCATCAGTATTATTTTAAAGTCCTCCAGGTGATTTTAATGAACCTGGACCACCAGTTTAGTCCCAAACTGGACTTTGGTGATGCATATCTCGATTTTACTTGTTCCTCCGACTTACTGAGTCATTTACTTCTAATTACTATAGTGTCTTTTTAAAGTCATTCAAAGAGAAACAATTATCAGCTCCATGCTATTTTAATCATCTTTCAGGGTCCATATGTCTGATTTTTTCAGTTAGATCTTAAATCCTTTGGATATATTTATTCTATATTCCTGCCTCTCCAGTGCAAAACTACATTGCTTTGTCCATAGGCTTGTGTGTGTGTGTGTGTGTGTGTGTGTGTGTGTGTGAGTTATATTATTATTGGGAACCAATAAGTATTTTTTACTTCATTGGCAAATAAATTGTGTATTTTGATAGTTGATACTAAACTTATGACAATCAGTAGGCCCAGAAATGTATATAAAAAAGGCAGAAGCACCAAAATTTGGCTGGACTTGTAAGAAAACTAGTTAAGACAATTTTGGATTCATTTGTTTTTGCAGAAGAAATCATGAAACATAATTGTAATGATTTACCAAAGGTATCACCTGAGAGAAGTGAAATAAAATGCTTTGGCTAACTCTGGGAGTGGCATAGCATGACTACCAACCAGGGAATTGTGGCATGCATAGGCTACAACAGCAAAAAAAGTCAGTTAAATGTTGACTAATGAGAATACCTTTGCTGCCTTTGTCATCTCAGAAAGGGTAGCTTTTTGAATCATTGGACCAAACTTCGTTTTGGCCCTACAGGTGGATTTGTGCAAGCCAGAATAGAAAATTATATTCAAAGAAACTGGTGAAGTAACTAAACTGTTAATAAATTTCAGTGCCACCTAATAATAATACTTTGTATTTATATAGCCTCTTTCTTGGAGGAGCTCAAAGCATTTTATAGGCTCTGAAAGTTAATCAAGTTGGGAATTTTTCAACCATTGTGGGAAGTAAGAAACAGGGCTATCAACCTCCACGCTGTAAAGTCAGCTTGCTTTATTTACACATGTCTGCCTTGTTAATGTGGTGACTTCAAAAAGTCTCAATCTCTTTGGCCTTAGAGACTTTGTAACATAAAGTGGACCTAAATCCATTTCTGACCAGCTGGTGTAAGGATCCAAACAATGCTTAAAGTATTTTAACAAATGAAAACAGTAAAAAAATAATCATATGCAGCTGCCTGGCATTACTTTGTTACCATGACAATTGCTGAAATATAATGATCCCTGTGTTTGGCTTACAAGTTATTACATGAATAATTGTGAGGAAGAAGAACAAATTTTACTTTGCTTTATTTATTGACATTTTCTTATTTCTCTTTATTCTAGCATGAATTAACGTTGGGTAATAAAAGGGACTAAGTTTTCTATAGCGTGGTAAGGATATGAGGCTAGAAATAAATGTCTTGTGACAGTGTTAAATAGTACCTTAATTATTTTCATAGAATTGAGATATCATTTCATGGGAAAGCTCTTACAATAAAAGTCTTCAAATGTGAGCAAGAAATGCATCTTGTGATGGAATTATAGAATTTGTGTTAATAATAAGAATCATGCAAATGACCCATGTCATTAAAAACTGATTATTTGTGTAAGCTTAGTCTTCAGATCTGTTACTATAGGCTGTTTCTATCTTTGCTTAGAAACACCTTTCTTACCATTTGGTTTAAAGTTGACTGTTGTGGAGCTAGATTTTTGTCTTTTTCTTTCTCTGGGTCCTAGGGTCTTGAAATGTGTCATGTTTAGCAAGGTTTCATGTATCCTCTAGAAAGTGAGATGGAGTTGACTCTGAGAACCTGCCATGTTGTAATGGAGTGGGTCTTCCAGAATTAGATATCAATTCTTCATTCAAAGACACTGCCATTCCAAGTGGATGAATGAAAATTATTGCACTTGCAAGCATTTGTTGATTGTTTTTTTTTTTTTAAAGAATAGAATTTCCCACAGTGAGAAGGGTAACTTTTGTGATAGTCAAGATGATTTTAGATGGTCTGAGACTTTACAAAAATCTGGGTCACATAGAAAGCTATTTTTCCCCCCAATTTTTTTGATTATATAAAGGGGACTAGTAGATCTTTATTGTCTAGTTTTTGGTATAAATGATACTAATTTCTGATTTTGGGTAATGATAAAGGCTTCTTTTAAAATACTTGTAGGTAGAAAAAGTGAAACTACAGAACAAATAACAATAGCACGAGTAGAGTGCAAATGTTAAAACTTGGCTGATAAAGATGACTGAATTCCCTTACTATTTGAGTTTATTTCTAAATGCAACTATTACTTTCACTTCTTTGTACTTTTAATTGGAGTTGCCTACTACCTGTTTCATGTGAATTTGACTTTTCACTGGCCCATATCAGACATCATTTATCTCATTTCGGAATGGCAAAACCATATTTCTTCTAATTTCTTTCAAACTTTCTAAGGGTATTCTCAGTCAGGGTTCTTCAGCAGAGTTAAGCACCCAACAAATTATGAATTAACTTTTTCTCTTGTGCATTTAGAATAATCTAAACTATGTGTTCAGAAGGATTGAAGGAATTCTTTGTTTTCAGGCTCAGATTAAGACATCTGGCTGAGAAAGGTTTTTGAAGTTGTCAATTGGCTTAGTTGTCCATGTTTTGAAACCTCTCAGTTATGTACAGAAAGAGAAGAAACATCATCAGGAAGAAATAGGAGGAAAGGGTAGAGGGAAGAGAGAAGGGAGTATTACATAGAAATGTCAAGGAAAGATAAAATGTGAAGGAAGAGCAGTTAACAAGAGTTGTGGGGGTAGAACAATGTAAAAACACTGGGTGGATGTGCTTGTGTGGGTACTATGCTAACAGGCTATTGTTAAACATGTCGAAATACAGATGTGTTACATCCTGATGTTTATTTTTCAGGGTCTCTGTGGTTTCAAAGAGGAGGCAGATCAGGGCTCAAATTCTGACAGGTGGCACAGCTTAGTGACTGTGGGCAAGTCATACAACTGCATTAAACCTCATTCTCCTTTCTTTAAAATGCAATGATAATATCTTCCTTACAGAGTTACTGAGAAGATTAAATGACACTTGTTTATTATGGGCAAATGCAAGTTCTATTGCAATATGACTAATAAGTGCATTGCATTTATCACAACCCAAAATTAAGCAGGAAAATATGTTGGTCTCTTAAAAAAGCCAACATATTTTCTAAAGGAACAAGGGTCTCTGTGCCCCTTTCCTTAGCAGATGACCTCCTCCCTCTTCAGTCCTCTGTGTCGTGTTGCTGATGCTTTCTTCTAGGTTTCAGAGCATCCAGACTGCTCCTGGTGCTACTGTGAGCTCCTGATAGCAGACTCTGGAATCTGCTTCTGTCTAGGTGATTGACTGCTGACCTAAAATGTGCTGGGGTGGGGCCCCTACACAGATGTGCTTGTTGTATAAAAAGAAATATAAACGTGAGCCAGAGAGGCTTTTCCTGGGACTAACCTGAAATGACTTATTTTGGTTTTTCCCTTTTGCCATTATGGTGCTTGCTCTCCACACAGGACAACTCCTATTCCTTGTGTTATGTTTCCTCCTCATAATCATTCAATCCTCACCTCTCATATCAAGACCTCTCTCAGGAAAAAAAGCTACTTAGATCTTGTGCAAAATCAAGTTAGTGTCATTACCTTACCCAGGTGTGTTTGTAATTTGAGCTTTTTATTGCCAGTTGGGAAACTCTTCCCCTGCTAAAAGACTTTAGAAAACTGTAGAATTTTCTGGAAAAGAACCTATCGGGGCAGGATCCTACAGGCAGACTATGGAAGAAAGCTCTATTCTTAGGTCTCACGAGCTCCCTAGGCCTGTCCTCAGAACTCAGGGCTGATGCTTCCAGGGTGGTCCTCATTTTCAATGTTCTATTCTACACATCCAAACATTTTGAGGGTGTTTGGTTTGGTTTGGGAAATGTACTTAAGACTGAATTCTTACTTTAAAAATGTGTTAGCAATGTATACAAATGTTGGTCCTAAACTGACGTTCCATCCTGGAAAGGTTTAGCAACAGCTTCTAACCCTATCCAGACCTTCATAAGCAGAGGGTTATAGCTTGTAAAATACACTTAGAGCAGGTTCACCTCCATGCAGTAATTCATTTGTTCTATCATCTAACTGTGTATTGTAAAAAGAATAGAGGGGAGAGGTTGAAAGGCTTTCAGGGAGTTTCTTTTGACAGTTCAGGATTTTGGCTAGTTGCTTATCTGCCTGGTTTTGAGAGGTCAGTTTTATTAGATCTCAGGACAAAGTATGAAATGCTACCTCTTTTGATAAGGCAGCCCAGTAGAAGGGCCACAGGAGATTTGCTGTTGCAGGCTGCTAGTATTTCGTTTTGATGTTATTGTGGCTGTTCTGGGTTTTAAATATTTTAATGAAAATTTGTATTGTGTTTGTCTTTTACCAAAGGCTAGTGAATAGGAGTTGTGTTGAAGAGAATTAAAAATGGACCTTAGTTCCTTACAGATAATTTGATAGAACATGATAGAGATTCTTTTGAAGGTCAAATACATAGCCAGGTACTGGAGAAATGGATAATGCTTCCTATTCAGAGCTAGCATAACCACAATAGCTCTGCACATTCTTGGTTTGGTGAGCATTTGATCATCTCCTTCCTTCCAGTGGATTATTGTCATTTTCTTTGTAATGGAGTTGCCATGCTTCAGACTTCTACCTGGTTACACAAAGGACAAAGAAGATGAAGAAAGTAATGGTAACCTAGAAAATCTGGCCTCACACAACCACTTCTTGCCTCTTGCAAATAAGTGATGAAACCTTATTCACCAGGGCCATTAGCTTATAGATTTTATCAATAGGCCTAAATATCTAAACCTGTGTATAAAAATTTCCCAGTGGGCAGTTTTGTTAATTTTGTGAATTGTACTCCTTTCTCCCACCTCTGATACTAAAGTCTCAGGGCCTTTCCATGGAAAATGAGCAGCAATCAATCTAGCTAGGTAGTTTTCACAGTTCAAAATTTCATTCTCTTTTTGGTGTGGTACAAAAGTGTGACAAATGCTGAGAGATAAAATGGAAAATAAATCCAAAACATGCTGTTCCATTTTATTAGCTCTCAGACTGATTTCTTGCCTTTCTGTAGACCATTCTCTGCACAGTCAGGGTTAGGCAGAGAGGCATCGGTAGGAAAGTAAAGGGAGAGAGACTTGGCTATTCTGTTTCCTCTCTGTCTCAAGCTGCATCAGCAACTGTGTGCTCAGCTCCCAAATATGCCCAGCTTTGCAGTCATCACTGTACCCTGCAGGATTACCTAGATCCAGTTAGATCTGGGGTCTAATACTACCTACCACCTCATGTTCCCCTACTTGTATTTAAGAAAAACCCTAATGCATTATTTTCTAATTATATTATGACAAGAGCAGTGTAAAAAAATGAAAACAGAAAAATTATGATAAGAAAAATGTTGGGGCAAGGTTCTGAGTTTGATTTCTGATAAAAAAAAGGAAAAGAAAAATGTAGAATTATGTGAAATTCCACTATCTAGCAATAACCATAATCAATGTATTAGTGTATTTCCTTCCTGTGTGTTTCTGCTATGAGTAGTTATGAACTGTGAATTGTTTTGGAAGCATCTACTAGCTGCTTCCAAAGCAATTAGGGGCTTCTCAGGGCCATAATTTGTGAATAACCTTCTGTGGTAACAGTACATGCAATGAGAGTATCAGTCCATTTCCCTGGATTATATGAATGAATGCCAAGCTGCAGCAAGTCATGGATGTGAGCCTCTAACCATCTACCAAATATCCACAGGCATGTGCACCTCAAACACAGTTATCCTGAGGCCAACTCCAGAGTAAGTGCCTTTGGAAGCAGCCCCACTCTCCGTGCTGTATACTGCAGGTGGACACTGAGCAGCTTCAAAGTTCCCCTCCAAAGGCAAGTAGGCTTCTGCAGCAGATGTAGGAGAGACTACAACCAAATATTTTTCTGAGCATAGTAACAGTAATACCAAACTCTGGGGTAATATGATAACCTTTTTCTGATGAGCTTAAGGCACTCTAGCATTAACTCATTATTTCTTCATCTTTGTTAGGAAATAAGGAATTGTTTTCATTCCTTGTGGATAGTGTATCTGGAAATGGCAAGGTAGCCATATGATAAAAACTACTGATCAAACACATTTTGAATTTAACTTTTTAAAAATTATTTTTTTTCTTTATTTTATTTTATTTTAATTAATTAATTAATTAATTTGTTTTGACTTTGACTTTTTGACTCTGAGAAATTTATGATTTCTCAACTGCCATCATGGGCCTCATTTCTAGAGATTCTACTGTATAGGTTCTTGGATGGGACCAAATAATTTCCAGTTTCCTAGAGCTGCCCCAGAGCTGTTGTATAACTAGGTCTGGGAACTGCTACTGTAAGAATCCAGTTGTCTTCACACCAACTAATTGTTTAAACTCTTTTTTGTTTGTTTATTTAAACTCTTATGGTATATGCCACATGCTGAAATGCATGGAATTTTGAGTCTTAGGGGACTATTCCCCCAAATTAGGGGTATTCAGTCCTTTCTTGGCTGCAATTTGTCTTCCTGCTGTTTCTGATTTTCAGCGTACATGGTTTTCTGTGCATTTAACCTGCCTCATTGTGTGCAGTAGCCTCATCTTTGGAAAGCAGAAAGTGGGCTCAGATCAGTGATGACAAGAGTGTGAGTGCTAGGTAACAGAGGGAAAAGACTGGAGTTCCAGGGTCCCTTCTCCTTCCTGTTAGGTCTTGCTGAGTTGGTATCAACAAAATTCTTATTGTGTCCTAGCCTGGTTTGTCTTCTTTGTCGACACAAATTAGTGATAAAAGAGGACATAAAATACCTGATTCTTGTCCTCTCTTTACATTAGTTCTACACCTCTTTTTCCAGTATCTTATTGGTTAGCTAATGTGGGTATGTTACTAGAGGAAAGTGAATGGGTTAGATATCAATGACTGCAAAACAAATGAGCTCAATATTGAATGGCTGAAAACATCAAATATTTACCACCCCATAGATTAACTGGGTCAGGAGTTTGGAAGGGGTTTGGTCACATGACTCAGGCTGGAGATCTTTCATGAGACTCCAGTCAAGCTTCCATGAAGCCAAAGAATCAGGTTATAAAATTTCTAGAGGACTCAGTTCTTTATGGGCTCTTACTATAAGGTGGTCTAATTTCTTTTACTTATTAGGTTCTCCACTGGGCTGCTTTCATGATGTTGTGGCATGGCTTCCTCTAGAGTCAGTGATATGAAGAAGAATATAAGAAGGAAGTCACACATCAGATTGTATCCTAATCTCGTGACAGATGCTGTCACTCTATCACATTGTTTTAGCTACAAAAGAATCACTAAATACAGTCCACACTTAAGGGAAGGAGGAAGGAGGCCACCTTTTGAAAGGAATAGTATCAAGTGTATATATTTAAAAAATACCACATGGATAGCCCTATAACATACCAACCTTCCTAGATAATATATTTACATACTATAGGTTGCCAAGTTGGTCAATGCTTAATAAATTCTAGAACTTCCTAAAAATAAGGACCTTTTAGTTTCTGATTGATTTTTAATACACTCTCCTATCTGCGATGCACATTTGTGTGCACATGTGTGTATACAAACTTGTGAAGTCACCCTTCCTGGTTCTGGGTGTGATCTATAGAGCAATCACCTCACTACCAAAACCAAGCAAAGGTTTCTTTCTCATGGTGTATTTACCTCCATCTCCCAGGTCAGGCAGTGATCTTCCTGATTTCTGAGTTTTACTTTGAATAACCTCTTCCTGCTAATCCTGTTCTTTTGTTCTCAGCTTGGCTTTGTAGAAAGCAGAGCAAGAATTGCAATGACATTTATAAGGAGGAGGAAACTCTTTTCCTCCCGCCTATGTATTCAGGAGTTGTGATATCCCCTATATCCTAGCAACAGTCTTGGAGGTGAGGCAATGCTTTGGAAGAATCAAAGCAAGTCTGAGAGTAGCATCATGACTCTTGAAACAGCCTTTCAAAGATGAAAAACTGCAATTATATGTCTTTGAATTGGATTCCATGCAATCCCTTCCTGAAAGAATCCCATTCGCTTGGTGTCTGAGCAGGGACAGTAAGGGAGGAACAAAGTCTGTAACGAGGAACACAGATGGATGGCCCAAGCGTGCGAAGCAGCTCCTCTGGCAAAGAATGCTGTCTGTTTCCCAGGTTAGGTTACTGAAATGTGACAATGGATAAAGCAAGGATCAGGGCTCTGTCAGGTTTCTCAGGACATCACACAAGAAAGACTTGTAAAGCACCTGTGAAAAACTGCCATTAATCAATGGCAAAGAGGAATAAGAATGCTTCTCTGTGTAGGTCAAAGAGATAAAGAAAATTGCCACAGGAAGAGGGACATTTTCTAAACTCTGTCTTGTCCAAGGAAGATCTGCTTCAATGAGTCCTTTGTAATAAAGACCCCCCCCCAAAAAAAGCAGGAGCTATAGGAATTACTGCATTACTGAATATAAACTGACATTTTTTTGTTTTGTTAAGGACATAGATGGGTATTTTCTTGGTTTGCTATTTCATTTGGGTATGTTTATGAAGGATAATAATTAGGAAGAGTAGTTGGACTTTTGTTGTAAAGGAACCTTTTCTAAGTGCTTTTTAGTAGCAAGCATCAAAAGAAGTTCTATTGTTTGAATTTTTACTTAACTATCATAATTTCCTGGAGAAGTATCTCTGTTTTTATAGGTGAAAACTCTACATTTTGGGGTTTACAGTGGGACTGTTACAAAAATCCCCACTTCTTATTTGGAATAGTTTTTTTTTTTTTTTTAAAGGCAGTGAAATGAGCTCTTGTATTTTGCCCAACATTTTAATCTATAAAATGGGCTAATGGTTAGATTAATGTGGAGATCAAACATGATAAAATGTCAAAGCATTTCTGGAACTGGAGAGTGCAGTTTAAATGCAAGACGGTATGCTCTCACCTCATTCAGAACTTACTTCAAGTGTGACGCATGGTCTGAGTGCTTGCTGTGGTTCTACCTTCGTGATGGGGCTAGTGCTCTTACAGAGAAGGCTGGAGGGAGCTTGTTTACCCTTTCCCCCGGTGAAGATGCAGCAGTTAGATACTTTGTGTGTGGCAGAAAATGCCTTGATACAGACACCGTATCTGCTGATATTTTGATCTTGGGCTGCCCAGCCTCTAGCACTGTAAGCAGCAGATTTTTATTGTTTATAAGGTACTCAGTCTAAGCTATTTTGTTATAGAGGCCAATCAGACTGAGACAAGTGTATAGACTGACTAATGAACAAGTGGTGAGTGCTTATTGTGCTCCATGTATTCCAATAAGAATGTTTTTTAGAATTGAGCTGATGATGGGATTTCCACCCAGTGCTCCTGTGGTATTTCTTGAGAATTGGAGAGTAGTGAATATAAGAGCTGGCCAAAATTGGCTCAGCAAAAGGTGTCATTATCTGTGTGGGTTCTGTGCTCTCTCACACTTTTGGAGTTAAGCTGCAAGTGTAGCACATCATTACCTTTGTGGAAGATAAGCCATGCCTGTTGTCAGATACTGTAATCCTAGAGTGAGAAATGAAAATGTGTTAAGATGATTATGTGGTGCAAAATACAGGAATGGTCCTTCATTTCAAGCACAAAGGAAAAGGCAATCTGGGCTCTTCTCCCCATATAAGAACACTATACAATGAAGTAATTGAATAAATAATGCAAGATATTTATAAGATGATATTTCTCATCATAGAAAGGTCTTGAATGCAAATGTGATACATTTATCTTCGTGCTACTTAACATCATCTACTTTAAATAAGATTGTCTTGATCATTAACAATGAAAAAGATAGCGGAACACCATCATTCTTAAGATGATTGTACAAATTTATATTAATTTATCATTTCTAGGTGCTTACTCTCATTTATTAGTTTTTTATGCATCAATATCTGTAAAATGAAGGCTTTCAAAATTATTTTCACTTAATTGATTTGAGAATTCTAAGTACAAAGAGATATGCTTCTGATGATACTATATTTTGAGGATGGAGTGGGCAAAAGGACTTGCAGCTTAGGTTTGTTTGGTGTCAAATGTGTAAGGGTCCCTTTGTCCATTGCCTTCTATGAACTCATTTTAAAGGGGAAGAGAAGCACAAACATTGGTGGAGCTTTGACTAGGAACCAGCTACCCTGTTTCTAGAAGCTCTGTTTCATTCGACCTTAATGAGCATCATGCCAACCTACCCCAAACCCGGTATAATTGGGAAGCTACACTCTCGCTTCTGCTTTGCCTTCTGGATGGAGGTGGGGATAGTGGGTAGGCAGAAGTTAGGACACAATAGGAATTAGGCATGTAAAAGATTTCAAAACTCCTTAAGCATTTTTTCAACCCACAGCATTTGCATTGGCTCTACTCCCTGCCCATCTAATCATCTTACTCCTCATCAGACAACATTACAAGTGCCAGCAGCCATAGCCTCAATTTTCCCAAAGCCACCAGTTCCTGTAAATCCAAGGAGAAATAGTAAGGCTGAACACAATTTCATCTTGGAATTTGGCCATGTTTCTTTTCCTTCCTCCAGACTGCTTGTAGTCTTTAGTTACCTGAACTTATTTTTGGTGTATTTTTTTTATAGTCTTTTTTTTTTGCTGCCTCTGGGATGGAACTCACAACCTCACATTGACAGAGTGGGGCCTTAGCCAACTAAGCTAAACTCAGGAGCACTTTTTGGTGTATTTTTGGAAGTTCCTCTGGATGGTGGGACACAGGACCATGTACTTATGTAAATGCAGAGTTGAATACTCCCAAAACCCATTAGAAAGTCATAAATAAAGTACAAAATGAAGCTGAGGAAGATTATGAGTAGGTGAAAGAACAGTTCACATAAAACACATGACCTGATGAATCTCCAATCTCATCTCTGATAATTCTATTTTATGAACCAATTCTATGTTAGTTTGTCCTCAGATAGTACTGGTTGCTGTTGGTTGTTGGATCACACCAACAGACATGTACCAGACATTGTGCTAAATCCTAGAAAGAACAGTCAAGGATAAGATCCATCCTTCTGTCCTCACCTTCATTGGCATCATCTGGAGACTTGGTAAAACTCAGACACCTGAGCTCCATTCCAGGCTGATTGAATCATCATCTCTGGGAGCAGAGCCTGTAATACTGAAACAAACTAGATTAATCTCCCCAAAACTTGAGGGAAGGCAAGTCAGAGAATATTGGATGGTCCCTTATTACAAATAGATAAAACACTTAATTATCCTGCCATGGGAATAAACACTGATTTCTGGAAAGGCAGATTCTAACTTTAGACTGCTGATGCTTGGTGATTAACTGTGCTTCTTTAGATGAAAAAATAAACATCTCACACAAATTTCAGATGGGCTGTGTTATGGATTAAAAACTAGTGGTCAACTTGACACCAGCTAAATTAAATTAACATGGTGCTGAGTGCAGATGTTCCACCTGAGGAAAGTTGTTAGCATAAATAGAGAGGTGGAGAAGAAGAGCTAGGCACTGTAGTTTCTCTAAGTGTTGCTGTTTTGAGCTGTTGATTCTCCTGGAGGAGCTTATCATGACTAGCTTTCCCAGTGTGAGTTCGACCATTATCATCAGAGGAGGTTGAGACCTTGTTGGTGAGAGTGGCTGTGGTTCACTTTGGGGAGCTCTGGTCCTTACATCGAGCATTGCTTCCTGGCTCCAGAGGGGAAGATGTGTGCTGTTTAATTTCCAGGAGAAATTTGTCATGCTGGCTTTGTGGCATGTACTCAACTGTTCTTGTCAGTGGAGCTCAGGACTTCTGTGTTGCTAAGAATAGCTGTGGTATTCTTCAGGGCAGCCCTGGTCCTTATTTTGAGTGTGACTTCTTGGTTCCAGTGTCGAATCCTACCAGCATAGCTGCCTTACCCCACTGGCATAGACTTTCTAGCTTCCACTGCTGACCTTTGGGCCTTAATAGTGCAGATCCATAAAACAGACTGGCATGAGTCCTTGTCATGAACTCTAGACCTCCAGTTGGACTCGTGGGAGGCACTGTCATGGGCTCTAGGTCTTCATCTGGACTCATGCAGGCCCTTGGCTGAATATTCTGAGTCTTTAGTGTTATGGACAGATTTCCTGCACTTTCTTGTGTGACCATCACACAACTCTGGGTGACCATCATAAAATAATATAAATTCTGTGTCCTGATTCTAATTTTTCTCCTCACAACCCCTGACTACAACAGAGTGAATATTATTAGAGTACCAAAGTCAAATCAAAGACTCATTAAAAATATTTATTATCTATTATGCCATGGCCCATGGCAAATGAAGGTTGAGTGTAAAGTAATCTCTTGCCTTCAATTTAGCAATAGACACAAGACTTAATTGATAGAACCTAAAGGATAAAAGATGAAGTAAGTAAAACCTCAGACTGTCTGCCCTTGGAGAGGAGGGAGTGTGAAGAACACCATCCCGAATCAAGAAACATTGAAATGTAAAAGTGAGAATCCTGGTGGAGAGGATAAGGTGAGCCAAGGCAGATCCTCACTGATGAGGATACAGCTTTCTGAAGGTGTTACAATAAAATGAGTGGCCCTCTGTGTTAGTTGGAAACATGTAGGGAGCACTTTCCACAGCACTGTCACAACTTTCAGGGATTAAATTCCTTTCCCCTGTGATAGTTGACTGATTGCATCAATTTGAGAAGTTTAGAAGCTTAACTAAGTCAGCTTAGCAATTTTACACCATAGGGTGTAGAGGACCCATCCTAAGATGGCTTGTTGCTTTGACAGTATAAAGGGGAAATGAGGAAGGATGGACTTGCTTCTGTTCTTCAGAGGAGCTCCAGTCTTCACCTGCAGCTTGGATATCATCTCCTGGGCTCTAGTGCAGACTCTTCTGCTTCTGCCTCAGATCCTTCAGCCTCCTGGCACAGACTCTTCAGCCTTCTATTGCAGACCCATAAGCCTGCTGATGTGGACTTCCAAGGGACACTGCAGTGAGCTCCAGACCTTAGACTGAACCCTTTGGGCTCTGAAGTGCAGACATCATTCTGCATGCTTCCTCATCCAGTTCTGTGGCTGACCATAGTAAGCTAACCTTGTAATTTCCTATATATTTCTATGTCTTGTGTTATATCTGTTTCTGTAATGAAACACTGACTGATACACACCTTACAACAACACAATAAATTAGTTTCATTTTCCAGATGAGAAAATTGAGGTACAGAGAAATTAAATGAATTGCCCAAGTGTCATATGGCAGATAAGAAGTGGACCAAGGATTTGAACCTCAGAATTCTTCCCCTGGGGCTCTTGCACTGTATAATTCCATCCCTCAGATTAGGGAGCCTGTTTGAGCCTTATGTACTCTTCACACTGCTGAGTTCACTCTCCCCTCCAACTTCTGCAGGAAAAGCTCCTGCTGAGGTCCTTGGAGGACTGGTAGTGAGAGCTGTAACCCTCAGGGAAGCCCAGCTAGGATGTGTTAGTTACTTTCTTTGTTGCTGTGACAAAATGCCTGACACTTAAAGGAGGAAAGGTTTATTTGGCTCACAGTTTGTAGTAGTTTCAGTGCATAATTGGCTGGCTCCAAGGCAGGGTGGCATGGCAGAGAAGAACATGCCATGGCAGGAAGACTGTAGCAAATCAACAAGGTAAGGACAAGCCCTTTCTGTCCATTACATTGCATCCAGTGTACAAGGCTTAGGGTGGGGCCAATTCAGTCAGTGGGATGATTTAGTAACCACTCACTCTTAATCCTAGCACACTTAATCGTAGCATTGGACTATGAATCAATAACACACTCTAGATCCAGTCACCTCTGAAAAAACCTCATCTGTGACTGCATGAGGCTTTGTAGGGGCCATCTAAACACAAGACATATCATAAAGTGAGACAAGGCTAAAAGCACTGTGAAGCTTAAGATTCTTCCTCAAAGGTACTACAACACTTCGAGGTCATTTCATTTAATCTTGGACAAGAAGCCAACCAGTGAGGTTTCTCAGTAGTGGAACTCATGTGTGCATTTGCATAGGAACCAGGTGGCCCTCTGTCTGCTGGTTTTGTTGCCAACACCAACAAGCATGGCAGGAACAGAGACATATGACCACTATTAGGATCAGTGGTTGTAGTTGGAAAAGATAAACATTCTGAGGAATTTAAGAGTGCTGGTGAGAAAAAAAATTACGGTGCAAACTTGAGGTTGGATCTGGAGAACAATGGAGCTGATGGGTTAGGGTATTGAGAGGCACTCAGGGTCGATGTCAGATGGAAAACCAGCATCATTAGAATGGTGAGTTTGGAGCTTGGGAGATGCCGCTGCAGCAAGCCGCTGAAAATGTGTGGGGTTTATCAGGGTCAGTGAGGAACTGTGAGAAGCAGATATTGAAGAAATATTACAAAAATGTTGAGGTACCAACATGTAGGCAGTGCTAGGGAAAGTTGGCGTGAGGCCTCCCAGAATTGTCTTTGAGTGGGCAGAGGGGACTCAGAGGGTGGAAATTGTGTCTAGATGGGAGAGGGAAGCTCCTGAGCCCTATTCCTATTCTTTTTTTCCAGAGCTGGCTGTGGCTGTGCTCAGGAACTATTGTCTTAGCCTATTCCAATTGTTAGAAGAAAATACCATAAACTGGTGACTTATAAACAATAGAATTTCTTCCCAATTTGATGACTGGGAAGTCCAGGATCAAGGTGCCAGCAAATTTGATGTCTGGTAAAGGCCTGCTGCTTTCTGGTCCATAGATAGTGCACCTCACTGGGTCCTCACATGGCAGAAGGGATGGGACTTTCCTATTAGCAGTAATACTGTTTGTATAGGCTCCAGTCTCCTCCTGAAGACAGCTGTACTGATTTCATTTGCTTGGGGATTAGGATTTCAACTAATGCGTTCTGGAGGGACACAAAGGTTCAGATGATACTGGGTGGAATATTTTCCCAGGTATTGTATCCAGAAATACTGGATCTCACTGTTTTGTCACATATGCATGAGAAAGTTGGTTTAGAGAACTTGTTTAAAAGAGCCTTTTAAACAGAATAAAAAGGCTTTCATGTTTTGGGGGAGAAAAGAAAAGGTGACTTTTGTGTGCTTCTTAATGCATATGTACTGCTTTGAATAGATGTATTATAGAACTCAAGAACAGAAGATTAAGAAATTAAGGATCATAATGCTTAAAATAGATACCACTATTTTTTTTCCTTTTCACTTTAAGCAAAACAATCTGCCAGGCAGGTGAGATTTCTGAAATGGTGACAATGAAATATTCCAAAGCCTAGGATGCTATTCCACTGCCAGTAAATATTTCCAAATGCACTTTTGATGAATATTTTAAATTTTATCCTAGAAACATGCAGATGAGCAGAACTAGGGAAACAATCTTCAGTGCCCTTTCCTGTTCTCACTGCCCATGGTAAAATATAAAGTACTGTCATGTATTTAGCAACATTCTTAATGTCTTACAAAATTAAAAAAGCTATGCTAATTAAAAATTAAAAATTCTATGCTTTCTTTCTTAGGTCACAGATTTTCTTTTATTTTTGAAATCAGTGACAGCCAAGAAGGAAAAAAAATCATTTTTTTTCATAAGCTGTGTAATTGCTTTTCTTCACTCACTAGATTACTTTTTTTCTTCCATTTGCTATTAATGCCAAACAGAGAATCGAGTTAAACCTGCCTAGAATTTCAGTGATACTAATATGCATAGTTGAAAAACAGTATAATCATAACTGTATGTATTTCACGTCAGAAATTGACCCTAAGTATATACAGATACCTTTTTTAAAAAGAGGAAATGGTGCTTACTTAGAAATCTTTTAACTTAGAAATCCTGTTTACTGTATCTGTGTCTCGTGCTATGTTTAGTTATGTTCATTTCTAACCTACCATATTGTAAACTCCTAAAAGGCAATGTACTGTACTGTATCTCATCATCTTTGGCTATGCCTTGCTTCTAGCAGTGACTAATAATTTTTCTAAATAAATTAAAGATAGAGAAGAGAAAAATCATTTAAACTTGCCCTCTAATAAACTACCTGATGTAAGAAATATCAAACCTGCTATCCTCAAATATATTTTGTCTGAGTTGAAATTTTTTCACTTCATCTTCACTGCCTCGCCACCCCCTAAACCATCTGTTGAAACAGCATTTTACCTGGGAATGAGCCTTGAGGGTTTAGGACACAGGCAGTGTGATACATTTTGAACAAGGAAGTCTGGTGGGAAGAATGCAGAGTTGAGATGCTGCTGGCAGGGACATCCTACACCCGGGCACCTGAGGGAAGAGGTTGCTGAAAGGTAGTAAGATTGTATCAAGAGATATATTTTCCACTTTTTGCAAAAATGCATTTGGACTAAGATTCCTAAAATGAGATATGAAGATTTAAAAAACACTGGGAAACTAGAAAATCTTGCCTGTTCAGTTTTTCAGTCCTGTCTGAGTGATTCAGTATGGCCAGTGCACATCACAGACCTCTGAGTGCCCATCTACCCCTGTGCACGGTTCAGTGATTGCATTCTGCAGAGCTGTAGGCAACTGCAGTTACAGAGCCAGGTGGGTGATAATCTGTGAGGGCAGCCATCCTCTCCCCAGTCAGTAAGAGTTGTTCATTTCATCTGTAACAGGAGTTTTCAAAAAGCATTCTCTTCCTTTAAAATCCTTCAAATGACTTCAGCAGGATCTGAGAGGACCATGGCAATGAGAACTTTCCAAAGCTAGAGGAAGCTCTGTGACACTTAGAGGTACTGTCTCCCAAGATACCTACCTACTGTGTCCCCCACCGCCCTTGCCATTCTTCGCAGCTCCTTACTCAGCTAGCAAGGGACTTGGATATAAAGAGCTGGCAGTTATTGCTTCTGTTTTTGCCCTTCAAAATCCCTAATTGGGAGTGTCTGGAGTCATGCACAGTAGGCGGTGTTAGACAACAACATGTTCCAGGACAGACATGTCAATCAAAATCACTGTGACTTTTGGCAAACATATAATAATATTTTTATAAGTTTTGCTTCTATAATGCAGGATTTTCTATGAGTACAGAAATCAAATGCTAGTCAAAAAAATGGCTCAGTTTCCTTTTGGGGGTGAAAATGAAAGTAGGGATGGGGCAGTTAAGAAAGAGTATGAAGAGAGAGATGGTGGAAACCCCTGAATATGGCTACTGTATTTTGGGGTCTGTCAGGATTTCCATTACTGAAACCTTAGGGACTGTAATTTAATGTAATTATAAAACTAATCTTAAGACTTTAAAGTTATTTCTTTACTCATTCATTTTATTGTTTACTTTGCTGATATTTTACATTTTTCTTTTATTGTGATACTAGTAGATAACAATAAAATATAAAAATACTTTTGTTACCTTTATGAAAAAATAAAATTTCATATAAAATAATCAGAGAATAATAATGGTTACTATACAGTGTATCCTGTTCTTAAAAGAATAGCCAAAATATTACTCAAAGTAGAAGTCATAAAAAAAGATTCTCTTTTACAAGAAGAAGCAAACAAAATGACAAAACTTTCTTTTTGATGAATGAAAGAAACTAGTAGTATAAAAGAAATGAATTAACATTTATCTTAAAATATTTTTGAAACAACAGTATAGATATTTTGTGGCATTATTTGAACTTTTCCTACTTCCTATTTATCTATTTTTTATCTATTCTCCTCTCTCACTTGTCTCTGTATCTCTGTCTTTCTCTCTCCAGTTGTACCCATTTGCCTACAAATGCTTCAAGTCTATCTTTCTTTATGGCAGAGTAGTACTCCAATGTGTATAAATGCCACCTTTTCTTTACCCATTTATCATCTGTTGATGGGCTCTTTCCAAGATCTAGCTATTGTAAATTGTGCTACTACAAACATGGATATTTATGTATTGCATTTTTTGAACAGCATAAAGGATGCATTTTCTTCCTGTGTTAAAATTACACGAGAACCTCAGAAAGTCTCCTTAATTTGGTTATTTTTAAGAGACCTTTAAATTAATGAAGTATAGACCTAGAGTTAAACCTTTTTCTGTTTCCAAAGTTTTCATTTTAACTATTTATTAAAGATTTTATTTAAAGAGAAACAAAAGCATGTAAAGGGTAGAGATAATACAGAATTTAAAAAAAAGATAATAAGAAATCAGTAGTTAATAAATTACATATTATCCTCTTAGAAATAGTTGTTCAAGTTACAAAATTAAAGCATACAAAGTAGATAGTCAAACAGTGAGAGTGTGAACAGCTATGCATGCATGAATCTCTACATGTATTTCTATCCTTTCTGTAGTAGAGGGAAAAACAAAACTTAGCAAGACAAAACAAAACAAATTCCTATAAAAACATGAAACCAAAAAGTCGTATAAAACCACAGTACAAGGTGATCTACAATGATTACTGTGTTATTTCTTATTATCTTCAATGGAATGTCTATATCATCAGGCATAATTGAATATAGCAGTATAATTGAGTATAGCAGTAAATAACAATATTAGTAAATAAAACATTGTAGACAGTATAAAACTTCAAAGGCAGGTAATAATCAAACCAGAGTGGATATTCTAGTGGATCTTGTCATCTTAAGTGCAGTTGCCTATACTCTCAGACTTGATACTATCAATCATAACAGCTTTGAATAAAATCTGACAATACAAAACAGCAATTCCACAAACCATATTCAATTATGATCAGTCATGGCAAAACTGTGTAGGTTTTACAGAGCTTTAGATTAAGTTAATAGGAAATTAAGGATGATTACTGTACTATATCCTGTTATTTTCAGGATTACTGTCTGTGCCCTCAAATCTAGTACAGGTAGAATGACTGGAACAGAATATAATACATCTAAGCAGAGTGGTGTGAGTAATGTGGGTTTTCAATCCTGGTGCACTATTAACAATATAGTGTATCAAGGCCATCTATGTTAGAGTTTCTAGTTATCCTTCTCTGCCTCATTTCTGCTATGCTACTTTTCTGCCTTTTTTTAGTTTTCTCCTTCATTCTACTGCCTACCCCACTCATTGAGGCCTTTCTGCCACTGTTCCTAAAATCCTGGTATTTTTTTTCTCTCTCTCTAGAATGTCCTTCAGTATTCTCTGCAGGGTTGGATTGGTGGTCACAAACTCCCCCAGTTCCTCTTTGTCATGGAAGCATCTTGTTTCTCCATTAATTTCTATTATTTTCATTAGTTTTACAGGGTACATCAATCTGGGCTAGAGGCCACCTTCCTTTAGGACTTGGAAGACTTCACTCCAAGCTCTTCTTGATCTGATGGTCTGTGTCAAGAAATCAGCCGTGATTCTGATGGGCATACCTTTATAGGTAATCTGTTTCTTTTCTCTGATGGCTTGTAATATTCTGTTTTTATATTGAATTTCTGGTATTTTGATTATTATATGTCTGGGTATAGCTCTGTTTTGGTTGTAGTTGGCTGGAGTTCTGTATGCCTCCAAATGTCATTTTCTTTTCCCATGTTGGGAAGTTTTCCTTAATTATTTCCATGAATAGCCTTTGTAATTTGCCTGTGTGTATTCCTGCTTCTTCGTTTACATTTCTTATTCTTAAATTGTAGATTCTCTTGTCTTCTAGCCTTTGTACTGCTACTGCCTGTTTCCTTTTTATTTTTAAGAGATCTTTCCTTTCATGATCACACATTGCAAACTTATCTTCAAGTTTTGATAGTCTATCCTTAGTTTCTTTTAAGGCATTTTGCCAGCTTTCAATGGAGTTTTTAATTTCCTGGTAGTCTCTTTGAATCTGCTTCATGTATTCTATATTTTCTTTATATTCTTTATCGAATGTTTCTCCTTTTTTTTGTGTTCCTCCCTTCTTTCATCTGTATCATCCTGACAGATGCTTCCTGAGAGCATTTCTTTTATTACTCTACTCATATC
>PVLA01002752.1:0-249735 GCA_004027455.1 Hydrochoerus hydrochaeris | reverse complement strand
ATAGGGAAGCATTTGAAGATGTATCAATATGAGGCATGTGTAGATTAGGCAGATTTAGAATGTGAAAGAAAATAGAGATTTCAACTTCAAAAGCTCTGGTGAAGAGATCAGAGTGGGGTTTTGTTTGTTTTGCTTTGTTTTTGTACCAGGGATCTATCTCAGGACCTGGTGCTTGCCAGGCAGGCACTTATGTCACTGACCTATACCCCTGACCATACTAGTCTATTAACAAGAGAATGAGACCAGGTTTTATGGATTTGCTAGGGTAGACTAGGGTAGACTAGTGTCAGTTTTACTTTTGCAGGGTGACTCTGAGAGAAGTCTCACTGCTTTAGAGGGGGCAGTTTGGTCTCCATGAGATGATTGTTTCTACCTGGAGCAGTGTCATTGTTATGCTGGGTCTGCTTGAAATCCAAGGACAAATGACTGGAGATATGGTGTCCTCAGGCTTAAAGATAGGTTATGCAAATTCAGGGATAATCAACTTTTAAGCAGACACTCTCTGAATAATCGCCCCTCCTCCTTGAGATCTCCTTACATAGTTTAGGCTGGTTCTGAACTCCCTGTGTGGCCCAGGCTGGCCTCTAACACACACTGAAGGAAAAAAACAAAACAAAAAAAACCCAAACCTGTTGTGGTATAGTGGTACATGCCTGTAATTCCAGCACCAAGGGAGGCTGAGGCAGGAGGATTGTGGTAAATTTAAGGCCAGCCTGGACCACAAAACAAACAAAGAAGATAACCTTAAAGAATTAGTCAGTAAATGCAGTCAGACACACAATCTTAAATATCACATGGTTTCTTTTATATGAGAAACACCATATATAATATATATGTGTGTATTTGTTTTTAAACTATTTTAATATATATTAATTTGTTTTACTTATACTACTAGTTTATTTTAGTTAATTGAAAAGGAGATAACAGGCATGGTTGGTGCATGCCTGTAGTCCCAGCACTTAGGAGGCTGAGGTAGAAGGATTGCTAAGTTCAAGGCCAGTCTGGGCTGCCTAGTTAGTCTAAGGCCACTCTGAACTACACAGCCAGACCCTGTCAAAAACAAAACAACAGTGAAAAAACCTGTATCATGTACAGGCACAAAAGTCCCTTGATGAACGTGATCATTATGTATACCTAAAATATAGCAATAAATTTAAGTTAAAAGAAAAGAAAATTTTGTGTTATTATCTGTTTCTTCTTTGTAAGAAACTTTGATTTTTTAATTTTTTTAAAGCAATCACATTATTACTAGACAGGGTTGGAGTAGTTCCCCCAAGGAAAAGATACAACCTCAACATGGACTGCTGGGTAGATTTTTTTGCTCTGGTTAGAGAAAAAGAATCTTCAGGATGCCTTAGTGAGAGGCACAGAAAGGTTTATTAGGCCGAATTAAAGGAGTACACACTCAACTGGACATGCACAGCTGTAATCCCAGCACTCTTCCAAGTGTACCACCATGGCCAGTCAGGTATATAGTGTCTTCAGGGAATTTGAGTGTAACAGGCCAGAAGAGAAAAACAAGTTTAGGCAGCATAAACAAGCCTAGAGAGCAAAAATATGGAGCTCAGATATGGATAACTTTGTGTAGCTGTTTTTTTTTCTTTTGGTACTGGGAATTGAACTCACAGCTGCACACTTGCAAGGCAGGCATTTATGCCGCTGAGCTAAATCCCCAGCCCTGTAGCTATGTTCTTAAAAGTACAATTGTAAAATTATGATTCTTCTTGTCCCATTTCTTTCTATATTTAACCAGTGTCTTGTATCTTAGTAAGTTGTTTTATTTTGTGTAAATAATCTAAAATTGACTGTCTTACCTCATTTATAGATTGGCCGGGGGATATTCCTACCACCTGTGTTAATGGCCTTCACAAACTAACTAGAGACTGAGATATCCAGAGATAGGACTTTTTTTTTTTTTTTTTAATCGGAAATCAAACTCAGGACCTTAGGCTTGCTAGGCAGGCTCATATGCCACTAAGTTATATCTCTAGCCAGGATTATGTTTTCTATAGAACACGCTCTAGGTTGGGGCTGGGGTCTGGGATAATTATGTTCCAATTATGACCAATTTCAGCTGGTGTCGGCACAGAATGATAATACAAATATTGGTGCTGATGATTTTATACAGGCAAAAAGAGAATCTGAGCATTCAGCAGTTTAGTTAGTGAGCAAACATAAGACAGGTAACTAAAATGCAGGTATCAGAATGCTATGATTTTCCAGCTGAACAGTAGAGAACTGCTTCACATTGCCTGTGGCCTCCAGAGTAGGTGCTGCCTTCCTCTTTACTGCTTCCAGGGTCTGGCGAGCGAGTGATGTCTTGGGAAGACTACCTGTACTTTATCTCTCCTTCAGCCTCCATCTCTTCTTCTGTCCTTCTTGGGAAGACTCTGGCCAAGCTCCCTGAGTCTCCATTGAAACAGGTTAATTTTTTCGACAGCGTTACATTGTCTTGGTCTTCCATTCCTTAGTTGTTGGGCACAGAACTTTTCTGGGTTCATTAAAAAAAAAAAAAAAACTTGAAATCAGAGAAAGGTAATACAACCTTATGAATACTTTAAAGGACCCTGAATTGTAGCCTTTCTTTTGTGGGGGGGCACCAGGGATCAAACTCATGACCTTTTGCTTACCTGGCAAGTGGTTAAGCCACTGAGCCCAATCCCTGGCCCTGTATCCTTTTGAATAGTTATGTATATTATGTGAATTTTACATCAACCTAAAACTTTTTTTCCACCACTTGTTATAAAACATAAAAACTTACCTAAATAAGTAGAATATTTGGATATCTATGACAGCTATGGCATTTTAATTTTCTTTCCTCCCCCTCTTTCCTCTTGCCTGTTGGTGTAATGATTGACTGTGGTATGCTTAACTAAATAGTAGCACTTGGTACAAGGCTAGCATAGTATAAAAGCTCCTTCTCTGATCTAACGTTTTAATTTTTCTGTCAAAAAGAAGGAAACTCTCCTATTCCAGCCCTGCCACCTGGAGCACATTAGAGGCTCTGGCTCCTGTCTTTACCCTTTTGTAGCTATCTTTGTGACTTAGACCTTCTGCCTTCTTGTTGCCCTTACCTGAATGTGCAGCCCACTGCACCTGATCTCTCACTTGCCTCAGTCTCATGTTCCTTCCTCTAGCCTTGGGTAGGAGCTATAGCATCTTACCTGGGACAAGCACTACCTGTGTCCTCTGCTTTTCTCTTCTCTTGCTAATTCTTTGGCTGCTTGCTTTTCATCCTTTTTTCTTCCCAGAGGTATATAATGGTTATGGCTAAATGAGGTAAACCCTGGTTGGTTTGTTTTAAACAAAGAACTGTGTGTTTAAAATAATTGTGCAGTCACCGTTAAGGGTACATTGTTGTCATTTTTAGGAGAGAGAACATGCCTTCATGTTCAGGGGACTGTTGAGTTTCTATCCTAAGTCAGGTACCAGAGTTTGTGGACAAAGGTCTCAGGGATGCTGTCATGAGCAGATGGCCTGCATCAGAGTTCTACAGCTGTCATTCTAGGGTAGAATGTCATAGGATCCATGGTCTTCTGCACATTGAGTATGGCTGGCCGTGTGGTACATGTCTATAATCCCAGGATTTAGGAGAGTGTGGCAAGAGAATTGCCTTATATTTGAGGTCATCCTGGACTACATGATCAAACCTTGTCTTAGAAAGCAAAACAAAAAATTGAGTATGGCTGCACCTATAAGATACTCAGGTGCTCAATAGAAGGGGGTAACAGGAAATGCAACCTCAGGATTGCAGAGTGGAAGACACTATGAGCAAAAGTATTGAAAAGAGACTGGAGATACAGCTTAGTGATAGAACATTTGCCTGGCCTGCGTGAGGCCCTGGATCTGCAGCACCAGAAGGGGGAAAACACAGCCATATAGAGAATAGGACTCTAGATTGTCCTGTTTTATTTTAGTGGGGCTGGAGGTGGAACCAATGGCCTTGTGTATAGAACCAAGTACACTAACTCTGAGCTACATTCCCAGTCGTTTTTATTTTGAGACAAGGTCCCACTAAGTTGCCTGGGATGGTGAGTTTGTAATCTTCCAACCTTAGCCTCCTGAGTGGCTGTGGTTAAAATTGTTGGTCACCATGCTTGTCCAAGACTCAAGTTTTGTATAAATACACAGAAATGTAGAAGGCTATGTCTGCTAAGAAAATATACCACAGCCTGCAGCAGAGATTTATAGCATCATCATGAAACAGGAAATGTCTGGTGGCTGGTGGTGGTGGTGGTGTTGGTGTTGGGGTGTGTGTGTGTGCAGGGGAGAGATCTTGAAAGGTACTGAATCACGCTGTGAGAAATGTGTATGCTTTCATGAATTCACAAGAAGGAAAGTTTCTTGTTGAATTTAATTATTAGAGATCATAGTTTTAAATTTAGATACAACCTAGAAGATAGTTTAGTCATGAAAGATTGGAAAACTAATTGTAAAATACTTATTCCTACTAATATTTGTTTGAAGGGAATATGATTGAACTCTATAATATTGGCATATTTAGAGCCAGAAAATTTGTTATAAAAAATCCCACAAACCAAAATGTTGAAAACAGGACATAGAAATCATCTTCAGAAATGAAAATTAGTATAAGATGAATCTTCTAATTTAGCAGATGTGAAGCAAGTAAGCAGAAAGCTTGTTTTTCAGAATAAGAAACATAAAACAAAGGCAGCTTACAAAAGCTAAGGACATACCATATGTTGGGAGGTCCACAAACTTACTTTAGTGTGTGACTGCTTTGTAGAGAGAATCAAATGTCTTCAGGGTGTAGAAACATCCTGGGAATTCAGAGCAAGATGACCTACCTTCCTTCAGTTTCCTTTAACATAAAGATAACTTTAAGGGCAAACAGCCAGCAAGCCCAGTCCAAGCTAGAGATACTTGTACTAGGAATGTTTGGACTATGTTTATTAACTGAGTGAAGAATAGCTATAGGCAAAAAAAAGATGCTGTTGAGGACTCATAATCAAGGTAAGCAGAAGTCATAGCAATGCATAAGAGCCATTTGTCCATCTGATGTTTGGGATAAAGACAACAACATATTCATTAGATCCAAACCAGGATCTTACTGAGACATCAGCCGTAAGTTCTGCACACAATTGTCAGATACTCCTGGTCAGGCACCATGGGGACATGTTATGTCAAGCACTTTATGCTGGGTAGCAGAAGATTGTGTTGACATCTCTGTCTGCCAGGGCAATGTGCAGTAGTCTTCACTGCTTCATGATGATGACCAAATGGTCACTTTTGTGGAATTACCAAGGGATTCAGAGAAGGGATCACTTGAGGTGGAATGAAGTTTTCCAGTTCTTGAAGGGTTACTTTGTGGAAAGAGTAGATTGACTACAGGGTTAGAAATAGGATATAAAATTGAAGGATCCTGGATGGTTTCGTGCTATATAGCAAAGGGCTTTCTTCTAGTTTTAGTTTTTACAAAATGGCTTTGTGCGATGGATGCTGAGAACTGTAAAGAATCAGATTTTATGTTTTTACAAGAAACTAATAAGGTAGCATGTCAGTTTATTGAACGTTAGCAGGACAGTAGGTCTCTTAAATCGAGACAGTGGTAATGTTCACTCTGTAGCAGGCAGTATGAACATTGGCTTGTTTCATCAGTTCCTTTGGCCCTAAGTTCCACAAAAGTGATACAGGGACGGAAGTGGATCACATGGATGCTTGGGTTGCTTTAGAGGAAAGGAAGCTTGAGTTTAGGTCTCAGACCAACCAGTCAGCCTCTATGTCATTTGTCATACTTCCAGATGTGGGTGATTACAGCATCTGCCTCTGAGGGTTGCTCTTAGGATAGATGAGATGAGACAGAAAAGCACCTAACGTACAACAAGCACTTGATCAACTTTGGACAGGTCTTATTTACACACATCCATATTGTGTTAGTTAGCTTTCTGTTACTATAACAGATACCTGAGATAATTAACATAAAGAGAAAAGGGCTGGGTATAGTGGCACACACCAGTAATCCCAGCACTCTGGAAGACTTGAGGCAGGAGGACTGCAAGATACTCAGGTGCTCAATAGAAGGGGGTAACAGGAAATGCAACCTCTTGGCAACTTTGTGAGACTGTGTCCCAAAATAAAGTATTAAAAAAGGACTAGGGATATAGCTTCATGCAAAGACCTTAGGTTCAGTCTCCAGTATCATACAGAGGGACTGTGGAGAGAAGGTGGGGGCTAAGAGTGTAACTCAGTGGTAGGGTACTAGTCCAGCATGCTTCAGCCTTGGGTTCAGTCCCTAGCACCGTGAGGGGGAAAAATAGATTCATTTGGCTTAGGGTTTTAGAGGTTGACCCAGTTACTTTTGGGCCTGGAGAAAGGCAGCATACCATGGCAGGTAGCCTATGTTAAAATAGAGCTGCTCACTTATGACTGAGAAATGAAAGAAAAGAAGGAAGAGCTTTGGCCCTCTCTACCCTCAGGGGCACACCCCCCAATGAACTGAAGACTTCCCACTAGTCCGCATTATTTAAAGGTTCCACAGCCTCTCAGTAATGCCCAGTTAGTGAATAAGTCAATACATAGGCCTTTGAAAAATTTTGAGACCTAAACTATAGTGCATATGATTAAAAACAAATGCAGAAAATGTGAGTACTTAAAAAGCTGGGTGTGATGGTGTATGCCTGTAATCCTAGCCTTTGGGAGACTGAGGCTGGATTCCCAGGAGTTCAGGGCCCGTCTGTAGTGAGATGCTTTCTCAAAACCTCCCAAAATTATAAGTAAATAAGTGAGTAAAATGTAAAAAGTGAATATTTAGCAAAAGTGGTATAGAAATTTTTCTTTTTTTATTATTAGCTACATTATTTATAAAATAAATAATAAACTCTTTAAAACCAGTCACTTTTTCATATAAAGGATAAGTAAAGATTCTCCTAGAACTTAGATGTGAACTTAATGAAGCTTTGGAAAATACATGTTTGGCTAATCACCTCCAGTTCCAGTATCTTCAAGAAAGAGAAAAATGAAATATAAAGTTTGCAGGCTAATTTAGAGCTTGTGAAACTGTTACCTTTCAAACAAGATTATATGGAACACCAAAAGGAAGCTATAACAGAAAATACTGGTGAGGTTCATGGGCAAATTAAAATGCTGTTATTTTTGGTGAGTTTGATATTAAAATCTTACAGCCTCAGTTGGAGGCTGAGTAGTAAAAACAAATGCAAGTGCAGTTTCTCCTATTATAACCACAGATCACTTCTGTGATCCCAGAAAGAGTAGGAACTGTGTCACCTAGCAAGCAGGTAGTTAGTTCTATAGTGGATACTAGCTGAACATCTCAGTTCATTTCCATTCTTACACTGTTTTGCTAGAGTCTGTGTCAGGTACTCCTGATTAGGGCTCAATCACTAGTAGTTATCCTTTCCTCCCTTTAGATGCCAATCATAAACCCTAGATTATTTTATTTGTGCTTCTATCCTATGGCTGTAAATCAAGGTTCCCACAACTTCCTCCTCCTTTTGAGCTAATTTGTTCTCAAGGTTCACAAAACTCAGGGAAATATGTTTACTGCTTTATTATAAAAGGGATCAGAAAGGTTACAGATGATGAGGCATAAAGGGAAAAGCTCCAGGGAAAGGATGTGTATTTTCATGTCTTCTCCTTGTGTTCAGTAAAGTTATCCATACCCTGTCCTTTTGGATATCAGTGGAAACTTCATTCATAGGTATTGACATATGAACAGTCGTGTAGAAAGGTGATTGACCAAAAAGCCTGTGAACTAATGCTAATAGACAGAGTGGGGAAACTCAGTGAGGTTCATCTGCAGATTCTTTCCAGTCTTTCTGTGCAACATTCCTTTCTTCACGGTATGGGTAGGACTCCTCCAGAATAAGTAGACTTCTAAAACCCACTATCAGACAAGGTAGGAGTGATCGTTAATGGTACTGTGTCAGTGTGGCTTGACCAAGAATATGATTAGAAAATTGGTCACAATGGGCCAGGGGGTTAGCTCAGAGGCCTAAGTGCCTGCTAAGCAAGTGCAAGGTCATGAGTTCAATTACCGATACCAAAAAAAGAAGGAAAAAGAAAAAATTGGTGACAAAGGTATTTGGAGGAAGAAGTATGTGGATTAGATGTATCCATATGGGCAAAAGATGGGAAGATATTTGTATCTTGTGTGAATGCTCACCAAAAGGTGACCTAAGCAGCAGATGACTATTTGATTGTTATTTACTTGTTTACTGTTGTAGTCAGAGGTTACAAGGAGAATAATTACATATAGGACACAGAATTTATAATGCTATTTTGTGATGGTCTCTCAGAGTTAAATATAAGAAAATGCAGGAAATCTATCCACAACACCAAAGACCTAGAATATTCAGCCAAGGGTCTAAATCCCACAGCAATGTCCTGCATGAGTTCAACTGAAGACCTAGAGCCCATGACAGTGCCCCCTACAAGTCCAACTGGAGATCTAGAGCCCATGACAAGGACTCATGCAAGTCTGTTTTATGGATCTATGCTGGGAACGCCCAAAGGTCAGTGGTGGAAGCTAGAAAGTCTGTGCCAGTGGGGTGAAGGATTTGTGCCAGTAGATTGAGAGTTCTACACTGGAGACAAGAAGTGACACTCAAAATAAGAACCAGAGCTACCCTGCAGAGTACCACAGCTATCCTCAGTGACGATGAGGTCCCAAGCTCCTCTGATGATGAGAACAGGCGAGTACATGTCAGAAAGCCAGCATGACAAGCTTCTTCTGGAGATTAAACAGCATACTATCTTCCCTTCCAGAGCCAGGAAGCAATACTCAACTCAAGGAGCAGAGCTTCCCCAAAGTGAATGACCGTCACTCTTAATGGCAAGGTCCCAAGCGCCTCCAATGATAGTGGCCAAATTCATATCAGAGAAGTTAGCCATGAAAAGCTCCTCCAGGAGGACCAGTGGCTTACAAACAACACTTAGAAGAATCCACAATGCCCAACTACCTCTTCCTCTCCACATCTCTTTTTATGCTGGCAGCTTTCCTCAGGTGGGACATCTACACACAATGCCATGCTGATTTATTTCAACTGGTGTTAAGCTGACCACCAGTTTTTAATCCATAACACTTTTTTTTTTTTTTTTTTTGGTACCGGGGATCGAACTCAGGACCACAGCTTGTAAGGCAGGTGTTTGTGCCACAGAGCTAAATCCCCAGCCCTTTTTGTTTTTTGGGGACAGGGTTTTGCTATGTAGTTCAGGCTGGCCTTGAACTCACTCTGTAGCCAGGCTGGCCTCGAACTCAGATGATCCTCTTGCTTCAGCATCCCAAGTACTGGAACTACAAGGCGTGCCCACCAGAATGTTGCTGGGTGTGGCAGCACAAGCCTATAATCCCACCACTTGTGAGACTGAGGCAGGAGGATCACTGTGATTTGGAGGCCAGCCTGGGCTACAGTGAGTTCAAGGTCAGCCTGAACTACATAGCAAAACCCCATGCCAAACGAAGGGGGTGGGGAGGGAATGAGAATTACAGAATGTTAGAAGAGTAAGCATCACCTAAAAAAAACTATTCTAGGGAAGGGCTTAATGTGTTTCAGTCTGGACACAGGATAGTTGTATTATGTTAGCCATAATTTTGAACTTGCTATTGTATTTGGAGATTAAGTACAGTTTAGGGAGCTATTTCTAGTTGTCAGATTGACAAAGAATGGATTGTGGTTGTGAATTGATATAGAATGAAAATTTACTAGCTGATGTAAAGCTCTGGATGTGTCTGTGGATGATGACGTGTAGACTGAGGAGGGAAGACACACCCAGGATGTGGGTAGTACCAACCTGAAGGCTTATAGCCTGGGTGAAGTAAAAAGGGAAAGAAGGAAGTGTCTTCCCTTTTCTTCAAAGGAGCTCTGGTCTTTGTCCTTGCCTTTGGGTGTTCATCTCCAGTTCTTCGGCTTGCAGCACAAACTCTTCAGCCTTCCAACACAAACTTTTGGCTTTCCACATAGATTCACAGGGCACTTTGCAATATGTTCCGTGACTTTGACCTTCAACTGGATCCTCCAGCTCTCCAGTGCACAGATGGCCATTTTACATTCTTCCATCTGTGATCTCGCAGGCAACTATTGTAAGCCTAGCTAGTAATTCCTCTATATAATCATATATAAATCTAGCTGGGGATTTAGCTCAGAGGCTTAAGCGCTTGCCTGGTAAGTGCAAGGTCATGAGTTTGATCACTGGTACCCCCCCCAAAAAAATCTGCTCCTCTTGTGAACCCTGACACAGCACCTGAGAGAACTTTTTTTTTCTTTTAACAGACAAGTCCAAGACAGAATGGAAGGGAGTGATTAGAGTTTGTATATGACTCAGCTTGGAGAAAAAATGTTTTTTTTGGTTTTTTTTCTTTTCAAATCTATTTTATTTTAAAGAGAAAAAAATTTCAAAACCCAATTATTGGGGGGGGGTAACAGTGGCATTGCATATCGTTATCTTCAAATCAATTAATCAGTGCAAGATATCTGTATTTAATTGTCTGAACAATACTAGCACAAACCTTTCTCTTCAATAAACTCAGAGAATCAGTAGTGTAACTAATTTCACTATATATATTTGCACACAAAGATATAATTGTTTCTTTTAGCTTCTCACACTAGTGAGGCAATATGATGTTGACACATGCATATCTGATTTATTTCACTTATGAGTATGCCAGCCTGAGCTACATAACTAAATCCTGTCCCCTGCCTTGGAGAGGGAGTTATAAACCATGAACCATAAGCAAAAATGTATGAATGATTGCAATAAATAATATAAATATTCCTGAGATGAATTTCTAAAATCTTACATCATGTTTTCTCACAAGACCATTTGTTATTAATGCCTTGTGCTGCCTTCCCAAAAGATGAATTTAAGTTCAACAATGTATAACTATGCCTTTATACATAAGATAACATCCTCTTTTAGTTTTTGTCTTTTTGAGACAAGGTCTTGCCATATAGTCAGGCTGGCCTTGAACTCACTTTGTAGCCCAGGCTGGCCTAGAATTCATAGCAGTCCCCTTGCTTCAGTCTCCCGAGTACTGGGATTACAGGCATGTGCCACCATGCCTGGCTTCTCTTAGTTTTGTATATTTTTACTATATCATCACCACTCAATTGATGAGTAGTCTGCATCCATCATACCCATGAATCTTGAAGTTAAGGGTGAGCTTAGCTATGTTCCCTGTGCCTCTAGTAGCGACACAATCTGCTTTTCTTGCCCACATGCCCATATGCCAGTCAGTAGGACTTGACAGTGAGTCTCTCTCATCATCTGTAATTCTTTGTGCAGACTGCTATTACCCACATTTTACAGATGTTTGCAAGTGTTCTAAGACCCCTGCCCTTGGCTAAAAAGAGGCAGAGCTGAGCCTAGGTCTACTAATACAGGATTTGCTGGACTCACACAACCTTCTTTCTGACCTGCAAATGTCAGGAAACGGGAGGTTGGTCAGTTCTGGGTGCTGAGCAAAGATATTTGTAAAATTTCACTAGCCAGCATTTTTATACAGGAAAGCTGTTTTTACATGGCTCAAGTATGTAAATAACAGTAAGCTTTGCTTAGTCAAAAAAGAAAAAAAATTTTTTTTAATTTCCTAAAGAAGGCCTCAGGAAGGTTTGTTGGGGTGAGAATCTTGTCTTACCCTGTCTTTCCTATGTGGGGCAGGTTTTCCCTTCACATACATGGCCTGAACTTCTCCCAGGCCACTCTTGCTGGCCTGAGTCTCCTTCCAAACTCCCAACTAGCCTGCCCACAGATTCATCTTTGGATAGGGTTTCCCCTGCTCCAGAAGGTGATTCAGGGCTTGGCAGGTGGTCTAAGCAGCTGCTCAGCCACTGCCTGCTGGCAGCCTCCCAACTTCCAGTGTGTTCTCCCTTCCAGTCTGCCATCCTGATATTTAGTCTTCTCTTCCCAGAAGGCTTTTCCCTCCCCTCAGTCTTCCCTAATCACCTTTTCTAAAACTCTTATTCCATGCAGATCTAGAAATGTGGGAGAGTATGGAGACCTGGTGGGTGCCAGCCTTGCCTCCCAGCAGAGAAACGTGTTTAAATGGAGAGTGCCCACTTAGTTTTGGGTACAAGCAAGTGGGCTGAAAAGAGTCTCCTGGACATTCTTCAAAACTGGTTTGCCTTGAATTTGGTGTAACCCAGGAGATTTGGAGTACAAGAAAGGCAATATAGCTGGGAGTGGTGTTGTACATCTGTAATCCCAGCATTTGGGAGGATGAGGCAGGAAGAGCGCTGTAAGTTTGAGGCCAGCCTGGACTACATACATAGCAAAACCCTGGTCTGAACAAAACAAAACAGAAAGGCAATACAGCACAACAGGCTTTCTCAACTCGAAATGGGCAGGGCCAAGGGTTCTTTCTGGGACCATCACAATATCCAGGCCTCAAGGGCTAGAGTTTTGGGTATCATAGGAGTGAAGATTTAGGGCATGGTGCTAAGTCTGTCTGACAACCAGCTAGTGACCAGGTCAGTGCCCTAGGGTTCAGCTGTTGAGGTGAGCGCCGATCTACCCTAGAGAGACCAAGCTGCCCAGACCTCTTTGACCTGAGCACTCAGTGTATTCTGGGTTAGGTTCTTTAGCTTTATATGATTCTTTTCATAGTTTTAGAAAAGATAAATGTTGCCTCTCTCCCAATCTGATAAAGGACTATTACTCAGAGTATATGAAGAATTTAGAACTCTAGTAAGAAAACAGGGTCACTGAAGAATAGAGCATGCTAGAAATCAGTGAGGCAGAGCTAAGATTTTTGTGGATCAAGAACCTAGCATCAAAGTGGATCTGAAAGAGATGCAGTAGAAGATATAGAGATATGATCTCTATATAAAACTTCCTCATCTTGGAGGCCTGCCTTTAGGTTTAAAGAAAGTGGGTACTTGTGGCACCTGGGAGGCTGAGGCAAGGAAATTGTGAGTTCAAGTTCAGCCTGAGCTAAATAAATGAAGAAAAAAAAATTAAACAGCACATGAAGATTGGGCATCACATATGAGTGCACCATATCAAGAACCCAAGTTACAGTTCCTTCTGTCTGAAAATAAATGGGCCCAGAAAGGTTTAAGAGATTTTCTGAGTATAAAAATTCTGCTTACTAAGAACAATAACTGTTAACTGGTCTTCATGGCTAAAATGTAAAGCTTTTTGGTCAGTATGAAAAGACATGTTGTGATTATAGTATGCCCTTATGCCTGTGATGTTTGGCCTCCATGAATGTTGATGTATTTGTAAACAGTATCAAATGCTCCCTCTGTCCTTCTCTTGCCCCCCCCCCCAAATACTGGAGATTAAACCCAGGATCCTTGTACTAGACTAAAACCCAGCAGTTTTTTAATTTTGAGATAGGGTCTTGCTAAATTGCCCAAGCTGAACTCGAATTTGTAGTCTCCTTTCCTCATCTCCCAGAGTGCTAGAATTTCTGGTGTGTGCCACCACACCTAGCTTCAGTTTGTTTGTTTTAGAGACATTGTCTCCCTATGTAGCACAGACTTGAGAGCTGCAATTCCTTAAATTTACCACATGGCTCAGACTGGCCTCATTCGTGGCAATCCTCCTCTCTCAGCCTGGGATTACAAGTGTGTGCCATCATGCCCATCTTACTTATAAGGATATAATTTGGAGGGTAGTGATGAAAACCAGGAGCTAATCTAGAAACAAAATCCAGAACCTAAATAGCAACCTCTCACAAATGAAGATTTATATAGTGCCTGTAGACCCAGTTACTCTGTAGGCTGAGTCAGCAGGATCACTTAGAGTCAGGATTTCAAGGTCAGCCTGGCCTGGACAACATGGTGAGATCTCGTCTCTGAAAAAAACCAAAAACAAAAACCCTGTGTTCAATCTGCAGGCAGTACCACAGATGTCAGAGAAGCACAATAGGGTATCACTAGATTGCTTCAAATTGAAGCAACAATAAAATACTATTATACACCCATTAAAGCCATCTATGGCAAAACATAATTTAAAGCACTGACAACTCCAGATGCTCATAACATGTGGAAGAACAGGAACTTAAATCCACACGGAAACCTGGATGGAGATGTTTACAGCAGCTATACTCATAATTATCAGAACACAGAAGAACCCAATTTGTCCTTACATAGGTGAATGATGAAATAAATTGTGGTTCAAGCTGGGTGTGAAGGTAAGGCAAGCTTGTAGTATAGCTGCTTCAGAGGCTGTGGCAGAACAGACACTTAGTTCAAGACTTGCCTAGCCAACTTATCAATGCTGCCCCAGAATTTAAAAATAGGACTAGGGGGAAAAAAAAATACTGCAGCCCTGGATTCATTTAGCATTACAGTGAATGAATGAACAATCAAATGAATGAACAAACTCTGAATTGCTAAGTAAAAGAAGCCACTCCAGGAATGCTACTGTCTTAGTTTATCCAGACTACTATTTAAAAAAAAAAATACTACTTAGCCGGGTATAGTGGCTCACACCTGTAATCCCAGCACTCAGAAGGCTGAGGCAGGAGGATGGTTGTGAGTTTGAGACCAGCCTGAGCTACAAAGTGAGCTCAAGGCCAGCCTGAACTGCATAGCGAGACCCTGTCTTAAAAAGAAAAAAAAAAAAAAAAACACCTACTTAGTAGAAATTTATTTCTTATAGTTGTAGAGGCCAGAAAGTCTAAGATCAAGGCACTGAACATACAGTGTCTAGGAAGCTTCGGTTTTCTGCTCATAATGTTGCCTTCTTGCTATGTCCTCACATGATGGGAGGGCCAGGGAAGTGCTCTGGGGCCCCTTTCATAAGGTCCCTATCTCATGATGACCACTTCATCTTCCAATGGCCCCACGCCCTAATACCACTTTAGTGAGATTAGGGTAGTGTGATTTTTATGCTGGGGTTTGAACTGAGGCCTTTATACATGCGAGCACAAGCTCTGCCACTGAGCTATTCACAGTCTTCCTGATTAGCTTTTAATGGAAACCACACTTTTTTTGGTTTTTTTGTTTTTTGTTTTTTTGTACCGGGGATCAAGTTCATGACCTTGTGCTTGCAAGGCAGGCGCTTAAGCCATTGAGCTAAATCCCCAGCCTCTGATTAGCTTTTAATGGATGAATTTGGGAAAGACACAAACATTCAGATTATAGCAACTGCAGTGTATGGTCCCAGTTACCTTGTATAACTACACAAAACTCATATAATGTGCAATACCAAAGGTGAGTCCAGCTTAAACCATTGACTTCAAGTGGTGATGTGTTAGTGTAGGCTCATGAATTGTAGCAAATTTACCCATTTGATGAAGGTTGTTGATAGTGGGAGAGCTGTGCATATGGGGGACTCTGCATATGGGTTATTTCTACATTTCCCTGGCAGTTTTACTGTGAACCTAAAGTCCTAAAAAATAATAATATTTTCTTTTTAAAGTGTAAGGATGTCAGGACTTCAAGCTCAGGTTTTCCATAGCTTAACACATGTCTCGTTCTGGAAACACTGGCTGATTGTTGGGTTGCCCTATACATTACAGGTCTTCACTTGATGTACCACTTGAATAAATTAATCTTTCCTGTGAACAATTAGAGTCATCTGGTCTTGGCTGCAGATGTGTAAATGACATCGTGTTCATTTTCTTCTCTCTTTACTTCCAGGACAACCCTCCATATGACAAGGGGGCCTTTAGAATTGAAATCAACTTTCCAGCAGAGTACCCATTCAAACCACCGAAGATCACATTTAAAACAAAGATCTATCACCCAAACATTGATGAAAAAGGGCAAGTTTGCCTGCCAGTAATTAGTGCTGAGAACTGGAAGCCAGCAACCAAGACTGACCAAGGTAAGGCACTCCTCAGTCACAGTCTAGAGAAGAAAAAATCTTAACCTTACCATCTAAAGTTCACACAGAAGTGCTGCTGAGTTCCTACCATTCTGCGGGGATAGCTAATCTCATTTGAAATATTGACCTGTATAGGTACTGAGGAGGCCTCCCTTGGTTGGTTAAAACCCAGTGGGACAGAGACAAGCCCAAAAGTTTGCTGCATGTGGGGGCATTGGTCCCTAGAAGTGGTAAAGGATTGTTGGGCTGCCTCAAAGTGGAAGTGGTGCTTAAGGCGGGCTCCCATAGCACTTAGCACCGGAACTTAGACTTGAAGGAAGGAAGGAAGTTGGTGAGGGCTTTTCAGGTTAACAGTGGCTGGTTTGCAGGGAGGGAACAAGGTCAGGCTTGAGAGCTGCATTCCCGGATAAAACACATAGTTACAGTGGGTCTAGAAGACCTTGGAATTGTGGTGTGTGTGTCCATGTGTCTGGATGAACACACAAATGTATGTTTTTCTAGGGAAAAGTATTTGATTCAGTATTGCGATTACCCTCCCTCTTGTCCTGTGAAGAAGCATGACTGTCTTGTAGGTTGTGCCTAGTTCTTACTAATTCCAGACTTTATTTTGAAATCCTAGCCTCATGTTTTTGGAAGCATTCTAGTAAGAAGTAACTGAATCAATATAAGGCCTGTTAAAATGAGAGAATGGATGAAACTGGTATTGGCAAGGCTATAGATAGTTTTCCAGTTACTAAGGCAGTAATTTTTTGGCAGAAACCCTGGAAGGTGGAAGGTGAAAGCCTTTCACAAGAAAACAAATAAGCCAGGTATGGTGGCACACACCTGTAATCCTTGCATTTGGGAGGCTGAGGCAGGAGGATCAGCCTGGGCTACATAAGTGAGTTAAAGGCCAGCCTGTACTACATAGTGAGACCCTGTCTTGAAAAAAGAAAAGAAAAGAAAAAAAAAAATCAAGTCTTACTCCTTGGAAATAATCAACCAGGAAAGGCATCACTGGGCTCCCACAGCTGAATAGTGGACTGATATTCAGTAAAAGAACAATCTCCAGTGGGCTTGGCATTTGGTTGTGTAGAAGCTGAGGTTTATAACATCTTGACTCCATTCTCTTTGCACATGGTCTGTTTTTTTTCAACATGGGAATTTAGTTCTGTGTCAGAAACCTATGGGTATATTTGTTCAGTGGTGTCTTGTTGGTCCTTATTCCCAGAGATCTTGTTGAGTGTATCTCTACTCAACCACCATGCCTGGCTAGAGAAGTCTTTCCAGACTAGGCTGCCCAGGAAAGCCACAGAGCTCTCATTCTGGCTTTCAGAGTCCAAAATCTTCCCTAAGGGTGTGGGGGCCAGAGCTAGGGAACCTGATAGGAGAGAGCTACAAGCACTTTGCCATCTCTTGTGGGAGCTGACTGCTTAAGCCATGCAATATTATTCCTATATTAGCTTCAGATCTAAGTGTGTAGCACACATTCTCCACTTTTTCAAGGTAAGGCTGCCCTCCACCTACACACACACACACAAAGAGCCAGATAACCTAGAGGTGGCCTTCATTCTTTTGTAAAATGTGCTTGATTTAGAATTTTTAAAGGTAAAAATTTTGATACAGGTTCTAGGCACATGGATGGCCAGGATTACTGTTTCGTGATTTGGCAGGTGAGGATTTCTTCCTAGAAAATTATTCTGTAGATACTGTGTAGCATGACCTTGATCCTATCCTGATTTACAACAGGAAAGATAGCTAGGTGTAGTGGTGCACACCTGTAAACCCAGCATTTAGGAGGCTGAAGCAGGAGGAGCGTTGCAAGTTCAAGACCAGCCCAAAGTGTGCCCAAGGCCAACCTGTACTTCATAGTGAGACCCTATCTTTCAAAAAGACACACAAAAGGGGTGAGGTTGGGGTCATTCTCCATGCCACACCCTGATGTTTCTGTTATCCTTTAGGGCATTATAAATCCCCTTAAAATTTAGTAGATGTCTTGGGGGTAGAACACTTGCCTAGTTGTGCAGAGCTCTGGGTTTAATTCTCAGCACTGCAAATAAATGAACTTTGTGACTAGCTGGCCCTGTTGGTGAAGGGCCTAGGCTGAGGCAGGAGGGTTACAGGTTTGAGCCAACATGGGCAAGTTAGCAATTTAGCAAAACCATGTCTCAAAAAATAAAAAGTGCTGTGAATGTAGCTCAGGCTCTTGGGCTTAGTCATTCCATGCCACAGACAAAAAACAGCTTAAAATGACAACAGTTTATTAATGTTCATTCTGTAGGTTGACTGGGTTTGGCTTGGTGGTTGTTCCTGGGGTCACTTGTAGAGCTGCATTAACCTAGAAGCTTCTCAAGGGTTGAAATGTGCCAGTTCATCTTGTTTACATGTGTAGCATCTAGAATTAGCCAGGCACCTTAGTTCTTGTTGTGACCTATTTTTGTCCATGAGGCTAAACTGTGCCTCTTCACAGCATGAAGGTGAAAGAAGAAACTGGCAGGCCACTTAAGGCTCAGATGCAGAACTGGTACCATGACTCTCCTGGATTCTGTGGGTCAGGCAAGTCTAAAATCAAAAAGGAGAAGACTTTGTGTCTTGACAGGAGATATGGCAACTCTGAAGAGGGACACGGAGGACAAGGAAGGTGTTTACAGAGGCAGAACAGGTGTCCTAAGTGATGGTGAGCACCCTCAGTGAAGTGCTTTCCATGCCTATCTGGGCCCATTTATCCCAAATGATGACTCTCCTGGATGTACTATTGCTGCTCTCACTTGCCATGTCCTTATATATGTTCAGTGTTACTGTTTTTCTGGTCCTATTTTCTAACTGCTATTCAACTACCACCATACTACTACTTTTTTTTTTTTTTTTTTTTTTTGTCTTTTTGAGACAGGGTCTCGCTATGCAGTTCAGGCTGGCCTTGAGTTTACTTTGTAACACAGGCTGGTCTTGAACTCACAGTGATCCTTCTGCCTCAGCCTCCCGAGTGCTGAGATTACAGGCATGAGCCACCACGCCCGGCCCTACTACATCTTTTTTAAATGCCTTGCCATTTCTCCATTCATTTCCTAAAGTCATGAAGGAATGTGCTACTTGTGCCACCCCCTTGCTTAATCTCCTGGCCCTCTTCTAGTCTTTAAAGCATCTGTTCATGATTTTTCTCCTGCTCTATCCTTGGAAGCTTTAGCATTCCATTGGTGACTTCTGTCAGATCCAGCCTTGAAGTTTTTTGTCTTCCTCAGTTCACAAACCATCACTCACTCCAGCCAGCCACCAGTATAGCCTTCATTGGTCTTCAGACCAGTTACTTTTCCAGTTCAGGGTTACCCTATCTACAGAATCCCAAAATAGTGTTTTTGTTAGGTAGATTCAGAGAATTAAAAATGTTAACATTGCCAGGTGTGGTGGCTCACACCTGTAATCCCAGCACTCAGGAGGCTGAGGCAGGAGGATCATTGCGAGTTCGAGACCAGCCTAGGCTACAAAGTAAGCTCAAGGCCAGCCTGAACTGCATAGAGAGACCCTGTCTCAAAAAGACAAAAAAAGTTAAGATTATCAACAATAAAACTAAAATATACTTAGAATATCAAAAATTAAGCATAGTGAAAGAGAGTAAGAGTAAAAAACAAAATGCTCCTGCGATTAGACATATACTTAAGAGAAATTAAAGCCTATGTCTCTACAAACACTTGTACACAAATGTTCACGGCAGCTTTGTCTGTAAGTGTCTGTGAGTTGGTAAATGGATACACTGAATGTGGTTTACCCATACAATGCTGTGAAAAGATGCAGTCTTGCCTTATGGGGGAAAAGCGGCTATAATGAGGACTGAGGTACCTGGCTAACCACTAGGTGCTATTCACATGAACAGTACTAACTGGCACATCCCAACCTTTGTGAGGGTCAATCAGGCTACAGGACTGACCCAATGGAATATAGTACAGCTATGAAAAGGAATGAAGTATTGATTCATGCTCAACATATACAAACCTTGAAGGTGAGTTAGATAGATGCTTTTTTTTTTTTGAGACAAGAGTCTCACTCTAGCTTTAAACTTACCATGTAACCCAGGCTGCCTTCAGACTCACGGTGAGCCTCCTGCCTACCTCATCCTCCTGAAGGCTGGAATTACAGGCCTGTGCTACAATGCCCAGCCTAAATCTTAAAAATACTGTACTAAATGAAGCAGTCACAAATGACCACATATTCTATGATTCTGTTTGTAGTTGAGCCTTGTTCAGATTTTGTGAATTCATCTACCTACTAAAAATTTTTGTAACCCCCAAATCAATGTGATACTTTTGCAACCAATGACAGACATGTACAAAGCAATGAAAAACTTGATTGACATAATTTGAAAAATTTGGCACTTTCTACTTTCTTGTTTCAGCTCCCATACATAAGCATGTGGTCTCTGCAGTGCTGCATTTTGCATTTTATGATTTAACTTTTAAAATAGATAGCCAGGTGTAGAGATACATATCTGTAATCCCAACTTCTTGGAAGGCTGAGGGAGGAGTAGTGTAAGTTCATATTCTCAACCAGGCAGCTTATTGAGAATGCTGTCTCTAAATAATAAATAAGACTGAAGATGATAGCTGAGTGGTAGAATGCCCCGGGTATGATCCCAAATACAGTTAAAAGGGGAAAAAAAAAAGCTCCTCAAATGTAGTACTAAAATGCCATCTTAATGTTCCCGAGCACAAGAAAACTGATATATCTTATGGAGAAATCACATGTGTTAGTTAAAGTTTATTCTGGTATGAATTGCAGTACTATGGCCATGATAATGAATCAGTGTTGTATATTAAGTAAGGCTTCCTTCATTTTGTCTGTCCTTCCATTAATCTTTTTTTTTTTTTTTTTATGGTAACAAAGGTTTTTAAAGGTAGGAAAAGCAAAAAGCTCTGCAGGGCAAGTTGGGCCAAATAAAAGTAAGAAAAGAAGGGCTAGGGATTTAGCTCAGCAGCGCATAAGTGCCTGCTTTAAACACAAGGTTGTGAATTCAATCCCCGGTACCAAAAAAAAAAAAAAAAAAAAAGTATACCATACAGCATGAGGGTGGGCCACCATGCAAGAGAGAACACAGTGGCCTTTATTTAATGTTGAGACAGTGTCTTGCTAAGTTGCCCAGGTTGATAACAAGCTTGTGATCCTTCTGCCTGAGCCTGCTGAGTAGCTGGGACTACAGGCATGTGCCATTGCACCCAAATTTAAGTGAAAGTTCTTTAAACATATATAAAACGGTTGTATATTAATCAGCTGATGAAAATGTGAGCAGAGGAGCTGTGATCCACTGTTGTTAATTCGTGTTCATGGCAAGTCTCTAGGGCATAACTACTGCAGATAACAAGGTTCAGTTGTATATAGGATTGTTAGAAGAAGCAAATCTGTGCAAACAAATTAGTGATTGTCATTGTATGGGGAGAAGGGCAAGAATAAGCATGCAGAAACAGTTTTTTTGAGCAGTGTTTGGTGTGGTTCTTTGAGGCAGGGTCTCACTAAAAGCACTGTTGCCTCAACTTCCCAGAGTACTGGGATTGAAAGAATGTACCATGCACAACTGTATGTCCTGCTTTATAGTAGATTACCTTAGTAACAAAACAAGGTTTAGTTTGGTGGTATAATGAGATTTGCTATACAAAATACAATTGGTGACAAAGCCAAGCATGGAAGCACATACCTATAGTCCAGCACTCTGAGAAGATGAGACAGGAGGATTGTAGGTTCAAGCTGAGCCTGGGCAATTTAGCAACTTGAGACCCTATCTTTTCTTACTTTTATTTGGCCCAGTGAACAAGGGGCTGGGGATGTAGCTTAGTGCATAGATCCTAGTTTCAGTCCTCAGTACTATATTTAAAAAAGGGAAAAATGAGGTTGAGGATATAGCTAAGTGGCATAAGCATCTGCCTGGCAAGCACAAGGTCCTGAGTTCTGTTCCTAGTACCAAAAAATTAAAGTTAAAAAAAAGCAGTACTGTTTAGTATTTCAGTGGCATGCACTGAAATATACCCACAGCTAACAAGCAAAAGGGAAGCCATGGAAGTGTCCTCGGAAAGTGACTGTTCTGTGGTATGGTCATTTCCCTACTTGGATAGGAAGGGAAGGAGGCATAAGTACTTTTCTTTAGTTCAGTTCGGTTTGGTTCGGTTTGGGGTTGTCTTGTCTTGTCTTTTGAGAGGGTCTCCATACATAGTCTAGGCTGGCCTTGAACACGCGGTTTTCCTGCCTCAGTCTCCAAATGCTTTGTATCACCACACACCCCCTTATTTCATTTTTGTTTTTCGCCATGCTAGGGATTGAACGCAGGGTCTCATGTGCTAGGCAGGTACTCTGCCTCTGAGATACACCCTTTTGTCCTTCGGTATTTTAGTGTTTATTAATGCATGCCTTCTCTTTATGACAAATGAAGGTGATTTTCCATTTGAGTCACTGACATTTCCTTGCCTCTTAAATGTTAAAGAACAGTGAGTGTAGCTTAGTGGTAGAACACTTGCCTAACATGCACAATGCTGTAGGTTCCATCTCTAGCATTGCCCCCCCCCCCAAAAAGTGCTTTAAGGAAATATACTAAGTAAATAAGAATGTAGGCTATGCATGGATATATTTATGGCACAGGGATAGCAGTGGTTGTGTTGGGAAAACAAGGGCAGATTAGATTTTTCTGTTCAGTCAAGCAAAAATAAAAGTTAGAAAGAATAAATCTTTAAGAGACAAAAATATGCTTATAGGGCCCACTTCCTCTAGAGGTGCTATGTAGTGTAGACCAGGAAGTGACAGTATCTGTTCTGGAGAGTGGAGGTTGAATTAGAGGCTGCTCTGGCCTGCAGAGAGCTTTCCAGACCCTTGGCTCCATTCTTCATAGCTGGCTACACCTCTTACCCACTCACCTGAACCTGCCTGTGTCAGCCCTACCTCACCTTTGCCACAGGGCTCATTAGGGCCCACCATTTTCATTTTCCTCTTTCTTGCCCTCCTTCACTGGGTAACATTAATAGTCCATGCTAAAGGCAGGTGCGGTTTGTGGTAGACCCTTACTCTGCATGTGTTGGTGACTAGCCATGCCTATACTAAGCCCAGCTCAGCCAGTCAGTATTTTACACCCTTCCTTGTAATGCTGGGTGAAGAGCATATGCCCCCAGTAGAGAATTTGTGGCATCAGCAATCCAAAGAGAAGAGACACTTTTGCTCAAAAGTGTCTGGGAACGTGGTGGGAAAGATCACAGCAGTTTGGGGGTGTTGACAAGAATTAGGAATTAGTGTGGGGAGATGCAAGTGGCACCCTGCTGCTTATTCCTATCCCTGTCCTGCACTCCTGTGCCATCCTTCCCCCCAAAGGATTGCCTTCCAGCTTGTCTGGGACTTCCCTGCACCATGTGAAGCATCACGGCATCCCCTGAGCCTATGTGACTTCCGCCATCACAGTGATAGTCCGATGCTGCTGTGGTTGTCATCCTCCCAATGGCTAGTCAAGGTGCGTCAGTGAATCTTACTCATACCTTTAGGAGCTCCTTGGGGCCCTTTAGGTTGGATTCATTGCACGTGGACAGGTACAGCCCCATCACACAACTCTTTCTCACCTTGATCAGAACTGTCCTAAACTGAGTATAGGGCTGAGTGCCAGGTGAGGGCAGATACCTCCCAAATCCTAACCTCAGAAAGTAATTGTGTGTGTGTGTGTGTGGCACATGCATGCACTTGAGTGTGAGCAGCTGTTTGTGCAGCGCCTACTGTCACCAGAGCACTCAGGTGTTGGGTCAGGAACACTTTGCAGAGGCCAGGGCATCACCCTGAACAGTTACCCACTTTAAAGTTGGCTGTTTGTCATCCATCCCTTTCTCCTGTTTACAGTATAGAAAAAAAGATGGTTGGAGTTCTGGTGGTAACAAATTTGAATTAAAAGAAAGTTGCTTTGTCATAAGAAGCACATTGGCTATAAGTCACTGTTGAAGTCAGAGTTTTGTCTCTGAGAGTAGCTGCCTCTTGTCCCCCCTGAATCTGTTCTAACCCTGATGTCTTGTCCTTCTCTTGGCAGTAATCCAGTCCCTCATAGCACTGGTGAATGACCCCCAGCCCGAGCACCCGCTCCGGGCTGACCTAGCTGAAGAATACTCTAAGGACCGTAAAAAATTCTGTAAGAATGCTGAAGAGTTTACAAAGAAATATGGGGAAAAGCGACCTGTGGACTAAAATCTGCCACAAATGATTCCAGCGAGTGTGAGCAGAGACCCCGAGCAGTGCATTCAGACACCCCGCAAAGCAGGACTCTGTGGAAAATTGACACGTGCCACCGCCTGGCGTTCACTTGTGGCAGTTACTAACTTTCTACAGTTTTCTTAATCAAAAGTGATCTAGTAACCTGTAAAAAAAGGATTAAAAATTTCAGATATTCTAGTTCTGCTTTCTTTGTTTTAAAAATCACTGCTTCAATCCACTTCAAAAGCATGGTGTTTCTTTTCTTGTCCAAATTTACCCAAAATCTTAAAGTTACATTTAGCCCATAAGGTTAAAAAAGGAAAAATAACGGTTGTGGTTCCCCTTCCTTCCATGCCCTTGCAATTCCCACTCTCTCTGCATTCAGTATATCTTTCAGGGAACACTTCCCAGGTCCCATCTTTTCTGCAGAGTGAGAAGAAATGGCTCTGGTGGCTTTTCTTCTCCCATGTCACACTGCCCTGCATGGGAGTTGGTTCAAATTCTGCTGATGCCAGTCTATAACTTCCTTTTAAAAAAAATTACAAAACAAATAACCACTCCCCCATCCAACCCCTGCCAAAGAAAAAAAGAAAAAAGCCCTGCAAAGGGAAGCCCATCCAGCTCTTCTGTAAAAATGTGGCTCATGTGTCCACAACTGTGTGGATTAAATGGGCAAGCCCTGCTGTGTTGCCTGATTGAACTGCAGCCTTACCTGACCTATGTAGGGAACCTTTCAATGTCAGGTCTGGTGATTCCAGAGAGAGAGCTTATCTGCTGAGGATACTGCTTGTGAGACAATGATGAATTTCTCACTGGAAAGGCTCCAGAGGCCAAGATACAGCAACCTTCCTTGCAACCATGTTAGAAGATCCACTGGTCAGCACAGGCAGAGCGGAAGCCAGAATATCCATTTCAAATTCCAAGCTCCTCCATCGGAATGTGCCACAGAGCTCTGCGACTCCTCTGCAGCAGCCCCACCACAGCCTTCCCTTGGCACAGTTCAACCCTTTGTCGGATTGGAGTTGGCTGGACTCAGCTTCCTATCTGGTGTCAGTCTTGGGTTACTGGGGCCCCTTCTGGCCTTTCCTTCAGCACAGCCGGTGGCCCAGCCCAGGAGCAAGACGGCCTTCATTTTCCCTTTGGACTCAGTCTTTGCAGAGTCAAGCTCCACTTGAAGCTCACTCAGTAATACCTTTCAATGTGTTTTATATTGTTTTGATTGCCTTTTTTGTAGAAATAAAAATTGACCTTAGAATTTATCATCATATGAACTTTGTAAGGATTTGAATGTTGATGGCTTTCAAGGCAAATGGGACTATCCCTAAAATGGTAGAGGATGCATGACACTGAGGAAGCTGATTAAACACCATGTGTCACCAACCTCTGCCACTGGTGGCTTCCATTCTTGGCTACTAGGGGAACTAGATCCCATGAAGATGACTTCAACAAACTTTGCTTTCTGTTTTTTCACTTTAGCTCTATAACTTCATTTCTCCAGGGTTTACAGACATAAGGTAGCCCTGGGTTTTGCCTGTGCGCAAGAGTGAAGTAATGGGTAGTGTAGGTGCATAACACTGTTCAGTTGTCCAGGCGCATGGCTCCTGCAGTGTATAAATGAACTCAGCTGCTTTAATTCTAGGTACTTAAGGGGCGAGTTTCTGGAGACTCCATGTACCCAGGATGCCAAGAGCACAGGGCAAGCATTTCCTCATCTATCTCTTCATCAGCAGAAAGGTAATAATGGATTTTATTCCACTCACACTCAGATTTGTAATAAAATGCCAAATTCTGCCAAGCTATCCAAACAAGCCACCCTTTGTTCTTGTTAAGTCCAGGAAGAATTGTCATTCTTGAAAACTGTCCCATTGCTTCGTATTTGTGTCAGCATAGTTCTGCCTGCCTGTCATTCCCTCACTGCTCTCTGCTCACCATGGGAGGGTACCCTAATGCCAGCAGTACCTCTCAGGGACTCTCAGTCCTGTCACTGGCACCCCATGGTCTGCCCTGGCAGCAAAGAACTGGCTCTCAAGTCAGTGGGTATCCCTCCCTCGGCCTGGGTGACTTGCTCCTTTCAGCTGTTCCCCTGGGGCAGTCTTTGAGCAAGCTGACAGCCAGCTCTGGCTGCTCCAAAACCAAAAAGCTGAATCTTCTGGAGAAGGGCAGAGCTGTGGAGCAGCTACCCACTGCTGACCCGCACTGGCTCAGGAATTCACATCCACCTGGTTCCTTGAAGTGCCCAGGGTCCTCTTCCTGCCCTTCCACAATGGTGGAGAATAGGCTTTCTAAGATGCTGCGATCCCGTTCTGCTGCCCTTAATAAAAATGCTCTCCAACACTGGTTTGGTTGTGTGGGTCTCTTCTTTAGGGGTGAGTAGTGCCATGGGGCTTGTGTTCTTTGAAACTAGGAGATGTGGCTGGGGCATCCAATCTTTCCCCATTGTAGCCTCTCCAGAAGAGGCACACAAATGTGTTCTACTTCTTGAAAGGACTTGGGGTATAATCAGTGCTGGGAACACCAGAGTCCAGGCTATCAGGGTTTGTGGGAGTGGTGAATGATTGTCTAGTAAGGGAACAACAATTTCCACACATGGGTGTCCAGTAGCCCCAAGAAAGTGATGTTATGATCCATGTTTAGTAGAGGTGAAATCAGGCCCTGAGAAGGGGGTCTTCATGAGATCTTGGGGCCAATGAGGGTGTTGGTTGGGTTATTTCCCTGAGTGGTTCTAACCAGAAGCCAGCCCTACACGTGCCTCAGACAACTCACTCCCCAGGCACTGCAGCAGTAGTGCTGACCCAGCCCTATACTTGTGGTGGGGTCTGCAGCTCTCAGAGGGAAGCTCCTTGGGGTGTCATTTTTATCAGAGACATGGAGATAGATTCTTTCCTTTGATCATGGGATGGGCCCTTTTGCCATCTGCATGGTGCTTTACCCTCTGAGTCTCAAGTCACCTGTGAGCATCTTTATCTCTACTTTCAGGGAGGAGACAGTCTCTGGGTGATAGGCACCTGGCTGCTTGCACACTTAGTCTGAGCCTGCCTGTTGCATCTTGCCAGCCAGCACACTTCTAACTCCTAGAAAGTTCCCAAGAGCCAGGTATCTAGTTGGGGCTGAACTTGAGTTCACTTTGTAGCCCAGGCTGATCTCAGACTTTAAGTGTCCTCCTGCTTCAGCCTCCCAGGCATGTGTCGCCATACCTGGCTACTTCATTCTTAAATATTTTCAACTTCCATCTCTGCATATCCCCCTTCCTGAGCTGCATTAGCCCTCACACCCACCCAACGCCTTAGACCCAAACATCAGAGCTGCATAACCAGCTGACTGTTTCTGCTTCTGAACACTGCACAGCGGAAGGGTCTGTTCTGACAACTTCCTTAGAGTCAACAGGCTGTCCACAGGCCATCCTGCTTGCCAGCCTCAGCAAGTACCCTGCAGGACTCGCCAAACCACAGGGGCCCAAGGCTAGGAGGTAAAGGCTAGGCAGCAGGCAGGTCTAAACTCATGGTGACTTATGTTCACAGCCATGAAAGAAAGAAAGTAGGAAAGGTACTATGGCTGTCAGAAGTCAAGGTTAGGATGCAAGATAACAGAAAAGAGAGAGCTGAAACTACAGCCAAGGGGATAGGTGTGGGGCAATAAAGTCAGAAGAGAGAAACAGATCCCACATGCCTCTTCAGAAAGCTATGTGTCCCTGTAGGCTGCCTAGGCTGGGTGAGAGCTCTCTGCATTTGCTTGTGTTACTGGCACAGGCCAGAGCCCAGTGCACATTAAGTGAATGAATGAAAGCTGCAAGGCCTTGCTCAGCCACTGCCACCTCTAGGCCTGTAAATTGAGGACACATGGCATTAAATGAGACAAGAACCAGGTGATTGTTCATCTTTCCTTTCCTCTGGAGTGGACACATGAACTCTGCTCAGATGCCCTATGTACTTGCACCTAAGGGCCATGCATCCAAGTTACATGGAATCCTGCCCAGAGAGCATCTGTATACTAGCAGCCTCAGGAATTCCACAGAATTCTCTAGCTGGAAAAATTTAAACACTTCCTCAAGCTGACAGGACCTACTCAGACCTATAACCTAGAATAGCTTATTTAGAACAAGTCTCTTTAAATAAAAATAGAGCTTTGCTGTGTGCAATGCTGGTACCAGTAGTCCTAGCTACTGGGGAGGCTGAGGCGAGAGGATCACTTGAGCCCAGGAGTTTTGAGACCAACCTGGGTAACAGTGAAACTCTCTCCAAAACCGAGAACAAAGCCAGACGTGGTGGTGCATGCCTATTAAAACCAGCACTCAGGAAGCTGAGACAAGAGAATTGCCAAAAGTTGGGGCCAGCCTGGGCTATACAGTATTGTGTTTTCCAGGTTGGCCTGGAATACATAATAAGACTTTGTTTAAACTGTCCCACCCAACACAAAAATACAAGCATGAACAAAATCAAAACCCAAGAGCATGTTTTGCATATCTTTTCTAGAGCTGAGGCACCAATAAGTTGCTTTGGCTCCAATTCTTCCTGTTAAGGTTTCCTGGGAACTGTTAATAAACCACCCAAGTCTGCAAGGCATATACTCTTTTATAGCAGTCTCTGCCCACTGTCACTGAACAATCAGGTGTTCACACTGCAACAAGAATTGATATCCAACACTTTGCAGGCCCTAGACCTTGATGTCACAGGCTGAGTCTGCCTACACACAAACTATGGTTGCCACACTGAGCCATGAGAACCTGGCCACAGAGCTGACAGTATGTCACACCGGGAAGTCATAGCAGCAGGGCCTGGTTCCAGACTGTACCTACTACCATCATCATGGTCCCTTTCCCTTTCCTCCACATTAAGAAGCATTAGTGGTTAGGGTAGAGAAAGGTCTAGGAAAGATTCCAGAGTGGGCTCTCAAGAGACTCGTTGTTCTGGCCTCTTGGACTCCAGGTCCTCAAGGGCACAGAGTTGTACCCCGTCCTGGGCCAGCCTTGCCCGAAGCGTAGGTGCTGTGAGGACACGAAGTTCATGCAGCCTCTCCCAAGAGCAGGAGAAAGCATCAGGACCCTCACCACAGCCTCCAGCTGGGGGCACACTGGGGTAACCCGGATGTGTCATAAGCTCAACTGTCAGGGTATGGCTTGTGGGGTTATCTTCCAGGGCCCTTGCTACAGCCCCCAACACACGGTGAACAGTCATGTATCGCCCACAGGTGCTCAAACCCACGAAGGCGTCTGTCCACCTGGAAGTCAGAAGCAATAATGGCAGAGCTGCAGGATCAGCAAGATTGGGCGGGGGCAAAATTGGACGAAACGGGGCCAGCCGGTTCTTCCCCAGATTAGGAGACAGCTGCCCAGGTACATGCACTAGGACTGGTTGGGGCGGCAGGGCTGGAGTCTGCTCACCTCAAGCCATGACGAGAGAAGTGGTCCATGGCGGCGCGAGCATCGCACTCCACAGTACAGGCGAAAGCACGCGCGGGGGGTTCCAGCCACGCGCAGCGGCCCACCCCGCCTTCCAGCGGCAGTCGAGTAAAGCGCAGCCCGCATGCCTGCAGCGCCTCAGCGAACACCTGGCACACACCTGCGGGTGGAGAGGGCTGGAAGAGTGCCTGATGCCATTTCTCGGTGTATTAGCCTGCCACCCCCTAGAAGCAGGTCCCCCTTGAGAGAGCCAGCCCGCGCACCTGGGAGCACGTGCACGTGTTGATGCCCGTCCACGTGCGTGGGTGGCCTCCCGAGCAACTCCCTGAAGCGACTTAGTTGAGCCTCCAGCTCCTCCCTCACCTGCAGCCAGAGGTAGAGGGGCAAGGGACTTAACTTCCGGGGCAATCACATGGGAGAACGCCCTACTTGTGCCACCGTGTGGCTGCTCCAGTGTCTCGCTCCTGCCCCTGTTGACGTCCCTTGTCGGGGTCCTCAGAGTTGGAACTCTTAAGGTTAGCGCAGCCATCCTTAACCCACGCCCTCGCACCTGAGACAGCACCACGCGTCCTGCCGCCACCGCCTCCCGGAACCCCATCTTGCCGAGAAAGAAGCCTTCAGGACTGAGCAACGTCGAGGTGCCATGACTGGCAGGGCCCACAGGAAGACCCTCGGAAAGGTTGGCGTGGAGACCAGTGGGGATGCCGTGCCTGCAGGCGGAGAGAGGGCGGGAGCGTAGGCGGTTGGGGAAGGGGTGTCCCCATACCCGCCTGAACCAATGAGTGTTGTCCTCACCTGCGAGCCAGCTCTGCCGCACTCTCCGCGGTCGCGCCGTTCACCAGTAGGGACACGCTGGTCACGGTCCCTGCCAGAAAGGCCTCTACGATGCCTTCATCACGCCGCGGGCAGTAACCAAAGTCATCTGCGGTGACCACCAACCGTACACGGGGCCAGGCCATGGTGGCTTGGAACCCTTGCAGCACCACCACAGGGGAGTGGGCCAGACAGTCTGCCCCAGCTCAGGCGCACAAACCCAGACGCGGCAGCGCGTCGCCTTTGTTCTCGCCACCTAGTGGTTCCTGAAGGCCCCTGCGACAGCTGCTCCACTCTACCATTCCCACAGCTTCATTTACTGCAACTTGGAAATCTTGACTTCAAAAGTGGTATTTGAAAAGTGATATATTAAAAAAAAACAAAAAACAAGGAGGAAAAAGAGATAAAAAGAAAAAAGAGATAAAGAAAAAGAAAAAAAATCCCTTTACTCTTTCTGAGGTCAACCCTGTTATCTTTCTGGGTCATGGCATCAGGTTTTTGTTTTTTTGAGACAGTCTCACTGTAGACTCCAGGCAGGCTTGGAATTTATGCTTCTTTTGCCTCAGCCTCCTGAGTTCTGTGATCAGGGATACACCACCACTTCTGGCTTTTTTTTTTTTGATAGGCTCTATGAATTTGTTGGGTTGGTGTTTTTGTTTGTTTGCTTGTTTGTTTTGTTTTGGGTTTTTTGAACTCATGACCTTGTGCTTGCCAGGCAGGTGCTTACACCACTGAACTAAATCCCTGGCCTCAAGGTTGGGTTTTTTAAAAACGCTATTAGCTGCTTTTACTTCTCTTTTTCAAACTGTTGATCTTCTGATTTTTCTAAGAGATGGCTTTTTCTTGCTAAAAGCTCTAGACAAAAAACCAATAGCTTTGAGGGAGCATTAGTCCCTATTTCCTTCTCAAACTCTGTGTGAGGATACTACTTTTACATTCATAGCCTCATTTTTATTCCTTTGTTTCAGAAAAGGTAGTAAACATGGTGACAGCCAGAGTTTTTACTGTAATGTGACCATCTTGATTTTCTCTGTGGAAAGGGTGGTATTTGTGTCCAGCCTATGAGGTTAGTAATGTCATTTCTGTTTTACAGGTAAGAAAACAATGTCAGAGAGGTGGAGTGTGATCCTGCCAAGAATAGTGCACTGATCCTTGAAACTATGGGCCTATGCCTAGCTCTTCTCCAGTCTTCTGGGGCCTGTTTACCCACCTAGGTCAGGGGCATAGTAGAACTTGAAAATAAAATACCTCATATGGGGCCTTGTAAGGATTGGAAGCCTCAACGAGTTTTCAACTTAGCTCTTGGTGTAGAGACACAGGCTCAGAGGCACTCGGCATAGAGGTACTGGCAACATTAAAGATTAGAGATGACTACCTTAGTTCCTGCCCCAAAGGAGCATCATCTAGTAGAAAAATGAGTAACAACATTGTGTGGCAGTCTGGAATGGGGTTTGCATGTAAATGCAAATGGAACTTTTCTTAGGGCATTGACTGTATTGTATGAAGATCTTATATAATTCCTATACTCTTATGCAGAAAGACAACACCACATCTTCCTCCTTTCTCCCCATTTAGACGGGAGACCGCCCTCAGGTATATTCACACCGGCAGGAAACTGTGGAGCCAGAAATTGGAGCTAGGTCTGTGACAGAGCTGGCACTGTCCGCGGTTCTCAGGGAGACTGTAAGAGGGCCCAGAATAGATGCCAGGGTTGTCCACACTGAGCAAGGGGAAGAGGCCCCCCAGAAAGTAGAGCAGGGCAGGACTGTGTAATAACCGGTAAGAAAAGTGTATCACCGGTAGCGGCCATGGCTTTTGCTCTTGGGCCCCTCTCTGAGCAGATGAGATGAGGATCATGGATCCGAACCCCGACTTCAGAGCTCTTTATGGTCGGAAACAAACTGAACTGCAGCGATTCTAGAACTTAGGCTCCCAGCAAAAGTGAGTAGGGGGACCCAGCCTCGCGTCGTGGAGGCGGAGCCAACTCAGGCCCCTCCCCAACCATTGTCTCTGGGAAGCCAGTGAGCGAAACGCTCGTTACTAACCAATCAGGACGCGATATGTAAATCAACAAGCCGTAAACCGCAGGGAAGCTACAGTGCTTTGTGAATCTTCTGTGAAGTGAGCGTCTGCGGATCTGGAAGGGGACTCTCGTGAACTGTTCGGTCCTGAGCCGAGGGCGGAGCACCTTGTGGTCTGGGAGGGTCTGGGAGGAAGGGTCGTACACATTTACAGATCAGAGACTGTCAGAGACAGTGCGGGCGTCCTAGGGGAGCCCCCATCCGGACGACACTGGAATGGGACAGTGTGCTAACGCCTGGGAGACTCCTAGCAGAGGAAGGGCTGGATGCCTGAAAGACACACGGTGCGTGGAGCGAGGGGCCTGCGGATCTTAGGGTCACTGACACAGTGGGGGACTTAAACCCTCCTGTCCTTCACTCTCTCCTTGCCCGCCCCGAGCAGAGAGCAGTCCTCTGCCCTGCAGTAGAGCTGAAGAGAGAGGAGGCAAGCACCTGCCCTGGCTACTGGCACCATGGCCAGCTGCCGCCACCACTCGGGATATCTCGCAGATGACGAGGCAGGCCACAGCACGTACAAGGCGCGGGTAAGTGTGCCCAGCAGGGCCCAGACCCTGATACCCCAGAACCACCGCGTCCCCCACCCCTTTTTTCCATTAATCTCCTGACCAAGAGATCTTTATAATCACCTTGACCTCTCCTATGACCCCCTTCTGGTCCCTGATCATCCTCTTTCCGTGTATCCCCCTACTCTAGCAACCCGGGAAGGACTTGGGTGGACAGGGAACCCAGCCAAGAGTAGCTCAGAGCTCAGAATCTCAGTTATTCTCTGCAGCACAGTAGTGCAGACCAGGCAGGCCAGAGGAGCAAAAGAGAAACTCATTCATGTCGCGTGCAAGGGGAGAAGTGACTTTCACACTCTCTGGCTAGGTCTTTCGCACGTGAAATGTATGTGCTGCAGATACTGCAGGGCAAGCATAAATACATTTCCACTTTCCAGATGAGGAAATTGGATCTCAAAGAGGGGCCATTGTGGGCACAGTCACATAACCTGAAGGTGGCAGAGTCAAGGTCCAAACACAAAATTACATGGCTTTTTTTTTTTTAAGACAGTCTTGCTAGTAGATCAGGCTGGCCTTCAGCACACTGCACAGCCCAGATTGGCCTGGAATTTGTAGCAGTCCTCCTGCTTCAGCCTCCCTAATGTGCCACCATGCCCCACTGAAAATCCCCCCCCCCAAATAAGATATTTTTTGAGATAGGGTCTTACTATATAGTTCAGGGTGACCTTGAACTCACTAACCCAGGATGTACTTGAATTTGCAGTGATCCTTCTGCCTCAGCCTCCTGAGTGCTGGAATTATAGGCATGCACCACCACACCCCATTAGAATTACCTGATTCTAAGTGCAATTCCCAGGCTGGGATGTAGCTCAGTGGTAGAGCACTTACCTAGCATGCTCAAAACTCTGAGTTCCATATATATACATACATATTTCTTCTACTGAAATATATATTTCAGTCCCACTCAGCTCCTAGTGGCATACCTAGGAGAATCCCAGTGACCCCATTCCTGTAGGGCATCCTACCCACTGTGACAAGCTTGTTTGTTCAGGTACCACCACGCAAGAAGCCACTGCTGCCAGAAATGGGAACAGCCTTCAAGCTGGGTCGTGTGCCACACCCCCCATCGGTGGGTGGCAGTTCAGCATACCAGGGATACTGCCAAACCCCTAGGAGACCTCAGCCTTTTGGCAGCTTCCTAGATTTCCTGACAAAAGGACAGGTACTGGACAGCCTGCAGACAGTGGTGGAAGAGGCAGCCGAACGCATAGCCACCATGAAGACAGAGGCTGGGGTGCCGCTGGTGAAGGTGCAGGACTTCATAGAGGTGCCAACTGGGAAGCGACAGGTGCGTGCCCGACCCAGCTTCAGCACTGTAAAGCGGCACCGTGTTCAGCCCAGCCTCTGCACTGGATGCCCCAATAATTACCCATCCTGCTCCAGCTCTCTATCTGACTCCCATAGCAGCCTCACAGCTGGCTGGCTGGGCTCCCATGGCCAGGATGGTGATCTAGGTCCACGAGGCTTAGGTTCACTACCACCCATGAGAGACAAACTCCTGCTGGAGAAAAACCTCAAGCGGCTGCTACAGCTAGAGAACAAAGGGGTGAGATCTGGGGCCATGGTATAGGGAAGTGTGGAGAGGGTGAGCCTAAGCCCCTCAGCCTGATCACCTCTCTGAGTCTCCCTCTCTCTGCAGAAAGGCTGGAGTCAGTCCTGTTCCCAGAGGGACTCCCTGTTGTGGAACTCACTGGGCAGCCAGATTGGCAGCCACTGGACTCAGGAGCAGCCCCTGTCCTGGTTTTCAGGGCTGTTGGGCTCCAGTTCAGGAACACGTGATGCATCAGAACTGGGACCTGGAGAAGAGGAGATGATTTTCCTCAAAGGAAAGTTCAACAAGGAGAAGAAGTCCTTGCTGAATCAGCCAACATCCTTTGATCTGCCTAGCTACTGCATTCTCCATGAGCCCCATCATACCCTGAACTTCCTGGCCAAACATCATCTCTTCCCTGCTCTGCAGAGTGTGGTCAGCCAGGGTGCAAACAAGCTCAGGTCCGCCTGCTGCCATGATGGCTGCCCTCTCTTCCCCACCAAGCCTGCCTCAGCATTACCAGTTAACTACAGTCAGGGGCTGCCAGACTCCAAGCCAGCTGAGGAGGAGGAGCCCTGTGATTCTCTCCACACCACAGATGCCAGCCCTCATGGAAAAAGCAGGAGTGAACTAAACTCCCCTTCTGTGTGTAATACTCAAGCGGCCAACAGAGTCAAGCTCAAGGTGACAACCACAGAAAAATACAATATACATAGTCCCTTATTCCACTCCAAACACAAGGCATCTGGCTCAAATTTCAGAAACTACCTGTGGCCCTAGCTCCAGCCAGAGGGCCCAGCCTAAACATGACATACATTTTACCCTACCTGCCTCTGGGGCCATGGTGGAGGTAGCCTTCAGACAGGAATGCCTCAAGAGTCCAGCCTGGTACCCACTTGCCTGTCCCTACCCTCTTTTTTCTTCCTCCCTATATACTCTTCATTCACCCCCTTTGTAAGGAGCTTCTCCCCATCTACTTCACTGTGCCCAGAGGTGCCTTGTCAAGAGAGGAGCTGGTGGGCTTTGGGACAAGTTTGCAGGGGAATGTCTCCTTCACCCACCATTCCTAGCAGCCAATATCATTGGCAATCACTATGGACATCTCCTGGGCAAGGTAAAAGTTACTGGAAAACCAGAAATCTTGGTCTAGCTACTTCAAGGTATTGTCAACAATAAATAAAGGCTATTGTTTTTTTAAATCATAGACATTTTTTTCAACATTTTATGTGTATCTTGGAGCCCTTCTCACATAAGGAACCTCCTGTTCCTTGGGGACAGCAGCCTTTGTCCAGGTGGGGCCCTATCTCTCCTAGGTGTGAGTCCCTTTAATACAGCTGAAGGACACTCAGTTCTCTCTGCCTTGCTGAAGGGAATTTACCCAGGAAGAGTATAGAGATTTAGGTGGCCTATTCTGGTGGGTCCCCAACAATCTCTCAACCTTCCCTCTGTGATGTAGGCCCAACATGATTCCCTCTGAACACAGGCCTGGACATTGTTGAGGCTCAGGTTTGCTGACACTAACAAAGGTCCATGACTGCCCTCAGGCCTTGACTGACCAGGCAGGTGAAGTGAGCATGAGGGTTAGCTGTTGAGTATGACAGCATGTCAAATGTGATAGGGCTGTACCTTTTGTGTGACAAGCATGGTTTCTGTCGGACAGGGCTAGCAAGACTGCCAAAGAATGTCGGCAGATGTAAGTGTCATAGGGCAGCAGGAGGGGCAAACTGACAGGGATGACATGTCTGCTTTTTCTCCCCTGGCTGCCACACAGAACTCCAACACCAAGAAGTCATCGTCTTCCACCTCGCCCAAATCCAGTATGTCCCACCTCTCCAACCCCTGTTTTGAGGAGATTGTCAACTACTTAGTGGAGCAGGCAATGTCCTTGCTCACTGTCAAGTACAAGTATGAAAACAGCCTCAATAAGCAGCTTGGCTTCATCTCCTTCCGCATCACTGAGGCTCTCATGGACCTCTTCCTGGGCTTCAAGAAGGTGAAGGGCTCCCACATACTTTTGTCCTCAGAGATGAACTGGAGTTGCCTGCTGCGCAAATTGCAGCAGACTGAGCAGGCACTTCAGGCCTCAAGGCAGGCTTCCCAGGCACACAGCTCCCAGGCCAGCAGCAATACCTCAAAGCCTGGTTCCCGCCAGCTGGGTGTCTCTCAGCGCAGCACAACTCCATCCAGTCAGCCTGTGCCAGCAACCAGAAGCAACCAGAACCAGGCCGCAGAGCCTGACACGTCAATCCATCAGCTGCTCAGCCCTTGGGAACCTATTACAGCTGAGACGCAGTCCCCCAAAAGCCTGTCACAACCCAGACCCTTTGGATCCTCTGACCTGGGCATGGACTCCATTCTCTCCAAGTCTGATGCAATGGTGAACATTGAGGACAATGAAAGTAATGCTGAGGCTGAGGACAAAGGTAACAAGGAGAACAAAGATGAGGGCATGGATTCCTACAAGGATGAGAGCAATTACCAGGACCACCTGGAGCCTGGACTAGAGGCCACAAGCAGGCACTCTGTGGACACAGGCCATAGTGATCCCCCATGAAGTCCCCATAAGCCATACTGAGTACTGCATTCCCTACTTCCCCACCTGGTCCTTGGTGGCTGCCCACCTAGTCAGCCACTGCCCTGAGCAGGGTCAGGATGGGCTGAATGTCCATGAGGACTCTGCTAACACTTGCAGGGGTGCCAATGAGAGAAACAGAAATAAAACATCTGTGAATGGAACACAGTCTTCTCATCCTGAGACTGCAGCTTGCCTCTCCTTGTGCCTGTGCACTTACCCTTGAGTGGCCCTTCAGCCAGCCTCCGTGACAACTGGCAGTGCTCTGACTCCAGGACCCTCCTGCTGGGCAGGAGTGGCAGCTTTTTCTTGCATCAGCTGCTTTGATACTTTCTGCCTGATCTTCTTTTCTCTAGTCTGTAGGTTTTCTTTCTTTTTAAGACACTTAGGGCTCCTTATCTCCTTTCTCTTCTGGCCTTTGCTTTTGAAGGGAATTTCCTCCACGTGGGGTGGCTCCTTTTTTTTTTTTTTTTTTTGCGACAGTCATGCTAAGTTGCTAAGTTACTCAGGCTGGGCTCAAACTTGCCATCTTCCTGCCTCAGCCCCACAGAGTGCTAGCATTACAGGTATATGCTACCACACTTGGCCTTTCTTCTTGTTTTGTCATGTCACTGTCTCACATTACAACTGAGGAAGCAAGCATGCAGCCATCTCCTCCTGATACTCTCAGTTAATTTTCTTCCTAATTTGTTTTTCTCAGGTCCAACTCAAGAATATGAAGTTGCCATTCCAGGGCACACTGCAGCTACCAGTTGGTCAAACTGTGAAATAGCTGCATAGGGCTGATAATGAAACTAACTTTCCAGCAAGGGTTCTGCCCAGGATGATCCTCTCTAGAAAGGTCTGTCACTGTGGCATCCTGTTGGTTCCCCTATCCATGCATTTCTCCCAGGACACAGATTACCCTCTCCCCTAGGTACCCCTGTGGCCAGGCCTCAGCAGCAGACAAGAAAACATGAGAAAATTTTGCCATTGGTAAGGGGGAGCTTGGTGGCTCTGTCTCACTCACCTCTTCCTGGAGTCCACCCCAGTGTACAGAGGCCAGACCTACTTGGCCAAGATTGACCATGCTACAGCCCAGGGACCCATGTATAAGACACAACCACTATAAAGCCCCCTGGAGCCAGGTAGGGGTGGTCCCTTGCACACCTGTCAGACCCACATTCACTCAGCTTTCAATTCAGTGGAACCAGGGTTTTAAGGTGGGTGAATCAGGGACACATTTTTTTTTCCACAGAGCTCTTGTGGCAGAGATCTTTTGGGGTTTTGTTTTTGTTTTTGTTCTTTATACCAGGGATGGAACTCATGACCTTGTACTTGCCAGGCAGGCACTTCTGCTGCTGAGCTAAATCCCCAGCCCTCAGAGATCTTTTATTTACTTAATTTTTTTTGAGACAGGGTCTCACAATAAAATTAAGGCTGGCCTTGAACTCACTGTGTAGCCCAGGATGGCCTCAAACTCATAGTGATCCACCTGCTTTGGCCTCCTGAGTGCTAGGATTACAGGCATGAGCCATCACACCTGGCATGGCAGAGATCTTTTAGAGCATGCACTTGACTCAAAATGGCCATTCTCTGAGTCTACTTACCACCACCTCCTTAGCCTTTGTGGTATCTGGGTGCCTTAATACCTGCCCACAGATTCTAGAACCTATTCCAAGCTAGGCTGACTGGTGCTTTCCCAGAAGCCTGCATGAATCAAGAGATTCATGGAATAAATCAAGAGATTCTGGTTATTAGCACCAATTGCTGAAGACAAATATGGGTGGTGCAGAGTAGCTATTTACCCATCTCAAGGCAAGAAATCCTGTCAGTAGAAAAGAACCAAGAGAGAAGCCCTCGTGGCTGGGGATTTAAATCCCCAGCAAAGTGCCTGCCTCACAAGTACAAGGGTCCTGAGTTCGATACCCAGTACCAAAAAAAAAAAAAAATTACGAAGAGATAAGCCCTCAAGGGCTAAGAGACAGACCTTCTGTGATTTCCACTAGCTTCCCAAGTGCCACTGTCATATCAAGAAAGAGGAGAACATGGCCCCACCCCTGTCTCATGAGTAACTGAGAACAGCCCCTGTGGAAACATGGACATCTTGTACTAAAGGCACACATTCTCAGATTTCATTTCAGCTATCTCTTGATGTGTATAAAACACCCCAAGGCTTTAAAAAAAATCACTTATGATACCAGGGTTGACAGGTTTAGCTGAGTAGTGGCATAGGCCAAAGTTGTCCGTGTGACTGCTTTCAGCTGGGAATGGGCTGAATCAGGAATGGTCCTAATGTGCCCTCACCCTCCAGTTTCTCTCCACACAGCCTTTCACCGTGCAGTAATCTTACCTGCACTTTCTTATGGCTTCCTAGGAGTTCTCGTGGTAGTACTCAGAATCCCCAAACAGTATGTTTTTAGCACTCTATTGTTCAAAGCAAGTCACAAGGGAGAGGAAAAATGAACATAATCTTCTTTGACTGCAAGGGTTAGAGGAATTATTTTCCCTTTCATGATGCCAGGCATCAATCCTAGGATCTCACACATGCTAGGCAAGTGCTCTACCACTGAGCTCTTCCCCACTCCTGAGCTGGGAGGAATTGTTTATGGCCATATTTGGTTAGCTACAGCCCTTCCTCCCCTCCACAGCTGGTTGTACCTTGAGCAGTCCTCAGACCTAAGATAACTGATCAGACTCTTGAGAACCTGATTCTGAAGACAAACTGTGGTTGGAAGGTGAAAGCTACTGGACAGAGATCACAATTGGTCCAGAGCACCTGCCCATAGGGTGAGCCAGGAAATGTGGTCTGCAGGGGAAGGGAGGAGAAAAGCTATGAGAAACCACAAGGCCTCATATGAATCAGAGAAGAGCCATACTGGCTTCCTCCACTCTGGTTCTTGGATCTTGACTGTCAACTACAATGCCAATCAGAGGTTTTCCAAAGCATTATATTGTTGGGGATAATAGAGTACTGCAAGGGAAATATGTGTGCCACAGTATGCTATGAGCATATTTGAGGAGGCTGAGCCATAAAGAAGCTTTTACTTTATTTTTGAGACAGGGTTTCACGATATAGTTCACACTAGCCTTGAACTCACTGTGTAGCCCAGGCTGCCCTCAAAAACATAACAATCCTCCCACCTCAGCCTCTGGGATTACAAGCATGCACCATCATTCCTGGTGGGAAGCTTTTAAAGGTGAAATGAGATGGGAAAGGTGATGTGCAACTATAGTCCCCACTACACAGGAGACTGAGGCGGGAGGATTGGTTGAGCCCAAAAGTTCAAGGCTAATATGAGCAAAATAGCAAGAAATTGCCTCACAAAACAAAAAGCAAGGTATACATGGTAGTACACGCCTGTTATCTCAGAATTCTGGGAAGCTGAAGAAGGAAGATCAGAACTTGGAGTACAGCCTGGATAAATTAGTGATTCAGCAAACCCTATCTCAAAGAAGGGTTGAGATGTGGGTTCAGTGTGAGGGCCCTGGGTTCAATCCCCAATACTGCAAACAAACAAAAAAACATTAAACATAAAAACTGGGCAACCCACTCAGGACCTCTTCTCTCTGACAGAAGCTTTCTCTCAATAAATATATTCTGATCTTAAAAAAAAAATGAAAACTCCAAATTGTACAGAGGATTATGGTTCAATGGTAGAGTGTTTGCTTAGCATTCCTGAGGCCCTGGTTTTGATCCCCAGCATTGTGAAAAACAAAACCTCAACAGTGTGAAGGCATACTGACTGGTGTATCAACTAAATTAACATGTCATTACAAGGGCTTTTTTCTGGATTTTCTGGATGCAAAATCTTGAATGACTTAATTAAATCCAAACTTTAACCGCTACTTTGCGAGTGTCCCAAGTGAAGTTTCATCAGTCTTATATAATATAGCCCAGAGTCAGTTACTTCCACGATGCCCAGCATAAGCTCTAGAGTTAAGTCAAGATAAGAATGTTCCCTGAGTAAGTAAACGGTGGTATACGTTTTCCTTCCTTGAAGTCTGAGCTTACAACCCTCTGAGGAGGCAGCAAAATGGGAACCCACTTTACGCCAGTCACCCAGCGTGGTTCCTGCAGTCCCTTGATCTCCCTCGGATGAAGTTTCCTTAAACAGCTTTGGGGTCTTCTGGTGGTGAGAACTTTCTATGTATCCTCAAACTTCATAGCTCCGTGCTGCCCTCTGCTGCCCAATAACCCAACGACCATGAGATTCTGCCACTAAAGGACTCGAGTTGAGTGACTAGGGGACTTCAGAAACCCCGGCGTCCAAGGACTGATGTGACCCCATGTCAGACAGGGAACTACAGTCAAATCACAAGGTGCAGGAGCTAAAGGCCTAGGAGATTCGGTAACTGGGATCCGTCCAATAAGTGACTCTAAAACCTAGTGATCCTGTTGGGGGTCTTAGGGGAGAGACACTTGATTTAGGTCCCAGACATTCAGGGTCAAGAGACTTCCGTAGAAAAACCTGCAGGGTCTTAGGACCTGAGCAGAGGAGGAGGAGGATCAGCAGCCACAGAGCTCGGCGCTCTCGCCACAGGTGCTACCCCAAGCTCTATTATCGCTGGGCGGTGCCGCCACCGGCCCCTTAACGTTCATTGGTGGGTCCCTCGGAAGCGTGGACCAATCAAAACCCTCCTTGTGTCTCCAGCCCCACCCTCCTAGCTACCGAGACAGCAGGCTGGGGGCTGGTCCCCTCTTGTCATCCCAATGGCAATGCAGGTCGAGCGCCGCGCGGGCTCGCGATTGGCTGCTGCGTGCGGGCGCTGTCACCGCCGGATTGGTCTTCTGGGGACGGAAGAGGACCGCGTCCGGAGCTGCAGGAGCCTGGCGGGGGCGATGCGGAGCGCGGGCTGCAGCGCGGCTGCAGGGCCGGTTCTGCTGGCGCTCCTGCTAGAGCTCTTGGTACCAGGCGGTGGTGCCACCAAGACCGGCGTGGGGCCCGTGACCTGCGGTTCGGTGCTGAAGCTGCTCAACACGCAACACAGGGTGCGGCTGCACTCGCATGACATCAAATACGGGTCCGGTGCGTGGAGCCTGCGAGGGGCGATCGCCAGGGGGCGAAGACGAGAAGGCTGTAGGAGGCTGTGGGGCGGGGATCTGGTGTTACTGGGAGCCTTGGGAGCCCAGGACTGGGGTTAGGAGGGAGTCTTCTAGACGCAACGCGGGACAGGCGGGGTAGTCGGGAGGCCTGGCGGGAAGGGGCTGAGCCACGGGAGCCTCAGTGCTCCTGTCGCTGGGGAAACTTGGAGTCAGGAATTACGCGGTTGACAAGAGATCTTGGGGTCGGGCGTGGTGTCACCCCTCAGGTAGTGGCCAACAGTCGGTGACCGGCGTGGAGGCGTCAGACGACGCCAACAGCTACTGGCGGATCCGCGGAGGCCCGGAAGGCGGATGCCCTCGCGGGTCACCTGTACGCTGCGGGCAGGCGGTGCGACTCACGCACGTTCTCACTGGCAAGAACTTGCACACGCACCACTTCCTGTCGCCGCTGTCCAACAACCAGGTACGTCTCCGCCCTGGCCCTCAGGAAAGGGTCCTGACCTCCGCGTTGGAGACCGGGGGCAGAACTTTGGTTTCCAGTTCGAGACTTCTTCGCCTTACTGTCTCTGAACCCCAGCTTCTGTAAAGAGAATTTTGATTTAAAATTATTACTAAGCGCCCCATTTGTGGACACAGGGTTGATTGCTAGGGTCCTACGCTTAGCGGCACCTAAACCAGCAGTTAGACAGATGAAAGAGCGATCCCTGTGATTAACTCCTCTTTTAGGGGCAAGTGGGGCCCAGGAGAGAAGCCCCAGGGATTGGGATTAGGAAAGGCTGAAGCAGAGGAGGAACTCAGGCTAGAAGGCTGGAGAGATGGAGTAAGAGTCCTTCAGGCCCCAGAGAAAAGAAGAAGAGCTTTTCCAGACTGTGGGAGAGCTTGTACTAAGGCATTGAGGTCTTTGCAGTTCACCGGCTGGGAGGGAGCTCAGGTTGCTTCTGGGGAGTTTGTGGAGTAAAAAGTTGGAAATAGAGACCTTGAACTGTCAGCCTGAGGCACTGGATTTAGAAGTGATAGGCCTGGGAGAACATGGAGGAAAAAACCTTAGCTCTGTGGGGACCAATGCTCACCATACAGACAGATACAACACTGTGTATGAACCCGAACTTCCCATCTTGGGCAGGGGTTCCTGGAGAGGGGGGTCCTTGTGTCCTACTTTGCAGTTGTGGAACCTGAAGCTCAGGACGGTAACAGGAAAGGACTAGGAGTTTAGTGCAGTGGGTACAAGTGCCATTGTTAGGCCAAGGGATTCAGTGTGCTCTTTGTGCTGACTACTGTCCCCCCATGCCCACACCACCAGGAAGTGAGTGCTTTTGGGGAAGACGGTGAGGGTGACGACTTGGACCTGTGGACAGTGCGATGCTCTGGGCAGCATTGGGAGCGTGAGGCTGCTGTGCGCTTCCAGCATGTGGGCACTTCTGTGTTCCTGTCAGTCACTGGTGAGCAGTACGGGAGCCCTATCCGTGGGCAACATGAAGTGCACGGCATGCCCAGTGCCAACACACATAATACATGGAAGGCCATGGAAGGCATCTTCATCAAGCCTGGTACGGAGCCCTCTGCAGGTCACGATGAACTCTGAGTGTGCGAATGGGTGAATATAAAGTGGCAGGGTAGGACATCTGCAGGGCCACTCTTGTTGGAAACTTTGGGTTTGTAGGGGTCCACAAGTGCCTTTGTGATTAAAGAATGTTGGTCTGTGATTGTATTTACTATGAGTTGGAGGCTGGGGGGTGATCAGGAGGTGCCAAGCCATCCCTGGTAGTTACTGTCTCTTTCTCAGTGCAAAACCTGTCTCCAGCTTGGCTGCTGAACTTGACCAAGCCTTTTTGATGCTCTTCCATGTGTTCCAATACTGCCCCAACCAATCAGCTCTCCTGTCTACTCTTAGATGATCCAATGGCAAATGACCTCAGAATGCCAGTTCCTACACTTAATGAATTTTCCTGCTGGGCTGGGCCCCCAGGTTAGGATGAGTGGGAGCCCCACTCTCTCCTGCCAGCTGGAATAGGGCTTAAGCTCTTCAGCCCCCTCATCCCTTATAGTAAGGGGGGCTGGGGATTTAGCTCAGCAGCATAAGCACTTGCTTGGCAAGCACAAGGTTGTGAGTTCGATCCCTGATATCAGAAAAAAGCAAAAAAAAAAAAAAAAAGTAGAGAAGGACCCATCCTCCTGGCAGTTATGGCAGTTTTAACACCTATCTTTGACCAAGGGCCTGGTGAGGATTCTACCCATCTGTTGGGAATCAGTATCACAAGTTTCTTCACCCCTGGCATAAATGCTCCTTCACCTACCCTCCTTGCCTGCTCAGGCATCTCAGGCCCCCACCTTGACCTTCCAAGGTCCCAAGAGAACAACCTCTAAAGGTATCTCAAGAGAAAATAACTACAAAGAACAGCTACCTAAAGAGATGCTTCCTGTAAGAGAGGAGGCACAATTTAGGCAGAGTGTTGCAACTTAAAGATCGGAGCAATTGAAATAGGAGGGCCAAAGTCAAGCAAGGTAAGAGCTCCACTGGTGTGGGGGTAACCTATAGAGGTGATAGCAGAGATGACGGGCTCCCTAGTCTTGCTAACATGGAGCTGCATAGGACAGTAGGGTGCATAAGGGAGCTGCTAGGACAGAGTGCTACTTCTCTAAACAGAAGAGACTAGAAAGATGAGGCTGGGGGAGCCAGTGGCTGGAAGGGACTTAGCATAGTATGAGTAGAACACCTTATATTTGGGAAATCAATCCACCTTACTTAAGGGTGGGAGAAAAGCTCTGCTCACTTAGTACTGTAGAAAATGGGATTATGTGTAGGCTCTGGGTCCATTGCTGTCCTCTCCCCTATGAAACCCTTCCTGATCCCTGCACTGTTAAATTTCTTGAACATCATTTACAAACCTACACCCCTCTTCCATCACTCTCTGGACCTTAAAAGATTTGAGTAGGAGGAGATTGTTGGGAAGTGATCCCAGAAAACTCAGGGACAGAGCAGTGAAGTGGTAAAAGGGAAAGGGAAAATAAAGGGTCCATTATGGAGCAGGACAGCCAGAGCTCAGTCTTAATTGGGAATCTCATCAAACTTATCTCACTGGCCAGACATGGTGGCGCTTGTCTGGTTTCCAGTACTCTGGAGGTAGAGAGACTAAGAGGATCTCCATGAATTCGAGCCCAGCCTGGACTACATTGTGGGAACCTGTCTCAAAAAACAGTTATCCTGGGCTGGGGATTTAGCTCAGTGGCCTAAGTGCCTGCCTTGCAAGCATGTGGTTGTGAGTTTGATCCCTGTTACCGAAAAAAAAAAGTTATCCCACCTGAAAGGCAAGGAAACCAGGGTATTTACTCACTAAAGTATCTTTCCTCATTAGTGAAGGGCTGCTGGGTAGTTAGGGACAATTACTAGCACTTTCCACATACCCTGTGCATGTATTATTGGGTCAGGGGCTCCAGCAGCCAGAATCAGGCATCCAGGCAGAGTCCTGTGTGCTGGCAATGAGCTTTCTTTCTGTAGAGGTGAGTGTCAAGGGGGTGTGGAGAGCACTCACAGTGGACCTACTATATCCTGTAAGTCCTGTGGTCTGGACATACATTTGCACGTGCACATGTGGAAATACGTGAGGTGAGGGGTGCTGAAGAGCAGACCACACGTGCACAGCAGGTAAGAACCCATGGGCAGCCAGAGCAAACATATGTGACAAGATTAAAATAAAAAACCTGAGCAACAGCAAATTTTTTGTTTATTGAATCTGAAGTACCAGGCACTGGGTGAACTGCTTACACATCTCATTTGCTCCTGGCAATAACTCTGAAGTATCTTCCATTATCTTCTCAATTTTTCAGAGAAGACAATTGAGGTTTGTAAAAATTCACAGCAAACTGCCTTGAAAACATTAGTTGTCAGCACTTTGAGGATAAAATAGAAGAGGGCACAGATGTGCAGTGACTTAAATGTTTCCCAATACACACACCTCATTGGAGCTGTGCAAGGGTGGGGCGACAAATACATTACCTGTTCCGCTGCCCAGGACAGGCATTTAATGAATGCGTGGATTGCAATCACGCAAGGACTCAAGCATCCCCTACCTGGTACCTGCCACAGATCCCACAAGACCATAGGGGCCCCAGTACCCAGCCTCATAGCATACCTCCCTGGGAGGTTTACAGGCGAGACCCAGTCCGTGCGCTGAGGTTGGGCTGAAAGGGATGCAGATCTCCTTGCCCGAATGAATATAACGGGGTAGGGGGGCAACCCCAGCACACAATACAAAGAAAGGAACCCGAGACCCGATTCAATGGCAGGCTTGGTCAGAGGCTCCAATATTTCCCAGGGGTCCCAGCACCCTCTCGGATAGGGTCCGGCGAGCACCTCTTACTGGCCTTCCAAGTGCTCTTGCCGGCACCGCTAGAAAACCTGCAGAGACTGCAGCTAATAAAAGGCGGGCAAAGTTCCTTTTGATAAGTTATGAATGGGGAGAAAGTGTTTGTAGAACTCATTGTTAAAATCGTGGAACCCGAGACTCGGGCGGCGCCGGGCCAATCGGAGCCTGGAGGCTATTTTGAAATCGCTTTGGGAGCAGCCAATAGATTTGCGGAAGGCGAAGACCCAGCCCTTGCTGGCCAATGAGCGTGGTGCTATGCTGAGGATCAGGGGCTCTGCCCTCAGACTGTCAGCGGGTTAAAATGGAGCCGGCGGCCGGGAGAGCGCCACGAGGTGCTGGGTTGCCCGGTGGGGACTTCTTGCTCACCTGCGTCTTGCCCCTGCCTTGGCCAGGAGGTGTGTCTTCGTGAGTAGCTGGGCCTGGGGTGGGAGACAAACAGTCCCACGGACTGGATGCGTGGAGGGGCTTGCGAGGACCCAAGGTCCTCTCTGGGCAAGGAACTCTAGAAGGGCGGGAATTCCCCTTCTGCTCAGTTCTGGGCGGATAACAGAAGAATCTGCTAGGATGGGGGCGGTGGGGAGAGTATGCTAAAGGTCGGGGACCAGGGATGGGGTACTGAGTCCTAGAATGGGGCCACTCTTCTTCTCCCAGAGGAGCAGGCCGAGTCAGTATGCAGGGTCGTCGGGCTGTGCTCCTCGCGCTCCTTGCATGAATGGGCTTTGGACCGCGCTAAGCACAGGCCCTCTCCTTTGTGTGTGCGCCCCCTCGCCGTCTGACCAGTTGGAATTCGCTCCTGAACTGGAGTCTCTTCCTGCACAACCTGAAGCATACTGTGGAGGGCTTGGGTACCCTGAGGTTCTGAAGCCGCTGAAGACTGTATCCCTGCTGCAATCCCCTTCTCTTTGCCACAGTGAACTGAGGCTCTGGCTCCATCCACCCGTTGGGCTTCCCGCCCTGCTTGTATTGAGGGCCACCCTCCACCCCCCACCCCCGTTGGCTGCAGAAGCTCTGACGAGGTTGCACTACTGTGCTCTGAGAAGCAGTGCAATGATATTGTCAAAGCATCTGGGGCCAGCCTTGGGGATGCTCCTCACCCACAATGCCTTCTTTCCTCTCTTTCCAGGATGGTCCTCTTGGGTTTGCAGGACCTCCCCTTTCCCCCCTGCCCAGTTCACTCCCTTCTCCATGGAAACTTGAGATTCTAACCAGGACTGGGCCTCAGAGGTCAGAGGGTACCCTTCCCCCATGCTGAGGCCCTGCCCCAGTGGGGCTGCATTCCAGGTCTCCAATCCCACCCTCCACAACTACCAATACTATCACCACCCTGAGAGGCACTAACAGGCCTGCCCGACACTCTTTCCCTGTTGCACTACTGTGGGCCACTGGGAAGCAGTGCAATGATGAAAGGGCATCGGTCAGGCCCTTCTTGCTGTCCACAGTGCTTGGGGGAAGAGGGTTTGCTGCCTTACTCCACTTCCTTGCAGTGAAAGCTGAGAAGCCCAGAGGGTAAGTGCTTGGACTGCTGAGGCATGGGTGCAAAGCTGGATTGGGGCCTCCGTCAGAAGATAAGATGGGGCCTTGGGATCATTCCCTGAGTTGCCCATTCAATCATGAGTGCAGAAGCCCAGGATTCAGAAAAGCTGTGATTTGAAGATCTTTCCCCATGGGAACCCCAACTAAAACTAGGGACTCCAGGGCTTTGTGGACAAATAGAGGCCCACTGCTTTGCATGGAGGGGCTTCCCATACTTGGACTCAGTTTTTCCTAAGGCTTGAAGAAGACCAGACTCAGGAGACAATGTTGACCCAAGCGGAGGCCTACACCCAAGCATCAGTCACTGTGGGGTTCAGTGGGAGCAGAACTGCAGGTGAGGCTAGCAACCAGGCCAGCTTGTTCTTATAGAGACATACTGTATATGTCCTAAATCTGCAGGGACTACTGGGAGATGCCTAGCATACCTTTCAGCTAGAATTAAGGGGCTAGGGCTGAACTTCTAAGGAGCTCAATTCTAGGTATGCTTGCAGAACCATCTTTAATTTACCATCAGGACCTGACACAGTGTGTCCAGTGAGTCATTCAAGACTGTCTTCTTGAGAGGAAGCTCAGGTATGCAGATGAGCTTTTGGATGTACTGTTCACCCCTGACAGAGAACATGGAACACTGTGGAACAAACCCTGGCACTCATGGAGGGTGGGTGTGACAGTCAATAGCAAGTACATGCTCCTCTGTATCCTAGTCCTAGCCCTCCGGGGCTTCTCAATCCCTGAATCACCTAAGCCTCACCCTCCATTCCCCTGGGCTGGAGCTGGCCACCTTTCAGTCCTTTGCAGAGTCTGTCTAATGCCCTTGCTGGAGAGAGACCAGCATGCCCACCTACAGAGTGATTTTCTGGACTCTTAACATCCAGTGTTCTTCCCCCAGGCCCTGTTACATCCCAGTTTTCTCCTAGTGACTGAAGTTTCCATTATGAAGGCAGAGGCCATGTGGAATCTTTGTTGTCTTGTTTTTAAATTTCTCTTGGCCAAGCATGGCCCAGAGAAAGGAACGGTATATTTTTTAAAAATACAAATAAATGTATAAAGTGTGAACCATCTTGGGGTTAATCTGGGGTCTAATTGCTCCCTTGGATGGCATTTGACCTGTTTGAAAAAGGGCACATCATACATATTTTAAAATAAAGGTTCATTTTGTAAGTCACAGGAGGAAGTGCTTGCCACCTCCTTTGTTGGGGAAAGGTGGCACCCAGAAGCCTAGTGGTTTGGCTGCAGGAAACAAAGAATCTGGGTAGAGTTCTTATATGTACTCCATGGATCCCAGGGCTGATGGAGAGTGTGCAGGGGACATAGAAGACACCCACTTTCCTTAGTGACCAGTATAGGTAGTAAGGTCAGCTGCTGAACAAGTAGGGAAAAAAAGCCCATTTCCGAGGGAAGCTGCACATAAATCTGGATATGTTCAATATAAGATACCCAAGAATCATTCCTAATGGGCATTTAAACAAGTGTGGGGAGTTCAGGCTAAGTCTAAGCTTGAGAAGATAATAGATGTGGTACAAGTCCATAAGCTACTTGACAGGCTGCACCTAGTTTACCCCGGACAATTCAGCAACTCTTTCAAAATGACAATGGGCTGAGAATGTAGCTCAGTGGTGCAGAGCTTGCCTAGGTACAACCCACAGCACCAAGAGAGCAGCAGAAGAACAAGAAAAAGACTTAGATTTCTTAAATCATTCTGCTTCTAACCCAGATCTAGAAGTGGTAAGGACAGGACCTTCAGAAACGCATCCAAGGGGCCAGAGGAAAAGACCACCAAGAAGGGGCTGGGGAAACTAGTGAAGAAAGGCAACATCAAGTACAGAGCAAAGTGGCTGCGAAGAGGAAGGGGAACTGGATCCCCAAGACCTGGGAGAGGTGCATGATGCTCGAGAGTTAAGGCTGGAAAGCCTGAGGAGTCAGGGGTCGAGCGAAGTCTGGGCATTGTGTCTGGGGGAAGTGGTGCTCCTGGGAGGCTGCAGACTGCAGAGGCAGAGGGCTACTCTTTGAAATAGGGAAACCTCGGGGATGGGGAGGGGATTGGAGGTCTAGCGAGGGGCAGGGATTTTAAAAAGTTGGAAGATGGGCCTGGCAATGACAAAGGGCTCCGTGAAAATGAAGACTATCCTTAACCCTCCCATGAGATCACACACCGCACAGAGGCGTTCGTCCCTTCGAAGACTTGAGCGCATGCCCAGAGCGGGCGGGTATTGTCACGTGTGGCTGCCGCAGGGGTTGGTCCCGCCCCCCTGCGGGGTCGCATTGGCTGGCGGCCCGGAAGGGGGCGGTGGTGGCTTTACACCAAGGGGATTTTCGTTGGCTCCGAGGCCGCGGCGGAGAGGGTCTCCGTAGCCCCACCCCGACGGGACCCACCACCTCCCGTCACTGCAGCCCTGGCCCTCGGGATGCACCCTCATCCCTTGCCTACCGGTGGGTGGGGGTCACCAAGCCCGGGCCCTCGAGAGGCTGGCCCCGACGGCGGCTCCGCTACCAGCAGTGCCACTCGGATGGAGGTCCTAGAGGAGTTCGACAGCGAGTTCCCCCAGAACGTGACCTTCTGCCAGCTCATCTCCGTGGAGGATTTCGAGAGGCAGGCGGCGACCTACACCGAACGCGCGCTGCGCCGCCTCTTCCGCACCCTGGACCGCTCTCCATGGCTGGCAGAGAGGGTGCTGCGCCAGAGAAAGCAGGCTGAGTGCGAGCAGCGCGGGCTCTTCTCCTTCCTCTGGGTGCGGGCTGGGTGGGGACGCCACCCTCGGGCTGCAGGTGGGGCCTTGCCGAAGCCTGAGGCCGTCGCAGTCGCCCTTGCGAGTGAAGCGGACAAATGATACTATCCCCTCCTTCCCACCCCTCCACCGCGTGACTCCTCTCTTTGGGCTTCCTTACTACCCCACCTCTCCCGTTGCTGTTGCAGGCGAAGTTCCTCAGCACCGTCCAGGGGCACCTCAACCTGTGCAACAGCATGGGCACGCAGGAGATGCGCCAGCGCCTGCAACGGCTGAAGAGGAGCATCCACCGCGCGCACCTGTATGCCCGGGGTGAGGCTCAATCTCAGCACACTAGCTCCCCCCCCCCCCGCACTATTTTGTTTCTTTCTGGTTTTGTGCTGGGAATTGAACCCAGGGCCTTACTCGTGCTAAGCACATGCTATAGTACTGAGCTACAATCCATGGCCACATGCATTTTAATTTTAAAGAAAGAAATTTTCGAGCCAGGCGTGGTGGTGTACTCCTGTAATCCCAGCACTCAGGAGGCTGAGGCAGGAACTGATTTTGAATTCAAGGCCAATCTGAACTACATAGGGAGGCCCTGTCTTAAAAAACAAAAACAAAGAAAGACACACCTGTGATCTCAGTGGTTTGGGAGGCTGAGGTAGGTAGATGGCAAGTTTGAGGCCAGCCTGGGCAGATTAGGAAGACCCTGTCTCAAAGTCAAAAGGGCTCAGTGCTGAGTGCTTGGGTAACGTGGGCAGATTAGGAAGACCCTGTCTCAAAGTCAAAAGGGCTCAGTGCTGAGTGCTTGGGTAGCGTATGTGAGACTGTGGCTTTAGTCCCTCATATCACCAAAAAAAGATATTTTCTGATGTAACCACCATGTTATACTCAATGTAACTCACAATGTCCTCATACTACTGACACGTTTAGCCCTTTAACATTTTGATGGTCTACTACAATCTTTCTGTATTTTGTTATTTCAGGATCCAGTGCATCCACACTTTTTTTTTTTTTTGTACCGGGGATCAGTCACAACCTCCTGCTTGCAGGGCAGGCACTTATGCCAGTGAGCTAAATCCCCGGCCCTCCACATGTTGTTTTTGAGCAGTAGGCCTCTTAAATTTTTTTTTTTTAAGGCAGTGTAGGAAGGGTGTTTGAACTCAGAGCCCTTTCCCTAAGCTACATCCCCAGCTCAACTTTTTTTTTTTTTTTCTTTTTTTAAATTTGACTCAGGGTCTTGCTAAGTCACAAAGTTGCCCAGGCTGGGGTCAAATTTGTGATCTTTCTGCCTTAGCCTCCTAGAGGGCTGGGATTACAGGCATGTTCCACCATGTCTGGCTTCTCTTAAGTTCCTTTTTCACTAAGGGGACCACATATATAATTTGTGTCCAAACTGGAACATTTGTGATCTCTCTAAGGTGGCAGGCATAGGCCTGTGGCCACTTCTGTTAAAGCCTGCTTTGAGGTGGGATGATCTCACTTCATTTTTTCTCCCATGCCATTGGCTGGAACCGGGTCATGCTCTGGGTGTCCCACCTGTGGATCTGCACCTGTTGCTGAGTCTTCCTGTACTTCTTGGCTAGTTGTTCTGAGGCCCTGGCTGGATTCAGGCAGGCTCAGTTCCTTTGGTGTGTTCGTGTTTGGTGATGCACTACCTTGGGGTGGAGGGCATTCCTTCTGCCCACTAGGAGGCCCAGGTCCCTGGGGGTAGGGTGGGGATCCATACTTCCCATGTTACTATGATTCCCCCGTGTCACCTGTTCATCTGATGAGTGGGTCAGTAACACATTTTGTCCTCAAGATAGCTTCAAATTTTTTTTACCTTTTTTTTACAGAAGAGAAAATAGAGGCATGAGTTGCTTGGCTGACATGTGCAGGGTCACGTTGTAGCTATCCTGGATGTACACTTGGTTTTAGGTTAATCTGTAGCACAGGTTCTTAGGCCAGCACTGAGTGGTAGTTGTTACCATTCTAGGTGAGCCATTCTGATTGGCCATATAAAATTATATTAATGCTAGTTGTCTCTAACTTTGGACAGACTCATTAAATGAAGTGGAAAACATAAAAGAGAAGATGCTCTCCCTCAGCCCATTTCTGCAAGCCTTCGTCACTTCGGGTTTCCTCATGGAGGAAGTACCTTTTCCATGTCCCCAGAATGGCCATGGGGCTGGGAACAGGCAGCCATAGATGCTCCCTGAAGCCTGATTTCTCTTTGTTGTTCTTGGCAGATTTAGCTCCCCACAATGCTTGGGGAGTGGGCAGCAGGTCAACACCATCACTTTCTGTGGAATTCTGCCTTTGAGGTCAGACAGCCCAAGCTGGATCTTGTCTGCTTATACAGATAGAGGCCCTGATTCCACCTGTAAAATAGACACAAAAGTCCTTTTTAGGCAAGGTATGGTGATGCACACCTGTAATCCCTGCACTCTGGAGGCTGAGGCAGGAGGATCAGTGTGAATTCAAGATCAGCTTGGGCTACAAAGTGAGCTCAAGGCCAGCCTCAACTGCAGAGTGAGACCCTGTCTCAAAAAGATCCCCCTCCAAACAAAAAGAAAAAAAAATGTTCTCTTTCTTCAGGGGGCTGGAAGTTTGTAAGATGATGCATGCTGCTGCCTATCTGTGGTGGTCTGAGGTTTTGTCCCTCATGGTGTATGTTCCTCCATTCCTTGCTAAAGGGATGTTATGAAGACCCCACAACATTGTGTCAACCCCCACTCTGCCCTGCTGTGGCACGAGGAGACACTTGTTGCACTTTTTGTCACAGACGCCAAGAAGAAAAGAAGAAAGTCCAAACCGAAGAAACCAGAACTCATCCTCCTACAGGACCGGTCGACCTCTCCATGCCTACCACCAACCCTGCCACCTTCTCCACTGCCATCTCTGCTACCACCTGTCACCACCATGACCTCTGTGGTGGCCCCATCATCCCCAGTCTACACTATGCCCAGGGTCTTTGGCCCCTTCCCTTCCCTCCCTAGCAAGCCGGTCAGTGGGAATGTTGTCTAACCCAGGCATTTCTGGGAGGGTAACCTGGTCCCCCTGCTCAGAACAATCTCTGCTTTGCCTGCTGGGCCAATGGCCCTGGCTCTCAGACCTCCATGGATGCCTCTTTGCAGACTAGATGTTAGGAGGAACAACAGTGGATAAGGCAGATAAAAGGGGGCTGCCCTGGTTGAAGGGTCATGGTGGGGGTCGAGGGCACCAAGCTCCACCTTAGCCTTGGGTATGCAAGGCATACCTAGGTACAGTAGGTAGGATCCTGGCACTTTGAAGGACAAACAAAACTGGGCCTTCCCCACATCTTTAGCCACACTTCCACCTCTCCCTGTGGGTGTCATCCCACCTGTGCCAGTGCCTGCTGTGCCTGCCCTTCCAGGTGCCTGTTTATCCTGTGCATCTCTATCTCATCTTCCAGGCACCTCTCCATCCCCTAAGCTAGACTGGAACCTCCTTGGTCAGCTTCTGGCCCCCAGTCTATACCCCTGAAATACCACTATCAAAAGGGCATTGATGTATCTGCTGAATGAAAGGGAGTAACATTGTCTCATATAAGGGTTGTTCTGCAAGGTGAGTCCCCCACACTTGTCCTGAACTTTCCTTTGTTTCCTGCAGATGGAGGAATTGGACATCTCAGGGTCTAAAGTGCAATTAAACTGGAATGGTCTGTCATCAAACCCAAAGAGGTGGAAGGAATCTACTCTGGACTTGAGGGCAATGAAAAAGGAACATTTGGGGGGCAACCTGGAACCAGACTTGGTTGCTGTTTTGTCCCCATCTCTTAATTCTTGCTGTGTTCTTTAGTGATTGCTGTCCTCATTACGCAGGGGAGGAGATGGGCTCTGTGTGTAGGAGGTGCTGGGTGTATGTCACAGATCTGTATTCTCTTGACTGTGGAGGGACCCAGGACTGACATCCCAACTCTACCCTGTCTTGCAGCCACATGGTTGATCTGACTCCCTTGGTCCTCAATCCCGGAGGCTTCCATTTCTCATACTTGGCTAGAAACAATCCACACAAGCTCCACTGTCCTGGCTTCCCCTGGTAAGCAGTCCTCTACATCTCCAGGCCCAGCACCATTGTGACTCTGTCCAACTCAAGGGTACCCCATTCCTGTGCCTAATGGGAGTATGCACGTGGCCAAAAAAGTTTTTCAGTATGATGTCCATTTCACCTCCAAGAATGACCCTAGGTATAATCAGGTGCCAAAAAAATAATGGCTCTTCCTAGTGTAACGATAAGAAATTGGTAACTATGCAGAGGCCCAACTGAAAGGAAATGATGCTGTCAACTGAAGGGCAGCTCCTAGTCTATATGAGGGTCTACTCTTGGTATTACCTATTCTGTGGGTATAGACAACAATGACATCCATCCCCTAAAGAATTAAAACGATGTATATGCTGAAATTGCTAGGATAAGCAATAAATAGTTACCAAGAAGCCCAAAGTATGGGGGGAGCTGAAAAGTAATAATCTCAGCTACTCTTAGCTATGTAGGAAGCTGTGCTGGGAGGGTCACATTTGGACCAGACTGATAATGTCTCAGTCCCAGTGTTTTTTAACTATGTAGTATCCAGTGGATTTTAGTATATTCATAATTCTGCAAACATCACCCACCATCCTATTTTAGAACTTTTTTTTTTTTTGTCTTTTTGAGACAGGGTCTCTCTTTATGTGGTTCAGGCTGGCCTTGAGCTCACTTTGTAGCCTAGGCTGATCTTGAACTTGCAATGACCCTTCTGCCTCAGCCTCTCCTGAGTTCTGGGATTACAGGTGTGAGCCACCACACCCGGCTATTTTCAAACATTTTGACCACTTCAAAAGGAAGAGCATGCTGAGGGCTAGAGTGCCTGCATAGCACAAATGAGGCCCTGGGTTTCACTTCCAGTACTAAGCACTGGCACCTGTAGTCCTGGCTACTTGGGAGGCTGAGATGGGAAAATCATTTGAACCCAGGAATTTAGGGCCAGGCTGTACAGTATAGTGAAATCCTATCTCAAAAACAAGCAAACAGCTGGGAATGGTGGTGCAGTCCTGTAATCCCAGCACTCAGGAGGCTGAGGCAGGAGGATCATTGAAAGTTTGAAACCAGCCTGGGCTACAAAGTGAGCACAAGGCCAGACTGAGCTGCATAGCAAGACCTTGTCTCAAAAAGACCAAAAAAAGAAAAGAAAAACAAAAAAAAGACAATGGGAGGAAATATTTGCGTATCACGTCAAAAGTGAAAAGCAACCCAATTAAAACATGAGCACAAGCCTGGTTATCCCAGCACCAGTGAGGTTGAGGCAGAAAGATTGCTGAAAGTTTGAGGCCAGCTTGGACTACATAGTAAGTTCAAAGCCAGTCTGAACAACACACCAAGACCCTCTCTCAAAGAGGGGGAATGCAGAGGATTTGATTAGGTGTTTCTCCAAAGAAGATGTACAAATAAATGGCCAATAAATAGGAAAAGGTGCTTAATTTCATTAGTCATGGGGAAAATTGTAAATCAAAACAATAATGATGTAATAGCACATAAATTAGGATGGCTCTTATAAAAACAATGATCTTCCAGGTATGGTGATACATACTTACAATCCCAGCATGCTGGGAGGCAGGAGGGAGTGCAGGTTGGCCTAGTGCAAAGATGCTGGGTTCAATCTCCAGTATCACAAAAAAAGAGAAAATGACAGCTTTGATGAGGATGTAGGGAAACTGAAACCTGCATATGGGCTTATGGTAAGGTATAATGGTGTGGCCACTGAGAAAATCAGTTTGGCAGTTCCTCAAAATGGTGATCACAGGGTTCCCTTATGACCCAGCAATTCCGCTTCTATGTAAATATCCCACAGAATAAAAAACAGGAATTCAAACAGATACTTGTACATGAATGTTCACATGCCACCATTCACAATATCCAAAAGGCAAAACAGCCCAGGTGTGAAAGATGAATAAAAGAAATATGTATCTAGATAATGGCACACTGCCAAATGTAAAAAGGAATTAGGTATTAACACATGCTACAGTATGTGGACAAGCTGAAAACAAATCCCTCTAAATTGGAGGCCAGGGGTGTAGTCAATAGTACCATGTATGCTTAGTATACCCACGAGCCACAGACATTCATTCTTAAATTCTTTGATCCAGTGTTTATAATCCTGCTGGGCATGTCAACAAATTCTTTTAAAGATCCTGAAAATTGCCCTTAGGAAATCATAAAAGTAAAAAGCTATTTGTATAGAAATACTCATGGCAACATCAGTTAAAAAAGGGAAATCTAAAAGCAAATGTGCACTCATATAATTATGGAAAATCTTTTTTTTTTTTTCTTTTTTGAGACAGGGTCTTGCTATGCGGTTCAGGCTGGACTTGGGCTCACTTTGTAGCCCAGGCTGGTCTCGAACTTGCCACGATCCGCCTGCCTCAGCTTCCCAAATGCTGGGATTATAAGAGTGTGCCACCACGCCCAGCTAGAAAATCATATATTTTTATTGGGGGGAAGGGTGAGACGCTTTTGCTATATAGTTCAGGCTGACCTTGAACTCACTATGTAGTCCAAGCTGGCCTCAAACTCACAGCAGTCATCCTGCCTGTCTTCCCAGTGCTGGGGTTTTATATTTATATATGCATCATCACATCTGGTATATGTAATTTAAAATTATAAAGTATGGTGACACATGCCTATAATCCCAGCACTCTGGGAGGCTGAGGAAGAAGGATCACAAGTTGAAGTCCAGCCTAGGTAACTTAGTGACTTAGCAAGATAAAAATAAGGGGCTGAGGACTTAGCTCAGTGGCACAAGTGCCTGCCTGACAAATTCAAGGTCATGAGTTCAATCCCCAGTACCAAAAAAATAAAAAAAGAACTGGGGATGCTGCTTGGTGGAAGGCTCTGGATTTTTTTTTTTTTTTTAAGTAGTAAAATATCACAGAACAAGACGGAACAAAGCCAACTGAGGCAGTGCAGTGAAATTGGTACAGAACTTCACAGTAGGCCACTGGGACAACAGCAATAGGCACCATAATATATCTCATTTTCTTCACAATGAAGGCTCTGGATTTAATCCCGCTACCACACCAAAAAATATAATTAAACAGGATCATGTAATTTATGAATTATATCCAAGTGGAAACATAGACTGTCACATCAGAAGAAGGGAACATGGAAGGGTGGAAGGTAACTGATCTTTGGGTGACAGAGAAGCACTTTTTGCAGTGTTGTCACAAAGTTTCAGAGTAAAGCATAGCATCATTTGATCCTCACAGAACAAAGTAGGCAGCCATAGAACAAGACTGTGGCCATCATTATTTTTTCTAGTTCTAAGTAAAGCTTTTTCTTTTTGCAGTGCTGAGTACTGAACCAGTAAGTTTACTGTAGCCAAAGTGAAACCTACACAGAAAAACTCCCCAGATCTTGCCTATTTTACCTCCAGAAATAACTACTGTTCAAATATTTTTGTCTCCATGTAGGCTTCTTTCCATGGATAACTGTGTCTGTGCACATATTATAGTCTGTTATATAACTGAGTTTCAGAGTGTCCTGTTAGTTTTTTAAACAACTCTAGCTTGTGAGATTCCACCCATGTCACTAAAAATATCTTTATGATCACCAATAAGAATAAATGCGAAATACTCGCATAGATGGAACATCATTTCCCCAGCTGTTCTTGTCTGTTGAAATACGCAGTGACTGGGGTAATTTTTAGGCTCTTGGTACATTGTGCAAAGTAAGAGTGAATGAGCTGTCCTTTTGCTGATGCTGCCACCAAAAATGTGTTGTTTTTCATTGGTTTCATGGCTAATGGTGTACCTCAGAGGCACAGTGCTCGCCCGGCACACTCAAAGGCCCTGACTTCAATTCTGAGCACTGAAGAAAAAAACATTCCATGGGGAAAAGTTCCCAGTATAGAATACATGGAATAAAAGAGTCCTGCTGCTAAGAGATTTTCGTGTGTTCCTCCAAATATTTTGTGTCTACACCCACACACACATAAAGATTACACTAGTTAATATATTTTTTGCGATAAGATTTTTTTTGTTTTGTTTTTTTTTTTTTGGTCTTTTTGAGACAGGGTCTCTTTATGCAGTTTGGGCAGGGCTTGAGCTCACTTCATAGCCCAGGCTGGTCTCAAACTTGCAACAATCCTCCTGCCTCAGCCTCCTGAGTCCTGGGATTACAGACGTGAGCCACCACGCCCAGCTTGAGAGAAGATTTTGCCAACATACAGATACATTTAATTTTTTTAAATTGGTTTTGCAACATAATCCAGTCTAATCTCAAACTTCCTATGGACCTCAGGCTGGTCTCAAATTTGTGATCCTGCCTCAGCCTCTTGGGTCCTGGGATTACAGATAACCCAATAACTAGTTAACTCTGAACCCAAGAAGGTGTACATGACATGTACTTCTTAGCAGCTTGGTTTTTTTCCCCCCATTAAAAGCCATTGTGATGTCCTTACTTGTTGGGGTATTTCCCCTATTCCTTTAAACAGCAGCAGAATAGTCCACAGTGTGGCTGCAACATGGTCCCTTGACTCTTCTCATGGACATTTAGCCTAGGTGATGAACATTGCTGCAATGAACAGCCTTGAGAACAGCCTTGGAGAAATGTATTGGGAGTCCTCCTCCCTCTGAGGATTTTGCCCCATGTAGCCTTGGTGATGCTGATGCCCATGTCCTGCCTCATGGGCATGTGTTGGATGTCTCCCATGTAGGACCTCTGCCTGTAGTGGCTCTCCCAGCTCAGACAAGACCCCAGCATGTGCTGTGAAGGCATCCATTTTCACCCCACCTGTCCTCCTCAAGTTCCAGCCAATTCCCAGACCCAAAGACGACTCGGAGAACAGCCCTGGTGGTGCAGAGTCAGAGAAGCCATGACTGCGCCCCTCCAGACCAGGGCCTGGGAGATGAATAAAGTTCCCAGGGAGGTGCCCTTCTTGCCTTGTGTTGGCTGGCGTATGCCTGAGCACCCTAACCCTGGGCCTACACATGCTGGGTGGGTGGTTGAGGGCCCATGTCTGCACCCTAACACAGCCCTTCATTCTTGTGCACCTTGAGAAGGAAGTGAGGGTGGGGAAAGTGCTGTCCTTCCCTTCAGTGACTCCATGTCCCCTCTGGGCCTGTCTTGACCACACTGAGTTTTGAGTTTCCTGTATTTTCCCTATGCTTTATCTGATGTGTAGCTTTGCAAACAGTGATTGATGTTCCTTCCTGTGGGAAATTGAACTAGACTGTTAGTTTCCAACTTGGCCTTCCTTACGTAGTTTCAATGACATGTGACTGTCACTGTCATTTCACATGCTGGCCTGAACACCCAACCTGCATGTGAAATGTGAGTCCTTATGAAATGCCTGATGGTCACTGACATTAGCAGATAGCCACTGAGCCCAGGTGTTTGCCTCACACCTTGCTCGGGACCAGAGAAGTAAACCAAACTATTGGGAGGCTTATGTCCATCCTCGTGTGAGTGTGTGTGTGTGTGTGTGTGTGTGTGTGTAGGAATTCTGCTCTGAGCAGACATGTTAAACATTAACTATCTAGAATGCTGCCTTTTTTTTTTCTTTCTTACTGTTTTTTTTTTTTTTTTTTTTGAGACAAGTTCTCCCTATATAGTCCAGGCTGGCTTTGAAATCACTATGTGACCTAGGCTGACACAACTCATAGTGATCCTCCTGCCTCAGCCTCCCAGGTACTGGACATGCACTACCATGCCCAGCTAGAATGCTGCCTATTTAACACTGGGAGCCACAGAATATAAGTAGTGTTTAAAGCCACAGGTCTTAGGGGCTTAAATACCTGCCTGGCAAGCATGAGGTCGTGAGTCAATTCCTGGTCAAAAACAAAACAACAAAATCAGAGGTGGTCTAGGTATAACAACACAGGTCTTTGATCCCCACACTCAGGAGGCCAAGGCAGGAGGATCACTGTGAGTTTGAGGCCATTCTGGGCTATGTAATGGGACTCTTAAAACACAGAACAACCAAAGGCCTAAGATGGGTGTGGTGTGAATGACAATTAATTCCAGCATTCTGAGGAACTGAGGCAGGAGGATCCAGCCTGAGCAATTTACTGCCTTCATGAGACCATCTCAAATAAAAAAAGGGTAGAGTGGATTCCAGGGATCTAATCCAGTGTGAAGGCCCTGGGTTCAATCCATAATCCCAAAAAAACAAAAACGAAAAGAAAAATTGCGCCGGGAACCCAAGCAGCTGGGGTAGGAAGTAGGAAGACAGCAGAGCAGCCTCAGAAGGCCCCCATATGCCATGGTCCTGTCTTAGTCACTTTCTTTGTCAAAACACAGTGACACCCACGACTTAAAGGAGGAGAGGTTTATTTTGGCTCACATTTGGTTCTATAGTCGGCAGCTCCAAGGCAGGGAGGTCTAGTGGAGGAGGCTGCTCTGGGCACAGCAGAGAGGAGGAGCTGGGGAGGGAGATAAACTCTTCTCCTGTGGCCAGCTTCTTCTGACCAGACCCCACCGCCTGTTGCTGACAGCAAGTGAGCAATAAGCTTCATAAGCCAATCACCTTCCCAAAGCTCTGCCATAGCATAAGGGGCGCTCAGAGGGCATCCGAGTATAAACCGTAACAGGCCCACTGCACCCATATGCAGCCACTGTGCTGCCAAGATGCCCAAGAGGGAGGTCTGCTCAGGGCCAGAGGACACTGGGCAGGTTGTTGGCCAAGCCTGTTGTGGCAAAGTGAAAACTTGGCAAAAAAGGTAGCAGGAAAGGATAAATATTTGAGCAAAAAAGTGCAAACAAAAGAGGAAAAGGTATCAGGTGTGGTGTTATATGCCTATAATCCCAGGATTTGAGAGGCTGATGCAGGAGGATTGCTGTGAGCTCAAGGCCAGCCTGGGCTACATAATGAGGCCCTGTCTCAAAAAAAAGCGGGGTGTGGGGGGGTGCTGGGGATATAGTTCAGTGGCACAGCACCTGCCTGGCAAGGACGAGGTCTTGAGTTTGATCTGTGGTACCCCCTCCCCCAAAAAAACCAAACCAAACAAAAAAACAAGAAAGGGGTTACAAAGGGCAAATGCTGACATGGCTAACCAAGGAATTGTAGATATACCTATAGAAATGGAAAAAAAAAATCCAGGAGAGTACAATCTCTGATGATGTGGGAGAAAAAAAAGCCAAGTCTAATCCCTGTCTCCTCATAAAATCCAGAGGATCATTTTTATTAATTATTGTGTAAAAGAGGTTTTTGTTTTTTGTAAAAGAGTGTTTTTAAGCAGCTCTAGAAACTTTTTAAAAGGAGTTCGGGAAGAGTTTTTCTTTTTCTTTTTTGATACTAGGAGTCAAACTCAGGACCTTGTGCTTCCCATGCAGGCACTGTGCCACTGAGCTAAATCCTCAGCCCACATTTTTTAAAAGGCAAGAATCCCACTTAACCCCATTGTTTTCCAAATCCATTTTATTTCAAGAACAAAAAGAGAAGAAGCAGAGACAGAGGAGGCAGAGGCAAAGAAGGGAGAAAGAAAAGAAGGAGAAGAGGAGGAGGAAGACCTACAACAAAATTTCAAAATGCATCAATCAGGGGGCAACAATGGTACATACATTGTACCTTGTCATCCCTAAATCTTTTCCTCAGAGCACAAGACATCTGCATTCAATTGTCTAAACAATACCAACACAAATCTTTCTCTCCAGTGAACTCAGAGAAATCAGTAATATAACTATCTTAACTTTTTTAACATACACATGTTGTTTCTTTCAGTTTCTTACACTGATGAAACAGTACAATGTTTACACATATTTGTCCTATTTATTTCAGTGAGTGTGGTCTCATGTTTCATCCATTTACCAGTTTATCCTCCTTCATGGCTGAGTAGTACTCCATTATATAAAAACACCACATCTTTTTGTATCCATTCTTCAGTTGATGAACATTTAGGTTGTTTCCAAAATCTGGTTATTAAAAACTGTACTTCTATAAACATGGGTGCACATATATCACTGTGGTATGATGTTTTTTAATTCTTTTGGGAAGATACTGAGAAGGGGATTATCTGGGTTGAATGGGACCTCTAGTCCTAGTTTTTTGAGGAATCTCCACACTGATTTCCAGAGCAGTTGCACCAGTCTGCATTTCCACCAACAGTGGAGAAGGGTTCCTTTTGCCCTACAGCACCTCCAGCATTTGTTACTGCTTGATTTCTTCATAGTAGCCATTCTTTCTGGAGCGAGGTGGAATCTGTGTTGGAATTTGCATCTCTCAGATAACCAATGATGTTGAACATTTTTTCACATATTGATTTGCTATTGGTATTTCTTCATCTGAGAATTCTGTATTCATCTTAGATCCCCATTTTTGGATTGAATCTTCAAACCTGGGAGGACTGATTTTTTTGAGTTCGTTATATGTTCTTGATAGTAATCCTTTGACATACAGCTGGCAAACATTTTCTCCCATGTTGTGGGTTGTCTCTTCACTCTGTTGGTTTCTCTTGCTGTGCAAAAGTGTTTTGTTGTTGTTGCTGTTGTTGTTTTGTTTTGTTTTGTTTTTTTGGTATAACGGATCAACCTCACAACCTGAGCTAAGTCCCCAGCCCTGAGCAAAAGTTTTTTAAGTAGAATGAGATCCCAGTTGTTGATTCTTTGTTATAGTTCCTGTGCAATCAGAGTTTTGTTCATAAAGTCTGCCTGCACCAGTGTCTTCAAGAGTTTTACCCACTCTATCTTCCAGCAGATTTAATTTTGTTTTAACATTAAGATCTTTGATCAAGAAAAAGATCTTTGGGCCAGGGATTTAGCTCAGCAGCATAAGCGCCTGCCTGGCAAGCATGAGGTCAAGAGTTATCTTTTTTCCAATGAATGTATGTGGCATCTTTGTCAAAGATAAGGTGGCTTAGTGTGACTGGAGTTGTTTCTGCTTCTTTTAATCTGTTCCATTGATTTTTGGGCCTTTTTTTTTTGCTGCTACCACACTGTTTTTATCACAGTAGCTTTATAGTATAATTTCAAGTCAGGGATTGCGATGCCCCCTGTCTTGTCTTTGTTGCCCAGGACTGCTTTTGCTATCCTAGGTCTGTTCTGGTTCCAGATGAATTTTAGGATTGTTTTCTAAATTGTTTTCCATGAGATATGCTATTGAATTTTTATTGGGATTGATTTGAATCTGTACAACAGTTTTGTAAGTATGACCATTTCACTACATTTGTTCTTCCTACCTAAGAGCATGGGATAGCTCTCCATTTTCTAATCTCCTCTTCAATCTCCTTTTTCAGAGTACTGTAGTTTTCAATGTAGAGGTCTTTTACATCCTTTGTCAGGTTGATTTTTTGTATGCTATCATAAAAAGTATTGTTTCCCTGATTTCTCTCTTAGTGAGTTTGCTATTAGTGTACAAGAAGGCTATTTATTTTTACATGTTGACTTTGTAACCAGCTATGTTACTGAAGCTAGAAGTCTTTTGGTGGAGTTTTTGGGATCTTCTAGGTAGAGTATCATGTCATCTGCAAAATGATAGTTTAGCTTCTTCCTTTCCTATCTTTATTCCTTTTATTTCTCTCTCTTGTCTAATTGCTCCAGCTAAAGTTTCCAGGACTATGTTGAATAAGAGTGGAGACAGTGGACATTCTTGTCTTGTTCCTGATTTTAGGGAAAAATTTTTTAGTTTTAGTCCATCTGCTATGTTGTTGCCTATTAGTTTGTCATAGATGGCTTTTATCAGATTGAGATAAAGACCATCTATTCCAATTTTCTGTAGGTTTTTTTTAATCATGAATAGATGTTGAACTTTGTTGAAAGCTTTTTCTGCATCTATTGAGGTGATCAAATGATTTTTGTCCTTGGCTCTGTTAAAATGGTGGGTTACTTTTTTAGATTTAGATGTTGAATCATCCCTGCATCCCTGGGATGAATCCCATTTGATCATGGTGTACAATCTTCTTGATGATTTGCTATAGTCTGTTTGCCAGTATCTTATTATTTTTGCATCAATATTCATTGAGGAGATTGGGCTGTAATGCTCTTTCTTAGTTGAGACCTTCTCTGGCTTTGGTATCAAGGTAATGCTTGCTTCCAGGAATGAATTTAGAGTATTGCATCCCTTTAAATTTCATTAAAGAGTTTGAGAAGTAGTGGTATTAGGTCTTCTCTAAATTTCTTGTTGAATTCAGCAGTGAATCCATCAGGGTCTGAGCTTTTCTTTGTTGATAGTTTTTTTTTTTTTTTTTGTGTGTGTGTGTGTGTGTGTGTGTGTACCGGGGATCGAATTCAAGACCCAGCGCTTGCCAGGCAGGCACTTGTGCCACTGAACTAAACCCCCAACTCTGTTGATAGGTTTTTAATTACATCTTTGATTTCATTTATTGATATTGGGTTATTTAGGATTTTTATATTTTCTTGATTCAGCTTTGGTAATTCATACGTATCTAGGAATCTGTCCATTTCTTCTATATTTAACATCCTATTAGAACACAAGTTTTCAAAGTAGGTATAGATGATTTTCTGGAGTTCTGCAAAGTCTATTGTGATTTCACCATTTTCATTCCTAATTGCATGGATTTGAGTCTATCCCCCTACCCTTTTCTTTGTACTGGGGATCAAATTCACAAAGTGCCTTGCACTTTCTAGGCAGACGCTTATGCTGCTGAGCTAACTCCCTGGCCTTTTTTTTCACCTTCTTTTGATAAGGTTGGCTAAGGGTTTATCAATTTTATTTAACCTTTTTTTAACCTTTCAATGAACCAACTCTTCATTTATTCTTTGTATTGTTTTTTCAGTCTCCAATGTGTTAATTTCTGCTCTGATCCTTATAATTTCCTCCCTTGTATGAGCTTTTTGGTTTAGCCTACTCTTCTTTTTCTAGAAGTTTGAGGTTTAACCTTAAATTATTCATATGTACTTGCTCTGTTTTCCTGGTTTTTTTTTTTTTTTTTTTTGTACCGGGGATTGAACTCACAACCACATACTTGCAAGGCAGGTGCTTATGCCACTGACCTAAATCCCTGGCCCTGATATGGGTATTTACTGGTATAAATTTCCCTTTAAAGACTGATTTCATTATGTCCCACAAGTTCCAGTATGTTGTATTGTCATTATCATTCAACTGTAAACACTAATTTCTTCTTTAATTTCATCTGTGATCCACTGGTTGTTCAGTAGGGTGCTATTTAATTTCCATGTGTTTATGAAGTTCTTGTGGTTTCCTTTGGCATAGATTTCCAATTTTATTGTACTGTGGCCTGATAATATGCATGGGATAATTTCAATTCCTTTGTGTTTGCTTAAGCATGTTCTATGAGTCAGTGTATTATCTATTTTGAAGGATGTCCCATGTGCAGCTGAGAAGAGTGTGTATTCTGATGTTGTATGGTAGAACACTATAGACATCTATTAATTTTTTTTTTTTGTACCAGGGATTGAACTCACGACTGCTTGCAAGGCAGACACCTATGCCGCTGAGCTAAATTGCCTGCCTAGTTTTTTTTTTTTAACAGAAGAAAAACAAGCAATTTATTAATGCATGCAGTACCCACCACATGGGAGAAACCCAGTGAAAGGTAATCCAAAGTAGCAGGCCTATATAGTGTCTTCAACAAAGAACAGTAAGGTTTTCAGAAAGTCACAAGACAAAGGAAAGCATTTTAGCTCCCAGAGGTGGGAAACCGTGGAAAGGTAAGTTTATGGGAGTAAACTAACGCATCATCAGTGATTAACTTCCTTTTTCCTTGTTGACATGGCAGACAAGACACCTTTGCAATATTATGCCCTGCCTTTAAAAGAGTTTTCTCTGGCTCTGCTGTGTTTTAATTGTCTAAATTTTTTTTTTTTTTTGTACCAGGGATTCAACTCATGACCTTGTACTGCCAGGCAGGCGCTTATGCCACTCAACTAAACCTCCGGCCCTTGCATCTTAATTGCTCAAAATATTTATGTTAGAGCCATATTAGGGGTCATGTATTTGGTTTTGGTTTTCCTTCATAACACATAGAAATATCACAAAAATGCCAAAGACAGAATTCTTTTATAAAGAGATACAAAACAAAAAAGAAAAACAACTCATTTTTATGTTCTCTTTATACATTAATTATAAACCATACCAGAAAAAGCTTTCCCAACATTGGCAAGAAAAACTGAAAAATTGTTGGTCTTCTTTAAATTCTCTTGAAATTCTGCTAGGCACTCAAGATAAGGAGCACTATTTGACACTTTATAGTCCCCTGTTTCATTTAGATACAAGGCAAGCATAAATGGGTTTTCAAGATGCTTAAGAGTCAATACCGGTGAATATAAACTGCAATTTATCTCCATATATTTTTCTTATTTCTAGTCCAAGTCAATTTTTATACAAGTCTGCTGACCTCTGCAGCCTTTTCACCCTTTCTTCATTAGCTCTATTAGCAGTGGAAATAGTTTCTTTCTTCCTAGAATATTCTTCAGGATCCTGAATACTTGCAGTTAGAACTTCTAGTTCCTGCTTTTAGCCTTTCACTATTCAGCAAGCAGCTTTAAAAGATTATCTTTCTTTTCTTGAATCAGCTTATTATGCTTGCAGACCTGATTCTGATACTCCAAAAACATCTCAACCATTCATTCTCTTCCTTTAATTTGACAGCTTTTCTGCCAGGGCTTTCATAGAGTCCTTATAGGCATCTCTTAGTTCCACCATCTGATGGGGTGTCACTAAGAGTGTTTTAGAACTTATTTCCAAAATGCTTTTATTGAACAGTTCCAATTCATCCTCTACCATTGTGCAAGACACTTCATCACCGTGGCTGACGAGTCTGAGTTCCATTATCTTCCCCCCAAACCAGGGGGACCTCTAGCTCCCAAAGGACCTCCAGACTCGGTTATATATTTTGGTTTTTGAGGCAGGGACTCACTATGTATCCCAGGTTGACCTTGAACTTTCTATGTAGCCCAGATTGGCTTCAGTTTTCTTATCCTCTTGCCTCAGCCTCCCAGAGTGCTGCTATTACAGGTATATACCACAAGGCCTGCTTAAATTAGTTCTATTCCCATGTTTTTAATATAACTGCTTCCTAAAGATTTTTTTTTTTTTTTTTGGTATCAGGGATTGAACTCATGACCTCAAGCTTGCCAGGCAGGCGCTTGTGCCACTGAGCTATATCCCTAGCCAAGAAAATCATTCTTTGGCTAAGTGTGACACACCTATAAGCCCAGCACTTGGGAGGCTGTGGCAGGAAGACTGCCATGAGTTCGAGGCTAGCTGGAGCTAAATTGTGAGTTTAAGGCTAGCCTGAACTACCTTGTCTCCAAAAAAATTATTACTTTTTGATTGTGGCTCTGTCAAAATCACACACTATAACTTTGGTTATGGTAGTTCAGTTTTTCTAATAATTTTATTAATGTATTGTGAAAAATCAAAAGTATACGTATACAGTATATATGCTATGAAATTGTGATTTGGTGGAACTTAAGTAACAGTTTACCAACATTTGAAGGTGTTGGTACTATATATTCTCTTTAGGAAAATTTGCCTCTAAATTTGAAACTGGAAAGTCACTATAATAACTGAAAAAGAAATATGGTATTGTATATGGCTTTTTAGAATTTTCAGCAGATGTGTTAGGAATTGTGTAGAAAGTGAAATGTCTATCCTAATCTTCAACATGACCAATAAAATCTCAAATCATGAAAAGCCAGCATCTCCTCAGAATCTAGGATCCACCAAGAAAGCAATGATCCAGCCTTCCTGATAAGCGGTGCAAACCTGCTAGCATATGGGCTGAGAATCAGCCCCCCACCCCGCCCCCAACAACTAGATGGTTCGTTCGGAGGACAGCCTGAGTTGATAGCAACTAAGGTACAGAAAGTGATTAAGTGCTTGTATTGTTTGATTGATTATGTTGGCCTGGGGCCAGCAGTCTGAGCATCTCTCTGGAGGATGACAGTATGCAATATAGCAAATATGGGGGATTTCCTTCTATCTTGTCTTTGAAGTCCAATACTGTTTTCACTATTTTGCTTTGTTCTGATTGTTTTGCTTTATTCAATATTCTGTTTTGACTGGTTTTATTGTATTTTGTTTTTGCTTTGATTTTGCTATACTTGACGGAATGCACAACTATTGTGAAGATAACAAGATATACTATGGTAGCTATTATTGTTTTCCCGGTATACTGCTCTGAAGTTCTGTACCAATTTTGCTGCATTGTCTTGACTGGCTTTGTTCTGTCTTGCTTTGTTGTATTTTACTATCTTAAAAAAAAATCTCAGTCATGAAAAAACAAACAACAACAAAAAAACTAAGCCTGTGTTTAGTATGGATGAGGCCCAGGGCTCAATCCCCAGCAACTCCTAAACCCCCAGCCCCAAAACAACAAACACAAGCCTGGGCAAACTCACCAGGAGCCTGATGTAGACAGAAGCCGGGGCAGGGCACACAGATGTACTGATCTAAGAGGTCAGGGAATGGCTTGATCACATTCCTCTGAATAACTGAGGGGCCCTGAGGCAGTTAGGAGCAAATGCTGAAGAACAAATGCTTGGAGAATGCAAAGTGAGTGGACAGCAAGTGTGGCTAGGAATCTAGGTGGTTGCCCTATTACGAGCTAATTGTGAGGCACAAGCTAAAGGCCAGCCTGGTCGGGCAAGGTCTAGTCTCAAAATAACTAAAAGGGGCTGACAGAATGCATGCACACATACGGAAGCACGTGTAACATTCAGGACACAGCACACTCAAAACTTAGCTGCCTTGCTTTCTCTGGACCAGCAATACAGACACAGAAACTGACCAAAATTACCGTGGTGGCCCACGCCGGTAATCCCAACATTGGGGAAGCTGAGGCAGGAAAGATCCTTCCAAATTTGAGGCCAGCCTGGATTACAAAATGAGTTCATGAGCAGCCTGTGCATTGCAAAACCCTGACTCCGAAAGACAAAAAATAAAGGAAAAAAGAAATTGACAAAGGCGCGCGCGCACGCGCACACACACACACACACACACACACACACACACACACATCCGGACACAGACATAAACCACACTACAATCGAGACACGCCCACGCGCCTCAGAGTCGATTCGGCAGCCCGGCATGCCAAGCGCCAGCTTCCGGGGCGGGGACACACAAGCCCGGAAGTAGTGGAGAGACTGGCGGAGAGGTGGGGTGTAAGTTGTAGGCCTGCGTTTTTCCTGTGTGCAGGTTTCCCCACCGCAGCAGCCGCCGCCACCATGGGGAAGCGACAGCACCAGAAGGACAAGATGTAAGTGCAGCTGCAGCCGGGCGGCATCCCGCCCCCCATCAGTTTCCCGCCTGTCTCAGAGCCCATCCCGAGTGTCTCTTCCTCCGTTAACGCAGTCTCCTTTATATCCCGGGTTGGCAGCCTCTCTCCTGCACCTCCATCCAGGGCGTGCGTGTTGGTCAGTGCCCCTCGGCCCAGACGCCTGTTGCAGAGTCTTCCGGTGTGAGCCAGCTGTGCCCCAGGTTCCTCTCCAGTCAACAGTATTTTGTTGATTCTTTTCCTAACAAGTGAAAAACTCGGGGCTACCAAACCACCGCAGATTATCACCCCAGAACTACTCTTGTGATGACGCTCCCCCTCCCCCAATGCTGAGGACTGAACACAAGAGTGTTCTATCACTGAGCACCATCTCCAGCCCTGTTTATTTGTTTGATTGCTTGTTTATAGGCAGAATCTCGTCAACGCAGCCCGGAATGGTCTGGAACTTGTGATCTTCCTACCTCAGCCTCCCCACGTAGCTTAGGATTACTAAGACACTGGGCTGGCTGTGAAGATTCCCCTTGACTTTTGTATAGCCGCATCTGGTATTGACCTGTCAGTCTTCATTTGGTTGGGCTTCTGGAAAAAGAGTGACTACTCCCTTCTGAAACCTTTGATTGACAGCTGGGTTCCTAGCTCTTTGTTTTATTTGTGCATTCATATAGTTCTTTGACTGGGCTTTCCTTACCTCTTAGATCTATAGTTTTTCATCTGCTTCCACATGCCCTGGAGCTCTTGTCCAGTGACATCTTCCTGCCTCTGGGCCTTTGTATATGCTGTGCCTATGAAGCTCTTCCCCCATCTCTACATGCCTTCCTCCTTTTTATTGTCATTTTTTTTTTTAAACAGTACTGAAGAAACAGCCTAGAACTTCATACTGAGCTGTATCCTCAGCCCATTTTACTTTTTATTTTCTTTTTCTTTGTTTTGAAGCAAGGTCTTGCTAAATTGCCCAAGCTAGCATTGAACTTTGAATTCTCCTGTTTCAGCCTCCTAAAGTGCTAGGATTATGTGTGTGTACCACCATGCTTGGCTTCATTGTCAGGTTATCTTAATAAATCCAGTTCATTTTCTCAGCACAAAGCAAGAGTGTTGGCATTTATTTACTAGTTTGTGTGTCCGCTTGTCTTTTTTTAAATCACTATGTGCCTGACACCTGCAGGTACTTGAGAAATGCTTGCTAAATGAGTAAAGATTGCATCATCAGTTATTCCAAAACTCAATTGTCTCTATAAAGGGGCAGTAGTAACATTTTTTTCTTTCCCTTTATCCTTTAGGTATATTACCTGTGCTGAATATACTCATTTCTATGGTGGCAAAAAGCCAGGTAAGGCATAAAATTAGTCTGCTCTCTGTGGAGAGGGGGTGGTTTTAAGGAATGATGCCCTAAGTATACAGTGACCAGTAAAAATGAACAGTTAACAGAAACAGACATTATTGTAGACAACTGGCTTAAGGGCACAGTCCATAAAATAGGAAGTAGTCTCAGGATAAGAGAATGTGTTTCATTTTATAGGTTTTTTTTTATTTTTTATTTTTAGAAAGAGGCCAGGTGTGGTGGTGTAGGGCTATACTCCCAGCACTGGGGAGGCTGAGGCAGGAGGACTGCTGGTGACTTTGAGGCCAGCCTCGGTTACATAGTGAGGTCAAGGCCAGGCTGAATTGCGTAGTGAGACCCTGTCTAAACCACTCCACAAAAAAATAAATAAATTTTGAGAAAAGGTACTCATAAATTTTCTAGGCTTGTTTTAAATTTGGGATCCTCCTGCTTTACCCTCTCAGAATGCTGGGATTACAGGAATGGGCCACTGCACTCAGCTTGTTGGAGATATTTTTAAATGTAAGTTACAATAAAGGTGAAATACAGATGTAGTGGGAGAAACAGAGAAGGAAGATAGGTTAAGTTAATAAAAAGTAAAATAAAAAGAACAGTAATATCCAGAACTATCAGGGTTACAGTAAAGAAAGACAGTCATAATTTTTTCTTTTTTTTGCGTTCCAGTAGGCTTTTATTGAGATAAATTAACAAGAATCAAGATTTTTTCCAACTATCTTTTCTGAACCTTATAAAACTCAGCAAACTCTGGTCCATGTACACATACAAACAACATAACATATCCCAACTAAAACAGATCTGGAACACTTGCCAATTAACAGAAAGCCAATTTTCTCTTTCCCTAAATGTTTTCAAACAATTTGAGTTCGCACTGTTCACTTCTCAGTGGAACTGGTCCCTTGTGGCTAGGGACATTGGAATTTTCTCCTATGTTTAATGAACAAAAATTGCATTTTTAGAAGTTTGTTTCAAAAAAGGGAAGTAACTTTTGTTTTCTCCAGGCACCTCTTCCCAACAACCACTGGCTAAAACACAGTAGCCAGTATCTTAACAATCCAGCCCTACCCCAACCTTCCCCTGCCCAGCATTGTCTAATTTAAATACACTTCTGTTGGAATCTGTCAGCTGTGGAGTAGCAGAGTCTAGGTGCCAGGTAAGCTCCCTCTGACACCTCATGGAACTGTGACTACCTTTGGACACTTAACTCTTTACCCCAAAGATGAGTTTTAAGATTACAGAAGAGTTTAGATTTTCTTTTGAAGTTTAAAAAAAAAAATCTTTCTGAATATAAAGTTGAACTACAAGGTTACGAAAATCCATGTAAGTTCACCAAAAAGCTGATGTACTTCAGCTCCTATGAGGTCAGTAACTTTGCCTGACAAAGCTATTTGGCAAGAAAACAATTCCATGATAACAATTTTAAAGATACATAAGACAATTGAAAATGACACAGCAAATTAAAATAACATGGCTTAATTCCCAAGAACTTATTTCATCTTTTTTGTTACTCATCTGGTAGGTCAGGAGTGTGGTTAAAGGCAGTTTCTGATGAGGTTTATGAGTTTCCACAGTGTTTTCTAAATTCTTAGTGCAGACACCCTGTCTTTTGGGGGCACAGTACCCTCTCTCCCCCCTTATTAAAAAAATTAAATCAAGTAATCAGAATGACATGTTTTGATTTCAACAATCTACATTCAAGGCTTTCAGCTGTTATCTTGTTACAACCAACTCTGATGGTTATCAAACTCAAAGCAAGTGACAAAGGAACGATGCTCCCATCTCATTCTGGAAAGAAATAACGATAACCACCTACCCCACCCCAGTCTTTTTGGGCCAACCCAATATTATGGAAGCTGGGACCAACTTGAAAATAACTCAGAAATATTATTTACGTTTTCCTTTTACTTATTCCCTAAAACAGTCTTTTAGGATGAACTTACTCTACTCCTAAGTGAAAGGCAATAGTTTCTCATACCTTCAGAACATGAATTGGATGTAGTTCTAATGTGGGGACTGGTTCTCATCTATATGAATCACTGGAAAAAAATGTAACTGTTGCTTAGAAATAAACCCAATATTAGAATCTGGAGACAATTTATAATTACAATTCTCCTTATTTGAGGGATTAAAAAAAAAGACCAGGCTTGACCTAGTCTTTAGAGCATCTTCTATTTAACAATTCCTGTTTGAGTCAAGCACCAAAACTGGACACTGCCTCATTAAAGGACAGTATCCAATCCTCGTGTCCCAGATGATTTTAAGTGTCCCTCATCAGAGGCTGTATTTCAGTAATACTATCAATTTTAAGTGACAGTCATAATTTTAATGAGAGTAAAAAGGTATGGACTTTCTCCTCTATTTTTATTTATTTTTTTCTTTTTTGTGGTGTTGGGGGTCAAATCTCTAGGCAAGTAGTCTACCACTGAGTACTTCCCCAGCCCGTCTAAGCTTTTTTTCTTCTTCTTTAATGGTCCTGGGGATTGCTCTCAGGGCCTTGCATTGAGCTGTTGCATTGTGCTTCATTTTGTTTTTGTGTTGTGTGTTTTTGTTTTGTTTTGTTTTGTTTTGTTTGTCTTTTTGAAACAGGGTCTCTCTATGCAGTTCAAACTGGCCTTGAGCTCACTTTGTAGCCCAGGCTGGTCTTGAACTCTCAAGAATTCTCCTGCCTCAGCCTCCCCAGTGCTGGGATTACAGGTGTGAGCCACCTCACCTGGCTTGTGTATTGCTTTTTGTGATAGCTAATGTGCTATGTTCCCCAGGTTGGCCCTTGGACTTGTTGCAATCTTCCTGTCTCATCCTTATGAGTATCTAGGATTACAGGCATGCACTACTGTCTCCATCTTCTGAGTTCTTTTTATGTACCCCATGTGTTTTAGTTATATCTATTAAAAGATTTTTAATCCAGGAGTTGGGGGATATAGCTTAGTAGAGTATGTGCTTAGCATGCTTGAGGCCCTGGGTTTAATTCCTAATACCAATAAAAAAACAAATGGAAAAGTAATTTTTAAAAAAGTAATCAAGAGCAATTTCTATGAGATAGTTTCCATGAAGGTTTTCTAAAATGTAATTGAATGGTTGGTAAGTGCACATAGATGAACTGGTTTATAGAATAAGTTTTCTTTTTATTTCATTTTAAACAGATGTCCCTCAAACAAATTTTCGTCGTTTACCTTTTGACCATTGCAGGTAAGAGTTGTTTCTTTCATCCATGATCATTTCCTGGAACAGGTTGACTTCTCTTCTCTTCTCTTCTCTTCTCTTCTCTTCTCTTCTCTTCTCTTTTCTTTTTTTTTTTTGACAAAGTCTTGCTCTGTAGTCCAGACTGGCCTTGAATTCACTTTGTAGTGCAGGCTGGCCTCAAACTTGTGGCAGTCCTCTAACCTCAGCCTCCCAGAGTGCTGGGATTGCAGGTATGTGCTACCATGACCAGCTGACTTTCTGTTTTCTGAAATGCTTGGGACTAGCATTGTTTCATATTTGGGATTTTTTTGTTTTAAATATTTATATATGCTTTACCAGTTATCACCTCTCATCTGAAATCCCAAAATCTAAAATGTTCCAGAATCCTTACTATTTGGAAAATTGATGTGATGCTTAAAAAGTTTCAGATCTTTAGCCCGTCGGGTTGGGATTTTCAGATTGGGTGCTCAGTGTGTTCTGCTAGTCACTCTGCCCCTTAAAGATGCAGGTGAGGTCTATCTAACTTCATCTTCCTCCACCTTCCTTTTCCTTGCTCTGGGACCCCAACCATGATGACAGTTAATGGGTATTTTCTTGCTTTTTGCATGTGTGTTTACCAGTGTTATCATTTTAACCATTTACCTTCTGAGGTTATACCTGTTTTATAGTTCTTAGAACCAGTGCTTAGAAGAGCAAAGTATGTCACAGTGGTGTCACAACTGGAAAGTCTGGCTGCTAAGGTTAGGCCCCAGTGGTCTATTACTGGGCCCAAGCCCATAATGCTTTACTCTCGTTCCTGATTCTCAGTAGCAGTAGCAGTAGCAGCCAGCAATAGTAACGATACTGTGAGGCCCTTTATCTCTTACCTGGGAACCTAGGGCACTGGTTGGGGTGACAGAGTCTCCCAAATGCTTCTAGTAGCTGTATGGCATATATGTGAACAGGGTGGGGGTGTATCTGTTGCAGGACAAGATGAAAGCTCATGACTCTCATATGTTGCTCTGGAGGGCAGCTCTGGTAGTCCTTAGAACCTGAGTTTTCCCCAGCCTGAGGGATGGTCACTTCTGCCCTGGACACATTTGCCATTAGCACAGCATCCCCCTCCTCCCCAGGTTCTGATTTCCAAATGTCAGGGTGACACTGGGAGTTGACTAGACTGACCTAATAGAGGCCCCAGTTTAGAGGCATGTCAGCCAGATGCTCTGGTGTCGTGAAAAGGGGCAGAGGCATCCCCAGTGCAGGGAGCTCTTGGGTTGTAGTCACTGCAGCCCAATAACCAGGGCTCCTTCTGTCTGCCCAGGGACTCAACAGCATTTGTACAAGAAGAGGGAACAGAAGAGGTGTAGGTGTTTAGCACCCCTTACCCCCACCCTAGATTTGTCATTAGCCTGGTGGGTGTGAATTGAGGTGGCCAGTCCTTCCATTTCTAGATCCAGTTCTGATCTGTATCTGGTCTGCTTGTTAATTACCTTGGGTTACTATAAAAACAATGCATCAGATCAGGTTGGGAAGCAGATGCTTGTTCATCATCACAGCATTTGGAGCTGGCTTGTTTCATCTTCCGCTCTGGTCACTCAAGCAGCAGTACCACCAAAGCTTCAGATAGAACAGAAGGTTGGGCCAGAGACAGAGGTGGCTGGGTCCCTCAGAGGGCTCCCTGGGGGCCACTGTCCTGGGAGTCACCTCACCAGGCCTTGGAGTAAGGCAGGGTTGGGGCACTGTTTCTACCTGGCTGTACAGGTCCTCGAGACTGACCTGTGTTGACTAAACTCATAGGAAGTTTGATGTACAAACAGAAACCAGGTCAGTCTGGGCTCTGGATGGCTAGCAACAAATACCCCTTCCAAGAAAAAGAGTGTTGGCTCAGTCAGTTCACAAAGTGCAGTCCCTTCTACAGCCCTGCTTTCCCCCAGCAGACTCTGTGAGAGAGAAATGGCTTCTGGCAGTTAGGACACTGCTGTACTCCCACATCTATATCAGAACTGCCTGAGGGCTCCAGGGACTGAGGTGTTGACTGGCATGTTCCAGCCCTTGGAAATATGGGAGGCCTTATATACACTGTGATTAGGGGTGGGCAGTGCCTCCTATGGTAGCCCTACCAGGGACCCAGGCCTGATACTGACTGACTTGTTGCAAAGCTGCTGAGGGTTGAGGTGTTAGGGAGGCTTCTGTTGCTGGCCACAACACAGTCCATGCCAAGGAGCCTCTGGGACTGTTGAAGAATGACTAACCGAGGGAAGCCAGAGGGCCATGTTGCAAGTGCTGTGTCGGGTGCCTGCGCCTGATCTGTGTGCCCAGCAGCTGGCCAGGAGTGACTCTGTCCTTTCTCAGTCTCTCTCTGCAGCCCTTTGCCTACCCAGTCTGCACTCCAGAAGGTGTCGTCTTTGACTTGCTGTGAGTTTTTCCTTGAATTTTGATCTAATTCAAGAGGTTATCAACCCACTAAGGAAAGAGATATCAGGTTTGTGGATCCAGACAGTGCCAAGGCCACCAGGCTCCTGGTCCTAGCAGTCTAAGGAGCTCTGGATGTCCTCTTGGTAACTGAGGAAGGAAAGCCCTGGCCTCAGGAGCATGGCAGCAGGGCTGCTCTGACCCCCAGGCAGACAACTTTAGCTGGCAGGTACTGCTGTCCCCCCATCACTTTTAGGAGTCAAGTCCTGATTGGCACATCTGTTCCTGTGTTAATGAGCTCCATGCTTTCCCTTTGTGAAAGCAAAGCCCTAAGGAAAATGCACAGGTTTCCTTATTTGCCATATTTGTTCTTTGTTTTTTTGAGACAGGGTCTTGCTATGTAGTCCAGGCTAGCCTTGACCTCACTATGTAGCCCAGGCTAACTTCAAACTTGTAGAAATCCCCTTGTCTCCTGTCCCAAGTGCTGGGATTACAGGTGTTCACCAGCATACCTGGCTTCCTGTGCCATATTTAGAAGCATTATGTGCATTTTTTGTTTGTTTTTATGGTGCTAGAGATCAGACCCAGGGCCAGGGGTGCTAAACATGGCCTCTACCACTGAGGTACACCTCCACTTCTGGTGATACCTCCTGTTCTCTCTTCCCTTCAGGAACATTGTTCCATGGATTAAGAAGTATGGAACCAACCCCAGCAATGGAGAGGTAAGTGGCCATGCTGCCAGTTAAGTGATGCTGGTGAGAGCTCTCCTTTTGCCTTTTCTTTGTCCTGGTGGTCTTTTTAATTTAATTTTGATTTTGAGAGTTTCCTTCTGTAGTCAGGATGGCTGGAACTCTCTATGTAACCCAGGCTGTCCTCAAACTCAAGATCCTCCTGTCTCAACCTCCTGGATGCTGAGATTACAGGCATGTACCACCAAATTTGGTTGTCTTAGTGGTTTTCACATATGCTGGGACTTGAGGTGCTAGAGACCCCTTGATGGGGAGCAAATGGACAGTGAGAAACAACAGTTTTACCCTCTCTGCCCACATTCACTCCTTTACAGAAATGTCCCCCTGTGTGTTTGTGTGTGTGCAAGAACAGTTGGCCTTCACATCCACAGGTCCCATGTGTGCAGATTCAACCAGCTGCCAGGCATTAATTTTTTTAAAAAATTCCATCAGTACTGAGCATGTACAGACCTTTTTTAATCAATACTTCTTAAACAATACAATGTAACAACTATTTACAAATGATTGACATTTTATTAGATATTGTAAGTCACTTAGGGTGCCTTTAAGGTATACAAGAAGATGGATGTAGGTATTTTGTGAAACCTATGCCATTTTATATGGGGGATGATTCTTCACTGATTTTGATATCCGGGCATCCTGGAACCAGTCTCCCACGGATGCTGAGGGACAATATATTCCTTTTCTGGGAAGATATGCAATCAGAATGTAGTCTGCACCTTGCTTTATATGCCCTGTAATGTGTTCCAGAGACCCGAACTTGGTACAGAAAGTGTAGTCTTTTCTCCAGAGCTGTGTGGACCCTCCGTGGGTGTATTGCACTGGATTTTTTTTTTTAATTTTTATTTAAAGAGAAAAAAAAGCATGTAAAGGGTAGAGATAATACAGAATTTCAGAAAAAAGATAAACAATAAGAAATCACTAGTTGATAAATTACATATTGTCCTCTTAGAAATAGTTGTTCAAGTTACAAAATTAAAGCATACAAAGTAGATAGTCAAACAGTGAGAGTGTAAACAGCTACGCATACATGAGTCTCTACATGTATTTCTATTCTTTCTGTATTAGAGGGGAATAATAAAAACTTAGTAAGACAAAACAAAACAAATTCCTATAAAAACGTGAAACCAAAAAGTCGTATAAAACCACAGTACAAGGTGATCTACAATGATTGCTGTGTTGTTTCTTATTATCTTCAATAGAATTGTCTATATCACCAGGCATAAATGAATATAGCAGTATAATTGAATATAGCAGTACATAATAATATTAGTAAAAATAAAACATTGTAGACAGTATAAAACTTCAAAGGCAGGTAATAATCGAACCAGAGTGGATATTCTAGTGAATCTTGTCATCTTCAGTGCAGTTGCCTATACTCTCAGACTTGATACTATCAATTATAACAGCTTTGAATAAAATCTATCAATACAAAACAGCTATCCAACAAACCAGATTCGATTACAGTCAGTCATGGTAAAGCAGTGTAGGTTTTACAGAGCTTTAGATTGACTTAAAAGGAAGTTAAGGATGATTACCATACTATATCCTGTTATTTTTGGGATTACTGTTTGTACCCTCAAATCTAGTACAGATAGAATGACTGGAACAGAATATAATACATTTAAGCAGAGTAGTGTGAGTAATGTGGGTTTTAAATCCTGGTGCACTATTAACAATATAGTGTATCAAGGCCATCTATGTCAGAGATTCTAGTTATCCTTCTCTGCCTCATTTCTGCTATGCTATTTTTCTGTCTGTTTGTCTACTTTTCTCCTTCATTCTACTGCCTGCCCCACTCATTGAGGGCTTTCTGCCACTGTTTCTAAAATCCTGGTATTTTTTTCTCTCTCTAGAATGTCCTTCAGTGTTCTCTGTAGGGTTGGATTGGTGGTCACAAACTCCCCCAGTTCCTCTTTGTCATGGAAGCATCTTGTTTCTCCATTAATTTCTAGTGACAGTTTTTGCACTGGATTTTAAGTCATGCACCCATACAAACAGTGCAGGGAATGTCTCTGCATGTGTTTTGGGCACACAGGAGTACTGTAGGGCAGAATTGCCCTACAAACTAGAAGGCGTTTCTTTTTTTTTTTTTTAGAGTAGAATATATTTATTGAGAGAAAGCTTTTGTCTAAAGAGAGACAGAAGGGGGTACTGAGCAGGTCCCCCCCCCCCTCCCGCCGCCTATTGTTTTAAGCTCCTGATAGCAGCTTTTGTCTAAAGAGAGACAGAAGGGGATCCTGAACGGGTTGCCTCCCTCATTGTTTTAAGCTCCTGATAGCAGCATGTGAAAGAAAATGCCTGGATTTCTGTGTTTGGCAACCTCAGTAACTTTTTTTTGGGGGGGGCGGCTACATTTAGGCAAAGAAGAATTTATTTATTATTCTTGAGAATTGACCTAGGGTATACCAAGCACTCTAACACTGAGCTATACCCCCAGCTCTTCTTGTATTTTAATTTGAAACAGGGTCTCAGTAAGTTGCTCAGGCTAGCCTTGAACCTGTGTTTCTCTTGCTTCAGCTTTTTTAGGAGCTGGGATTACAAGGTTGTACCACTACACTTGGCTCAATTTGTATTTCTTGTGAGTTAGGTAAAGCTGCTGCTTTAATTTCCTGTGCCCAGTTCCAACACTGTGAATCCTATGTCAGGCAGGAAGCAAAATTTCAGCTCATTCTTCTCTCTCTCTCTTTTTTTTTTTTTTGCCCTGGGAATCCAACTTAACAACCCCACGCTTGCCAGGCAGGCGCTGTTCTGCTGAGCTATATCTCTGGCCATCATTCTCCTCTAACCCTACTGCGTACATTTATTATAACCCAGAGTTTTCCCATGCTGTAATCATCCTGTTTTATTGGTCCCTTTACTTCTCAAGATCTATCTCCTTTCCTCTGTGGGCCCATTTCTTCATATATTTAGTTACACCTATGTACTCAACAAGGTGTTAGCTTTGGTGTGTGCTAGGTCTGCAGCAGGTACAGGGGCAGGCAAGTGCCAGGAGTTCCACTGAGATGCTACAGAGAAGGACAGTGAATCTGGGGGAGGTTAGGGAGACCAGGAATATATGAAGAGCATCTACCAACTGAGACCAGGGGATGACAGGAGATGGTGCTACATAGAGGCTGTATTGGCCTTAAAGGCCTTGGAGAGAGCTTGGGTTTGTTCTGGAATAGTGGGAGTCCAGACCAGATTATGATCTGACCTTTTTTGAAGGCAAGCCATGGCTGCTGTAGGTAAAGGATATTAAGGAGACAGTTGGCAGCAAGGAGAGCAGCCAAAGGAAGTGTTAGGTGAACTTTTTTTCTTTTTCTTTTTTTTTTGAGCCAGGGTCTCACTGCTGTTCAAGTTGGCTTTGAACTCACTGTGTAGCCCAAGCTGCCCTCAAACTCTCCACAGTCCTCCTGCCTCAGCCTCCCAAGTGCTGGGATTACAACACTTTGCTTTGTGCATTAGGCGAATTTGGACCATGCTGAAGGCAGAAGTGGAGAACTGTGGCCACATGCAGGATGGCTATGGATCATGAACAAGTGGATATGCTGAGGTATCTAGGCACAGTCTCTCTCTGGGACAGTGGACATCTCAATAGTCACCCTCTAGTGCAGTCAGGTCTCTGGGACCTCAAGAGCTTCCTGAGTAGCTGCCCCTGTCTTGTGCCAGTGATGAGCAGGTGGAACCCAAGCATCTGGTCTGTGTGTAAGATCCCATGCCAGGCACAGCCCACTGCCACTGCTGTTATGACCTTACTATACTCATGTCCACAAAGACACCATTTCTAAGTTAGGTCATGTTCACAGGTTCCCAGTGAGCTTGAACTTTGGGGGAATATTTTTCACCCCAATATAGGGATCTTGTGTATTTTACCCAGTGACTCTGCCCTTTCTGTCAAAGTGATTTATGTTTGCTCTTCTTTCCTGGGGCTTGGTACAACAGCACAGATGAAAGGATGGTGAGTCAGAACCCCAGAACACAGGGCCTCAGAGCTGGAGCTATGACCAGCTCTGGTATCAGGTAGAAGCAACAGAATCTTCCCAGAGGCTGGGGTGCAGCTTGGGGAGAGAGCATTTGTTACTGTGCACAAGGCCCGGAGGGCCATTTCCTAGCACTGCATAAATAAGCAAGTAAATAGGGCTGGGGATTTAGCTCAGCAGCATAAGTGCCTGCTTTGCAAGTGCGGGCATGAGTTCAATCCCCGGTACCCAAAAATAAATAAAGCAAGTAAGTAAACAAATAAATGACTTTCCCTGGAAGGGTGAGAGAAGCTGATGGCCCATCTATAGCATTTTAGCTCTTTTGCCCGTGGGCTGGATTGGGTTTCTTTGCAGCATAGTCACCTCTCCAAGGTGGGCATCCTCAGAGACCCTTCCATCCAAATCTCAAAAAAGTCCCTGCACTGAGGGATGGCTGGCCACATGCCACTTAGGCCTGGCAGAGCATGCCATGTGTGGGCTGTCTGGTGGAGTAGGTACCTGGAGGAATGTCCCACCTCTTCTGTGGTGTAACCCTCACCTGCATGTGGAGGGTGCTGAGTGGTAGAGTAACAGGATGGAATGAAGCCAGTAGCAGAGGAGCAGATGTGCTCAGTTAAGAAAGTTGTCAGGTCAGAGGGCAGCCCAGGCACCCAGCTCCCAAGACTCCTGATGTCTTCCCTGAGCTCTGGGTGGGTTTGTCTGGTGGGATGGGGACACTCTGACTTCATCTTCCAGAGTGTCCATGTCATAGCCACCCATACTTCCTCCTATAGAGGTGAGTTCTTTCCTCTAATTACTAGGACATTTTATCATTGCATCAGCTTCTCCATCAGAAGTGAACTGAAGATGTGTTTCAGAAACTTTGGTAAACAATAAATCTTACTTTCCTCTTACATTCTTAGCATTGGGTTTGTTTCCTTGTTTACTTATGTATTTATTTTGTGGTTCTGGTGATGAATCGAGGGCAAAGGAGCAGCTATACCTCAGTCTCTCCCCCTACTTGTAATATTTGATCTTATTTATTTATTTTTGAAACAGGGTCTCACTTTGTAGCCCAGCCTGGCCTCAAACTCACAGCAATCCTGCCTCAGCCTCTCAAGTGCTGGGATTACAGGCATGTGCTACCATACTGGCATCTTTTAAAGTATTCATAAATAGAATAAGCTGAATACCTGGATATCCTCCCTAGCATTAGAAATAGACTCATTTTTTCATTTCAGAAGTAATTTGTGCTTGCCACAAAGATGTTCAAGTCCAAGGATCTAGCTCAGTGGCAGAAGCACTTGCCTGACAAGCACAAGGTTCTAAGTTTGATTCCTAGTACCCCCCTCAAAAAAATGTTCAGACAAGGATTTGGCAGAATACATGTTTATTAGACAAAAGCCTTGGATTTAGTTTCCAACATCAAAATAAAAGGCCAGACATTGCAGAAATATAAACTTTACCCACCCCCCATCCTTAGCCTCACCCAGTAGCCCAGTGATCCCTTCTGTAAATAGGTTTGTGTGTTTACAAATCTGGGCTCTCTAAGCCGGGGTATTGGTGCATACCTGCACTCCCAGCACTTGGGAGGCTGAGGCAGGAGGATCATTGGGAGTTCGAGGCCAGCCTGGGCTACAAAGTGAGCTCAAGGCCAGCCTGAACTGCATAGTGAGACCCTACCTCAAAAAGACCAAAAATAAATAAATAGATAGATAGATAAACCTGGGCTTCCCTCAGAGCCTTTGAGATGTGGGGATCACATAGTCACTGCCACCCAGGTATGCATTATGCATTCTAGCTGTATCCTGGGGCCTCACTAAAGGGGTCCCTGCAGGTAGACTCTGTAGCTGCAAGGCTTCACTGGAGAGAAACCTTTCCATTCTATTTCAGCTGGCTTTTCAGCCTTAACTTGTCTTCCTATCCCTTGTTATTTTTGTGTGGTGTGTGTAATACTGAGGCTTGAATTGAGGGCCTTGTGCATGCTAGATGAGTGCTCTGCCACAATACCCGAGCCCTATTCATTATTAGTAATTATGTGTCTTGCAGAAACTTGATGGACGATCCCTCATCAAGCTGAACTTTGCCAAGAACAGTGAAGGTGAGAGTGCTTTTAGTAGCTGGCTCTAGGATTTTCCCATGGAACTTCAAGCCTTGCTCTCATCAAGTCAATTTATGGAACCAGTCATTCTTTTCTTTTTCTTGTTTTGTGATGCTGAGAATCAAAGTGAGTTTCTTATGTACTAAACATGTGCTCCAATATGGAGTCCTAAACCCAGCCCTCATTCACTCCCACTCTGATCAAGCTAGGTAGTTGCTTTTAATTTTTCAAAAATTGTTACATGACTTCTTAAAGGCTCAGGTGGTGGAGGTGGGGTGGAACCACTGTTTCACAAAGGCAGCCAAGCCATTGTGAGCTGCTGTTGGCTTTTGTGGGCATGGTCGGGCCCTGTAGAGCACAGGCCTCATTTGGCTGAGGCTGTGGTCCATTCATCACTGGAAGCAGAGGCTGCTCAAGCTGAGTCCTAGAGTGGTGGTCGAGCCGTGGGTGTGACATCCTGGAGGGATTTCTGGACAGCAGGCAGCTGAGCTTCTCATCCCCACTGCTCTTAAGACCCCAGCTCAGCTTGGGGCCTCCTGCTTAATGTCCCTGCACTTCCTCCTCTTTTCTCTTGGTCAGATGTCTGAGCTGAGGTCCTGTACCTCTTGCTGCAAGTTCTCTGTGTCCCTGGCCCAGGCCTCCTTTTGCTGCACAGATGCCCTGGTTTAGGTTGTTGTCCGTGTTTGTGGGGTAGATGTGGATGTGTCCTGAGAGGCTGGGGTGAGGATGGGAGGCAGAGCGGCCCTGCAGGGCCTGGAAAGGTGTGAGAGACCTCAGGCTCCTCCTCTGAGCTAGGAACTGCTCCCAGAGGGACACAGTCTGACTTCACTTGTTGCTGGTGCTGGGGATTGAAGCTGGATTCCTGTCCGTGATAGGCATGTGCCCTACTGTTGAGCTAAAGTCCGAGCCTGTTTTATTTTTAATTGAAAATTTCAGATGCAGGAAAGTAGAGACAATTAGTATCATGAGCAGCCGGTCCTGACCCATCAACAGTCTCAGTTCCGACAGCTGTGGGCCATCGGGTTAATCTGGGCTCCCACTCAATGATGTTGAAGCAAATGCCAGATGGGATGTGTCTTTCCCTGATTAAATACTCCACTTTGTAGAACTAAAGATTAAGACATTATCAAAATAGCATTATGACATGTAAAAAATTAACAGAGATTCTTTAGTCTCATCAGATATGTACTCAGTGGTCAGATTTCCTAATTATCATTTTTTATAGTTTTCAGATCAGATTTAAAAGAAGCCCACCCAGATGTTGTGGGTGATACCTGTGAAGTATTTTAGTTTTTAGGTCTCTGTATGTCCCCTCCCCCACTTTTTTTCTCTAAGTTATTTTTTGGAATTTAACAGGGCTCCTAGATATTGGGTAGGGGATTATCAGGGCAGGAAAACCGGTGTAAAACCTTACAGTCACTGAGGTAAGGGATACAGGAGGCCAGGAGAGAGGGCAGACGGTGGGTGCTGTGGGTGGGAGGGGGAGAAGAGCAGTCAAGGCTGGGTTTCTGTTTCCTGCTGGGGCTGGCTTCAAGAGGATGAGGTTGACACAGTGGTTTCAGAGCCTGTATCTTTGTGGGGAAGAGGAGGCAGGGTTTTGTTTTGTTTTGTTTTTTAATTTTCTCAAGACAGGGTCTCAACAAGTACTCCAGGCTGGACTTGAACTCACAGTGTAACCCAGGCTGGCTTCGAACTCACAGTGATAATCCTGCCTCAGCCTCCTGAGGGCTGGGATTATAGGTGTTCAGCACCATGCCTGGCCAGGGTTGGGTCTTGCAGGATACTAGGAGTTTCCTAATGGCTCCAGCAGCTGCTTTCTCTCTGTTTCCAGCCCTGAGCAGCTGGCCTGGGCTTCTGCCTTCTTCCTCCTGTGACCTTCCACCCAAGTTCTCTCCCAGCTTGGCCCTTGGTGATATGTCTTGGGATCATCAAAGCCCTTGAGGGTGACTGGTTCCCTGTATGGGCCTTGTCTCTAGGGAAGTACCACTGCCCAGTGCTGTTTACTGTGTTCACTAACAACACCTACATTGTGGCCATCAAGACTACTGGCAACGTCTACGCCTATGAGGTGGGTCCTTGCTGCGGGGCTATGAGACAGCATGGTGCCAGGCCCTTGGGTATGTGCTTTGGGGATTTTCTATTGGCCTGGCTGTGTGGGGATAAGCCGTGCACAGCAGCCACAATATGGCCTTGTGAGATTTGGAGTCACAGCCACCAACTAGCATAGGACACCCTGCTGAGCTCTGGCTGGGCTCTTTCTACTTCCAGACAGACCCAGGAAGGGGGAGAGGTTTCCTGTGGCCTGCAGACTGGAAATCCCAGCAGTTCTGGCTACTGAGGAGGGTCCCTCAGAGTCTAGGCCCTGGGAAGGCTGAGCCCTGTGGGATGGGGCAGCAGGTTCCCAGGAGGGAGCTGTCCCCATGCAGCAGCAATGCTGGGCAGGAGAAGGAGCTCCTTCAAGTGGTGTAGGCATGAGGGGGAGCAGCTTCTGCGCAGGTCCTGCTCAGGATAGAGGCCAGGAGCAGTGCCCCCCCACACCATTACAGAGCAGATTTGTGCCCCTTTCCTTCCTCACCTGGACATTTGCAGGGTCAAGGTGGCCAATGCTGCCCAAGGCTCTTTAGCTCAAGCAGAACACGTCTAGGCTGTGCCCTGCAAGGGCCCACATCTTGTGTACTTGTTCACTGGTGCTCATCTCTGGTCCTAGCCTTGGCCTGGCGTGTGTGTGGGGCTCAGTAGACATGGGAGTGAATAGGAAGTGGCTTCATTAAGCCCATTGGCTGCTCTGTGAAATGTACCTGGATCCCAGTCACTGTTAGGGCACAGCCAGCCCTGCCCTTCCCTGGGGGTGGGGGCATTGTGGCAGATATAGGGTCATCCCTGTCCCTGCCCACACCTCTCCATGGTGCTGCTGCCAGGCCAGGGTCTTTGGCAGACTTCATCTTGCCTGCTTCCTTCTGGTCTAGGCAGTGGAGCAGTTAAACATCAAGGCCAAGAACTTCCGGGACTTGCTGACTGATGAGCCCTTCTCTCGACAGGACATCATCACCCTCCAGGTGATGTCAGCTCCCTGCCCACCAGCTATCTGGGCCCTGTGGTCTCCTCCCACCACTCTGCCTACCTGTTCCACAACACTGTCGGCACCTTTGCCTTTTTCCCTTGGTTACCCTGGGTCTTGGCTGGTTTCCCTACTCCTGGGCTGCCCCTCATCTCTGCCCCTCAGGCATCGGAATGGAGTGGCCACCCTGCAAGCTGGCTCTCCTGCCACCTCAAGGACAGGGTCCCTGTAGGTGTCAGCCCCAAGAGAACTGATGAGAACTCCTCATAGAAAAGCTGGGGGCAGCCTGAATAGAGCTGAGGCCAGGGCAGGGTGGCAGGAGTGTCTGGTTTCCCTCTATGATTTGTCTCATTCTGATCAGAACTTAGCTCTGTGGCTGCCCAGGCCACTCTGTGGCTACCTTCCACCAAGTGAGGCACCTTATTGGTAGGCAGAGCAGGGATGCAGTTTGATGAATAGCTAGCCAGTCTGTGCCCTATACCCACCGTCCTCTACTTATTGCCTCTTCCCATGCGGGCACCTGCCCACTCTGTGTTACCTGTGGCAGCCTCCTGGCTGCAGCCTTGAATTCACTCTTTCTGGACGTTCTCTTTTTGCCACAGGACCCCACCAATTTGGACAAGTTCAATGTCTCCAACTTCTTCCATGTTAAGAATAACATGAAAGTAATAGACCCAGGTGTGTATAGGGCTATTCTGGGTGGAGTAGGGCGGTGCTCCTTGGGCAAAGCTCCACCTTACTAGGGCCAGGAACCCCAGGCATCTGGCTTCAGCCTAGGTCAGCTCCACATTTCCCAAATCTGTGCCCAGTGTCTGACTTTAGAGAAGCAGCTGACTGCAGCCACGGAAGCACCAGCAGGCCAGACTTGCCACCCTGCCAGGACATCTCCCCACTTTTCCTCAGCCCTGGGGGCTGTGTCCTCCCCTGATTGCAGTTGAGGCTACAGTATCCAGGGGACACTGACAGAGGTATCATGGGGATGGAGCCTCTGGGTGATACCAGGTGTTTGTTCTGGAGATGGCTGGGCCCTTGGTCCCTCTGTTCAGCAAGACTCATGTCCAGAGATGAGTTAGCCTCAGGCTGCAAAGGACAACTTTTCAGGGGCTCAATGATGAGCACTGTATGAGCCACTTAGAATTCAGAGAGGCTGAGGACATGATCAGGATAGATCTGAGCTCAAGAGACCCAGAGGCTGAGGTCTGGGGCCCAGGATGCTGACCCCCACCCCGCCAAAGCTGAGTTACAGCCCTTCTGCAGGGGTGCAAATGGGGCTTTTCACATCAGGAAAGACCCCAGACACTTCTATCACTTTAAATAAAAATCACTTAAAAATACAAGAGGAACCAGGGGTTTAGCTCAGTGGTATAAGTGCCTGCTTTGCAAATGCAGGGTTGTAAGTTTGATCTCTGGTACCAAAAAAAAAAAAAAGCAAAATACATACTGTTAAAAGGTTGGAATATCAGATAAATATAAAGGAACTAGAACTGTCTCTGAGCCCCTATCCTCCTACCCCAAGACTCCCATTTGGCATTCCCTGGCATTCCCACAGTGCTAACATGGCCCGGGGCAATGCATGGGGCTATTGCAGGCCTGCCTGTGGCTGTGATCTACTCTGAATTTGTCCCCATCCCACCCATCTGTGGCCCATGCTGGTTTCAGCAGCTCAGAGCCTCTGTACTATCTTATAGATGAGGAAAAGGCCAAGCAGGACCCATCTTATTATTTGAAAAACACAAACACTGAGACCCGAGAGACACTGCAGGAGCTCTACAAGGAGTTCAAAGGGGATGAGATTTTGGCAGCCACCATGAAGGCCCCTGAGAAGAAGAAAGTGGACCAGCTGAATGCTGTGAGTGAGCAGCTCCATCACTTGCCTGAGCCCTGTGAAGTGGTCCTGGGGAAAGGGTCATGGGTCTGGGATTCATGGGAGGAGGTGGTGTGATCCCCTCTCCTAAAGCTGTGGTGCCCAGAGGCCCTGGATGCCCAGAACTCCAGGGCTGCCAATATGGCTGAGTTTAGGGAAGGTGAAAGGCCAAACACACTTCCATGCCCTGTGCCCAGTCCCTGTACCAGCCTAGGTGGCAACTGCCTGCTAGTTCTGGGGGTTCTGGAGGTTGCTTTTATACCTTAGAACGTAGTAGCCCCAGACACGTAGGTCTGTGGAGGCAGGGACATAGGAACCGTGGGTGTCCTGGGCAAAGCCAGGAGACTGAGGGACTGCTGAGGTGTCTGGGACCACCATGTCCATGTCTCATCAAGGCCCATTAGCAGTAGCGCTGCTGGATTTGTGCCTAGCCCATCAGCCTGGATGTGCTCTCCCTCCCTTGCTGAGGCAGAGCCTGGTGAGCCAGGTCAGTGAGGAAGACAGAGACTAGGGCCAGCAACTCTCAAGTTCTCCCCCATGAAGAGTTATTCAGGAAAATGTGGAAAATTAGAAGAGTTTGTTGTCCATAATCTTCCTCCAGAACAGTCACCCCTAGCAATTTGGTATTTTTCTTTCTTATGGGGCAAGTACCACCCCCCTGTTTTTCTTTTCTAGAAAAGAAAAATAACATATTATGATGACGTTTATTTTCCTGATTAAAGTGATCATGTGTTTAGGAAAGAAAAATTTGAGCTGGGTGTGGTGGCTCATACCTGTAATCCCAGCACTCAGGAGGCTGAGGCAGAAGGACTGCTGCGAGTTTGAGGCCAGCCTGAGCTACATAGTGAGTGAGTGTAAGACCAGTCTGGACTACATAGTGAGACCTTGTCTCAAAAAAAGAAGAAAAACTTGAAACCTTTAGAAAGAAATAAGTCCTCCCTTGTACCCTTGTCCTTGCAGAAGGCTAGTCTTGTGTGGAGTGTTATTCCCTTAACAAGCTGGAGTCCAGTCAAGGCCACCGGCCACAGGCTCCTACCAGACCATGCTCACTTCCCTGGCCTGGCCTCCCCACCCCCACCCCGACTGCCATGGCATTGCTTCTTGTCCTCTGATCCTTACTGGCTCCCAGGCCCAGGCCTAGAAGTGGGATGGTGAGGGTGGGCTTAAGGAGGCTGAGCTGGAGGAGAGGCCCCAGGCAGGGCTGAACAGTACCGTGTTCGTTCCTACCAGGCTCACTACTCCACGGGGAAAGTCAGTGCGTCCTTCACCTCTACTGCCATGGTGCCAGAGACCACGCACGAAGCAGGTAACTGCCTTGCCTCCCCCATTGGTTCCCTAGGGTCTAGTTTGCACTGGCGGTGGTGGATCTCTTCCCTGCCCACCTTTCTTGGTGCCCCTGTGGTTCCTACAGGTCAGCATTTCTTGTCTGCCTGGGCTCAGTGTCAGGCAGTGGCCTGCGGACGTGGTTTTGGTGTTGGGCGAGGCTGCATGAATACCAGCCGTGGCCGGGTGGTTCTCTCCTCATCATACTGCCCTGTCCCCTCAGGCCTGTCCTTGGTGTGGACCTCCTGTGTCCCACCATGTTCTCAGCCATGTTCTTCAGCGAAATCCCTCTTTTAGTTGCTGAGCCCATTGAGTCCTTGTGGCCCTTGGCTCAGTACCCCGGTGAGCCTGCTCATAGGCAGGGCAGATCCTTGGCTTTGGTCTCACGAGCTGTCTGCACAGCTGCCCCTGTCCTGCCATGACTCATGTGTCAGGTGCTGTGGGGCCCAGGTAATGGGATCACCCCAGGTCAAGGGCAGGCATGGAGCTGGAGGCTCTGTTTGCAGCTGCCATCGATGAGGACGTGCTGCGCTACCAGTTTGTGAAGAAGAAAGGCTACGTGCGGCTGCACACCAACAAGGGTGACCTCAATCTGGAGCTGCACTGTGACCTGGTGGGTGTGGCTCCTGCTCCCTGGCCACCATGAAGTGGGGTCATTCATGAAGTGCCAGTTTTTAAGTGTGAAGCTGCAGTTAGTATGTGCTTATAAGAAACTCCAGTCTGTCCCCAAGAGGAAGCTGAAGTGTCCTGCCTTCCTTCCTGGGACCAAGTCGCATCAAGCTTGTCTCTTCTGCCTGTGCCGGGTGGGTGTGCCAAGTGTGTACCTAGAACAGGGCCCCAGTTCCACTTCTGCTCTGCCATGGGTCACACAGCTACAGGTTCCCTGTTGCTTAGCTTCTGGGATCTTTGTCCTGTTGGGTCTCCAACACCAGCAGCCACTCATCTTTACTTTGTGATAAAGGCTGTTTGTGGGCTTTTGTGACCCTGTTGTGGGCTACTGTGAGTCACAGAAGCATTGGGCTATTTTGCAGACACCAAAAACCTGTGAAAACTTCATCAAGCTCTGCAAGAAGCGCTATTATGATGGCACCATCTTTCATAGATCTATCAGGAACTTTGTGGTGAGTGGCAACTGTGTCTATGTGAGCAGAGAGATTGTGTCTGCCCTGCATCTGGCACCCTGGCCAGGCTGTGCTGTAGATGAATCCTGCCAGGTACCTGCAGGCTGGCTCTGGAGTCTCCAGCCCAGGCACAGCTGGTCTGACGAGGCCCCTTGTCCTCACAAGAGTGGTGAGGCTGCCCCACAGGGGAAAGCACACAGGCCAGGTGGGCGGTGGTGGGTGGGCAGCAGGTGAAAGGAGGTGGCCTCAGGCTGCCTTGCTCACTAGCTTTTGTTCTCACAGATCCAGGGCGGAGACCCTACAGGCACAGGCACAGGTAGGTCCCAATAAGGGGTCAATCCCTGACCCTTTTGACTACTCAGTGGGGCCTAAAGGGATAGGTGTTGGGAGAGCCCTGGATGTGGAGCCTGGTAGACAAGGCAGAATTGCTGCTGAGCCTCTAGCATTTGGTTCACCTCAGGCACGACCTTGTTTCCCATTTTGAGGTGGTTATGAGGCCTCTGTGACAGGTGCCAAGGGCATCACATTCTTCCTGGGCCCCCAAGGACACCCTTCTTCAGGAGACAAGGAACTGGCCATCCCTCCTGTTGCCTTTCCAAAACGGCCTTTCTGCTCTGCACAGCACCATGGAAAAGCTCATGTGGGCTGGTGCATGAGCAGTGCTCAGCTGGTGTGTGCACGTTGGGGCCCTGGGGAGGCTGGCAGCAAGCCGCTTGAGAACCAGGGCCCCTGGAATTGCTCATGCCCTAGCTGGTGCCTGAAGCCCCTTTGAGATTCAGGTGCTTGCTGCCAGCCACCTGTGCTCTTTTCTGTTCCAGGAGGGGAGTCGTACTGGGGAAGGACCTTCAAAGATGAGTTCCGGCCCAACCTCTCACACACAGGTCGAGGCATCCTCAGCATGGCCAACTCAGGGCCCAACACCAACAAGTCCCAATTGTGAGTCTCAGCCCAGTTTTCCTGCCCAGCTGCTGTGGGGTGGCCTGAGAAGGGACCTGAAGTTGCCTGCAGGCTCTTCCTCTGAATACTTTCTAAAGTTATGCCAGGCCCAAGTCACATCCAGACAATGTAGCACTCCTAGGCTGAGACATGCTCCTGTATGCAGAAAGGAAGCTCCTGCACTGGTCAGCAGGCAGCACTGCATGGTGTTGTGTGCCCACTAGAGGGGCAGTCAGTAGTTTACCAAGAGGTCCTGAGAGGTCTCTTGGAAACGTAGCTGTTGGGGCCAGGACTGTGGGAGTGTATGGCCAGGAGGTGTGCCATAGTGGCCTTGTGTACTGGACCAGAGCATTGGGTGGGAGGCCAATGGGACAGGTGACCAGGGAAGAGCTGCAGGGCCTGTGTAGGCCTACCCATGTTGGGAGGCTTATGTTTTGGAAGGATAGGTGTACACATTGCATTTATGGATCATCTGAGAATGTAGCTTAACTTTCCTTTTGGATTTGTCTTTTTGGTTTGTGGGGGGTGTGTGTGGAATCCAGGTCTGCATGTGCTACTCTACACTACTGTCTTGCACATTTTAAGGGTGTACATTCCCCACTCAGGGCTTGCTAACTGTAAGTAGTTCTTTTTTTCGCTTTTTTTTTGGGGGGGTGGGGTGGTACCTGGGATCAAATTCATGACCTTGGGTTGCCAAGCAGACACTTATGCCACTGAGCTAAATCCTTGATCTGTGGGGTTTTGCTATGTAGTTCAGGCTGGTGTTAAACTCACTATATAGCCTAGGTTGGCCTCAAACTCATAGTGCTCTTCCTCCCTCAGCCTCCTGAGCACTGTGATTACAGGCATGAGCCACTATGCCCAGCTGAGTAGTTCTTACAATTTCTTTTTAGCCAAGACTCTCTTGGACCATCTCCTATTTCCTAGGAAGTTGAGTATATGATTTGTTTCTGTCATGGTTTGAGTGTAAGGAGGAGGATCACTATTTTATTTTATTTTATTTTATTTTATTTTATTTTTATTTTTTTGGTGTCAGGGATTGAACTCAGGACCTCACACTTAGCAGGCAAGTGCTAGGACAGCTGAGCTAAATCCCCAGCCACTTTATTATTTTTTAAAACTATATATTCCTCTTTTTCTTAAGTAGCCTATAAAACAATTGCCTTCTCTTTATTTCCAATTTTTTTTTGTCCCTTCTATGGCAACTTTTGTAAAGTTGCACAGTTGACAACTTTTGCAAATTTCTAATTTTCTCAAAGAACTTGACTTTATTTCTGTTACATCTTGATTTTCTACTTTTTTTTGTTTTTGTTTTTGTTTTTGTTTTGTTTTTTTGAGACAGGGTCTCACTATGCATTTCAGGCTAGTCTTGAACTCACTTTGTAGCCTGGTCTCGAATTCACAATGATCCTCCTGCCTCAGCCTCCTGAGTTCTGGGATTACAGGCATGAGCTATCACACCCAGCTCCACTTTGTTATTAACTTCTCCCTTTTGGGTTTTATTTTGTTGTGTTTTGTTTTTGAGACAGTCTTGCTGTGTAGTTCACAGACTGGCTTTGAACTCAGTAGCCCAGGCTGGCTTCTAAATCCTGGTGATCCTTCTGCCTCAGCCTTCCAGCTGCTAGGATCATAGATGTACACCACCATACCTGGCCTCCTTCCTATTTTCTTCTGACTACTCTCTTTCTAGTCTCCTATATTGTGTTAGAAATTGGTAAGAGAGATAGAAAGTGCTGGGAGTCAGGGCCTATATGGTTGTGGGTTTGACACCTTTGAGCCTTGCCTGATCAGTGGTCTCACATGTGGTCAGCCTGATGGAGAGTCCCTGCTCAGCTGAGCAAGGTGTGTTTGATGCAGTCCTGTGGTTTTCCGTCTGGCTTGCTGGCCAGGTCTGTGTGGGTTGTTAGGGACAAAGGTAACATACTGTCTTGCTTCCTTACCACACTCTGGGGAGTAGCTTCCTTCTTCCTGTTTGTAACTCATCCCAGGATGTTTCTTGCCTTCCTCCTTTTGTCTGATGTCTTCCACCTTTTCAGTTTTAGCTTTTCAGATCCTGAACTTGGTAGTGTTTCTTTACACTGACACACACTTGGATTCTGTCTTATTTAATTCATCCTGACAACCTTAGGTGTGCACTTAACTTCTGATTAGTATTCTGCTCTTCAGGATCTTCCTTTATGTTTCTGAATCACTTTTTTTTTTTTTGGTAGCCTTTTGATTTCTCTTCATTTGGAAGCTCAATGATTTATTTTTGGACTAAAGAAGTCTATTTAATATAAAGCCACTAGGTGACATCTTCCTGTTTGCCAAGACAGGACATGTAGAGAATTTTCCAGTTCCCACAGCCACCTTATATACCAGCTTTATTGCACACTTTAAGTCTGCCCTGTTTTCATGCCATACCTGTTGGGGTCATAACCTGGGTTTATGTGTTTGAGTTTCTCTGTTTCTTTGCTCATGCTCTCACTCTGTTGCTTCCTTTCTCTTGGTCTGCTGTCCTTGGTCCTTCAGTAGATATGATGTGTCTGGGCTCTGGCCCCCATCTCAGCTGCCTTCCTGAAGCAACTGCTTGGGTGAGCTCAGTAGGGGTTTAGCAACTGCTCACAGGAGGTTGGCAGTGTCCAGGGAGCCAGAGCTCTGGACTTTCTTCTGTCTTGTTGGTAGCCTGGGGTTACTTTGGTGGCCTCTGACAGCCTTGCCTGGACAGGCAGAGGATAGAAGTCAGGTATGAAACATATGCATGGGCTGGGGATTTAGCTCAGTGGCATAAGCACCTGCCTTGCAAGCGTATGGTCGTGAGTTCGATCCCCGGTACCAATAAAAAAAAGAAAGAAAGAAAGAGAAAGAGAGAGAGGTGCATGGAAGCTGCAGGTTCCTGGAGGGGCCCTGAAGACTGGTGGGCTCCCATGTGGCCCCAGTAATCACTAGGAAAGGGCAGGTGAGTGGGGTGGCTCTCAGTGGACACTAACCCTCTGTCCTTCCCCAGCTTCATCACCTTTCGTTCCTGTGCATACTTGGACAAGAAGCACACCATCTTTGGACGGTGAGTGCTATGAGAATCTTAGGGTGTTGCACAGAATCCTGGGGTATTGCACCATGGTATCCTGTCCGTCTGCCCCCCCTCCCAATCTGGGACCTCTCACTGGAACTGTGCTCGATATTCTCTTTTATGTCACTGCTGAGGGCTGTGCAGAGGAGGCTTGGGTGTTTCTGGAATGGAGAAAGTCAGCTGGCCAACAGCCCTGAGGGGTTAAGTAGATGAGTCCCAGCTCAGCCTGTCCAGCTGCCCTGGCCCAAACCCTCTGCCTTCCCACTCTGGGCGTCTTTTGGATGATGCCGAAGTCAGAAGTCTAGGCCGTGTCTTGTATTTTTCTTTGGGCTGCAGGCAGAACATTAGCAGACTTTCTCATTAAAGACCTAGATGGTAATTCCAACCACAGTCTCTAGGGTGAGGACTTGGCTTTGGGGTTGCAGCAAAAAACAGGGACAATATGGGAGCAGCAGAGTGGTTCTGTCCAAATAACAGAGAGCTGCATCCAACCAGGCCTTGTCTCCTGACCACACCTCCTCTCCTCCAGCCCTTGCCCTTGGCTGCTGCTCTGGACTGTTTGGCCAGTGTGGCCCGGTGATGATTTCATGGCCCAACTTGGCCCATCCTGACATGCCTTGGGAACTTGACTGTAGGAGGTACCGCCTGGGGCACATGCAGACCCTCCTCTGTCACTCTGCTGCAGGGTTGTTGGGGGCTTTGACACACTGACAGCTATGGAGAATGTGGAGAGTGACCCCAAGACAGATCGCCCTAAGGTATGTGCCCCAGTAGGTGTTGGGGAGAGGGGCAGCCCACTGCTTACTCATTGATCCCCGTTACCAGGAGGAGATCCGCATTGATGCCACCACCGTGTTTGTGGACCCCTATGAGGAGGCTGACGCCCAGGTGAGGCGGGTATAGCTTGCCATGGGGAAGGCTGCAGCAAGCCGCCCTTCCTGCTGGGCTGGGAGGACTTGAGGACTTCACACTGCCCATGTGTGCATGCATTATCAGGGTTGGCCACAGCCTTGCTCCTCCCCAGATTGCTCAGGAGCGGAAGACAAAGCCTGAAGTGACCCCAGAGGTCAAGATGAAGAACAGCCAGCCCCAATCTGGGAGCCAGGGCCCCCAGACGTACCGCCAGGGAGTGGGCAAGTACATCAATCCAGCAGCCACGTGAGTAGGGTGTGGCGAGTAAGGAAACCATAGGGGCAGCTTGGACTAACCATGTATTCTAGGGTTACCCCAGCCAGAGGGACCTGCTCAGCACAGGTTGGCCAGGACCTCTGCAGCCTGAGGCCATTAGGATCAGGGGGTGAGGGTGAAGCACAGCATTAGGTATTTGGGATGCCTCTGAGGGAGTGCTGTGTGCAGACTCCGAGTCACTTTGAGGGGACTGTAGGGGGTGGAGGGTAGCAGCAGAAGCTGTCAGCTCAGCTTGAGACCTGGCACCTATGTGGCAGCAGGAACCTGGTTCTTCTCAGGAAACGCGTGGCAGAGGAAGAACCATCAACCAGTACAGCTGCCCCTGTAGCCAAGAAAAAGCCCAGTTGGGGTTTTGGGGACTTCAGCTCCTGGTAGCAGCAGCAGGCAGCCCACATGGAATCCAGGAATCCTGGTAGGAGTACAGGGCTGAGGGTGTGTGTCCATAGCACTGAGCTGTCCACTCTGGAAGCTGCCTCTCAGCCTGTGATCCAGTCAAACTCTTGCCTGTTGCCCAGCCACTCTTTTTTAGTCCCCAGCCTCCTTGTCCTTCATGTGCCAAGAGCCTGGCTCCTTCCCAAGGCTTGGGGCTGCCTGGAGTTGGCAACTTTCATGGGCATGCCTGGCCTGGTAAGGAAATCTGTGTCTCCATTCTGGCTTCCTTGCCCCTTCTTTCATCTTCTCCCCAGGGACAACTCAGGCTAGCCAGCATCACCCACCTGGACCTGGTTAGAAACACACTCTCAGAGCCCAGACCTGACCCTGAGCTGCCAGGAAGTGGGGCTTCCCAATCTGTTGTGACAAACGCTCAGAGGTTTTCTTTTCTTTTCTTGTCTTTTTTGAGACAGGGTCTCACTGTGCAGTTCAGGCTGACCTTGAGCTCACTTTGTAGCCCAGGCTGCTCTCGAACTCGCAACGATCCTCCTGCCTCAGCCTCCTGAGTGCTGGGATTACTGAGTGAGCCACCATGCCCGGGTACCCTCAGAGGTTTTCAACCCCAGACAAGAGCACTGGCAATACTTTTACAAAACTTATCTGCTGCCTGTTCCTTGGGACTTGGAGCTTCATCTGTATGCTTGGCCTCTTGGCTGGGTCACTGTTAGATAAGGCCGAAGCTCCTGCTATGACAAGGATGAGCAGACTGTTCGCAGCTGGGGAGATGGCCTTGCTCCTTAGACCCACCCCAGTCACCAACTTTGGCTTCCAGGCCAGTTGTATCAGTGTCTCCTGATTCCTCCTTTGATCTTTACTTTTCTGTGATATATATTTAAGAAATTCATGCATAGCCTGGTTTCCCTTTTTCTGCTCTCAGACTCTGCTACCTCAGCTTTCTCAGAAGCCTTCTCTGGGACACTGTCATAGGGTCAGTGTTTCCTGGCCATCCCCTGCCTGTCCTGGGTTCCCCATTATCCTTGGATCACTGTCCACTTCCCTCTTCCACCAAATTCTTACTCGGGCCTCATTCTTTTTTTTTTCTTTCCACACTTACACCCTTGAACTTGTCAGCAATTCTCAACAGCTCTTAGTTCTGGAATGCACCATGGCTCCTGTGTGTCTTTCTCTGATGCTGAAACTACAGGCCTGAGCCCTGTCGCCCTACATGGCAGGCAGCATCCACTCCATCAGTGTGCATTCTGCCCTCAGCCACTTCATACTGCTGCTGAGTGACCTTCATAAGCCATGTTTTTCCATTGTCACCAGGCTTTATTCCAGTCACTGGCTTTGCTTGTGCTAAGAATAAGGTCTGCCTCTCCCAGGCCAGCTCCCCTTTTCCAGCGTGTCATTCCTGCCCATTGGTCAGGGACCCCAGCACCCAGTGACTTTCCAGTCTCTGTCCCCACACCCTCCACATCTGCTGCCAGGCTCCCTCCCCTCAGGTCCTCCCCACCCACACCTCATATTTGCAAGAGGCGAAGGTTCAGAGGCTGCAGGGTTGACCAGGTGGACGAAAACCTATAGGCTGCTGAGCCAGCATTGGGGAGCTCAGGTATGGGTGGGGGCAGAGGCCCGTGGGGCAGGGAGCAGTACACTGGGAGGAACTGGGACTGAGCCCAACACCTTTGGGGTGGTAGGGTCACCCTAATCATATACTCCCCCCCACCTCATAATCATATTCTTATGCTCTTCTCTGGCCATATTCTAAAGCTCTCTAGCCAGGTGATGACAGAAGCAGGACCCTGGCAATCCTCAGTCCCTGGAGCAGCCCTGAGACCTTGATGTGGCCACTGCAGGAAACCAGGCCCATCCCTCCATATCAAGGAACAGCCTCCCCACACTGAGCAGCAAGTAACCAAGAAGTCTGACATAGGAAGCTTTATTTATAAACCTCACATGGACACAGGACCAAGGCTGGCTGTGCGGCCAGTGGGGAGGACAGGCTGAAGGCGAGACGTGTGCTCAAGCTTGGCAGTCCTGTCCTCAAGGTGGACTTTCTAGCTTCCTCCAGGCTGCCATCCAGTGTCCTCTTGCCCAGCAGCCTCATCAGCCCCCTGCCCTGCCTCGAGGGGAGGAAGGAGAGGGCCCAGTCCTTGCCCTCGCTTGCCCTTCAGGCCTTTGACAAAAGAGGGTTGACATTTTTGTAGTTCGTTTTAGAGCTTTCTAGATATTAAAACCACAAGGATTTTATAATTGCCTGATGTGGTTATCAGGTAAAATAAAGGACTTTAGGGGAAAAAAAATCTCGTTTCTGATCCTTTCAAATATCTGACAGATGCCATCAATAAGCATTAAGGTATAAAAATACTGTGTTTATATATAAAACAGCAACAAAGAACTACATTTCTAAAGCAAATGTACTGTGCCAGCGGAGACTACAAATGCATTCATAATCCTGGCATTACTTGCCACTGTTCTCAAGGAAATACTTTAAATAATTTAAATAAAAGTCACAGGATATTTATTGTTTGGGAATATAAGAGTGTGGAACAGCATTCCAGCACTTCACCAGCACATCTGGTTAGTCTTGGATCACTTCCCCTGAAGCCAGCTCACGGTCAGTTCATTTGGTTTAAAAAGGAGCTTGTATTTTGCAGAAGAAAGTACAAAACAAGCCATAAGAATACCAGTAAAAAGTTTTCAGTCAGCGCCATCACAAAAGACAATACAAAAATGAAAGTGCTCAAACTGAAGGAGCAGTAAACTCGCCCAGAACATAGAAAAGCTTTAAATATAATCTTACTATATATATACAAAAACTAGTTGGAAGAACTCTAGAAAATTTGCTCTTTAATTTCAGTGAAGCATCCATGAAGGCTGCCCTGGCTGCCCTTGGCACACCCTGGCAGGCTGGTGATACAATAAGCCCACCTATTTCCCTTGGTCCTCTGAGGCTCTGGCCTAAATTCCCACTCTCAAAAGGGATGAAGATCAGAAGGGAGCATCACTCTTACTTTCACTAACTAATGCTCCTCTGTCAGGGAAGCTGCCTTTTCACCCCGTTCCCATTTCAGCCAGTGGAATGAAGGAGCTGTCTTCGGATTGCAGAGCATGGCAGCAGGAACACCACTGGCTGGAGCACATCCTTGTGCTGGGATGCCTTGGGTGGGATGCCATTTGCTAATTTAGGACTCTAGGGACAGCCAGGCCAATGTGTCTGTAGGGAACTAGCTCTGGGAGACAGCAGCCTGTTGGACCACAGCCAGAGGCAAAGGCTTACAAGCCATGCCATGATGTCCTCTAAGGTGAGGATGTGCATAAAATGCTACTGTTGATCCTGCTGAGCTGAAACATCTGCCATGCTCGCCAGGCCAATGAGTCAAGGGCAATGACACTCCCCACCTTTCCCAAGCCTACAGTTTTGGGCAAAGCAATGGTACCAAAAGGGAAGCTTGGGGCAAGCAGTGAGCTGGAGCCAGGTGGCAGCTGAGTGCCTGTAATAACCTTGTGGGCCTGGGCTGGGGACAAGGAGCTAAAACTGAATGGGAAGTCATTCTCTTATCCTCAGCCAGCCTGCTTTTGCTGCCACTAGACCTTGTCCACGGCAGTGTAAGCAGTTAGCCAGGCAGGAGCTATCCTGTCCCTCTGCCTCCTTTGGCCCTTTTATCTTGTCCCTCTGCCCTGAGTTGGTACACAGTATTGAAAACCAAAACTTCATTGGGAACTTTTTCTGGCTTTCATTTTCTTTAAATTGATCTGCAAAGGCCCAAAAGGATAGCCGGCCGTGACCTAAAATCCAGCGACAGAAATGCAGGCCTTGGGAGACTGCACAGACAGGCTCCTCTTTGTCAGGCCGCCTGACAGGCAGACAGGGAAAGGGGCCTCCTGCAACAAACGAAACATCTTCTTTACAGTATGTAACGCTGCTTTGCAACTTTGACCCTTTCTGAAAAAAATTTAAAACAATATAATCCCAAATTTTGAGGGTTTTTTTCCTGCTGGTTCTGGCCTCTTTCATAGGCAAAATAAATTCTTTTTCTTCAAGTACATCCAGGGTCAAAAATGAAGTTGGACTTACATTGGTCCAGAATGCCATCCTCTATTATCACGGATCAGCCACTCAGCAAGGCTGGATGTGTGAGCATCTGTCAGCACCATGGGCATAGCCCCCGGCCCAGATCAAGGACACAGTCTCCTTAGTGACTGGGCCTCTGCAGACCCCCAGGATGGGCTTCCTTAGGGACTAGTTCACTTGCTTTCTAGATAATGGCTTAAATAAATAAATAAGACATTCGTTAACATAGTTCTCTATTTATAGCTTATCTAAAATGCTACAGTGGTGGCCTCTGTTTTTAAATAGGCTTAAAACAATGTTCTTTGTGTATAAATTTGTTGACTGCTTCTGGAAGATTCTTAAATGGATACTGTATCTTCACAGTTCATCTGCAGAAAAATAACCAATGTGTAGTTTTAAGAATTAGGGGGAAAACTGTAGTACTTTCCTCTTTAAAAAAAGTGATGTGACACTTGCTGTTGAAGGAGACCTGTCTCTGTGGTCTGAGAGACTTGGTCTGTACTGACTGTGAAAGGCAGCCACACTGTATGGAAGGCATGAGTTAAGAAAAAGAACTAACTTGCCAGGTAAGTTGTCAGTTGCTTAATTTGTTCTCTAGAACTTGAGAAGTTAAAAAAAGAACACTACAAACTTCCAGCAACAACTGTATACATGAAGAGGACACAGATGGGGACACCTTACCCACAGATGGCCCAGAGAGGCCTCTGAGTGTCACAGCGTGGCTAGCCTGCAAGGTTAAGTTCAAGAAATATTGCCGTCCAGGATGCTTTTTGTCTCCGTTATATTCAGTCTCTTTCGCAAAACAGTATTTAAAGAAGAATGGAACATTTCCACTTTACTCCCAACCATTGTCTTTGATCATGTGGGCAAGCTCAATAATAAATTTTCCTTCCTTATATTTCTGACTGCTCTCAAAGGCATGTTCCTTGGGAGGAAAAAGCAGAGAGAAAAGGTTTCAGGATAGGATCTGCTTCAGTTTTCAAGTTCTCTATAATCTTGGTAAAGAGAATCTCTCACATCATCTGCACCCAGGTGTTCCCTGAGCCAAGTGCTGGAGGGTCTGCCTCTGTGACGTGTCTGTGGGGGGCATGCAGTCCTTCCTTGCACTTGCAGGGCAATGTTCCAGGTTTACTGGGGCCAGGGGCAAACTCTAGTCAAGTGCTTGCCTGGCATACGTTGCTTTTTTTTTTCCCCCCACCAGTTCTGGGGATTGAACTCAGGGCCTTTGCAATGAGCTATATTCCCAACCCTTTCTAATCTTTATTTTTACACAGGGTCTTGCTAAATTGCCCAGGCTGGGCTTGAACTTGCAATCCTCATGCCCCGGCCCGGAGTGCTGGGATTATATTTGTGTGCCAACATACTCAACTTGCCTAGCTTGATTTGAAGCCCTGGATTCTGTCCTCAGCACACAAATAGACCTGTTTACTGATTGTCTAGAATGTGTGGGGCAAATCAGGAGATAAGAAGAGTGACATTAAATACAGAGAGATAATGGAAAAAACAGGTCAAGGATGTGCAGATAAGAGTCGGCCTTCTTTGGGGGAGTATGACTATTCATTTTGCCATCTCAAGTGTGTGCTTGATGCTAGGTGCTGAAGACACAGATGACTAGGGCAAGTCATTTTTGGCAGACACTAGAGAGATGGCTGAGAGGGGACAGGTACAGCAAGAGATGCACATGGTGTAGTGGCCATGAAGGGAGGACAGGGCATTGGGAAGAGGGGCCACAGAGATGGTACAGAGCTAAACAGGTGGAGGCTCTGGAGACCCCTGAATGTTCCACAGAGCCTGGCTGTATGCTGGGGACTGTGTGTCCTCTCACAGCCCATAAGGAATCCAGGAGACCAGAGAAGATCAGGAATTCAAGCAAGAAGGGGCACAGGCAGCCTGGACCTGAAGAATTCCAAAGCCAGGAGATGCCTTCCAAAAAGGAGGGTGCCATGCAAGGCAGGCATCTCAAATGCCAGTGTCAGGGTACAGCATCTACAAGGTAACCAGGTGGCATCTTCTAGGAGAGAAGCTGAGCAGAGGCAGATGTTTGGAAACTGCCCACATGAAGTGGTCAGAACTATGCCAGGCAGCTGTGGCCCAGAACAGGGAACCTCAGCAGATGACAGCAGGTGCTGGACAGTGGCAGGAACAGAGACTGAGCACCTTGCTGGCCTCTGCAGTGCAGGCCAGAGGCCTCAGGGAATCTTGGGTGAGGCCATGCCTTGCAGAGTTGAGGGCAGAAGGGCCATAAGGGGCCAGCTTATTATCTTTGAGAGAGAAGAGGTGACAGATGAAGGCTGGAGGTGGATGGAGATGGCAATGACAAGCTCAAAGTCTGGGGAGAAAGCAGGGCCTCCAGAGAAGAGATTGAGGGCTGGGGGTGGCCCTCTGACTCCAACCCCAGCAGTTCCTGCTGCCCTGCATGGGTGTAAAGCCATCCACTTGGGCTGTGGGGCTCAGAGCAGCTCTGTCACCAGGCACATGCAGCAAATAAGGTGGGCCCTGGGTCTGCACTGTCCCTAACAAGTTTCCAAAGAAAGTACTGGAAAATGTCATTTTTGACTGTGATGTCATCTGTTCTGCTGCAGAGGTATGTGTGACTGCTTTGCATCTGGCTGTGTCTGTGTACAGCTTGTTAGAGAGGCTGGTACTCACATATTTCCACCCGAGTGTGGTCTTACAGTTCTCACAGTAGATGTCCGCGACCGCATGCAAGCCGGTGAGAAGAACCCTCTCCTCAGCAGGGCCACAGCCCACGTTCACCCTGTAGGGACATGGGGTGACTGTGTTAGACATTCCCCATTCCTGCCCCTGCTGCTGGCTTCTCCCACATTGGCCCAGTGCTTTTCATTAAAAGACCACCAGAAACAGGGAGGGTTCCTAAGAGAGGGCACTGTACCTTTCAGCTCCCCTACTACTGCAGGCCACCACCTATATGGAGAGGGAACAACTTTTGGTGGGGGCAGGATACTGGGAATCAAACCCAAGGCCTCCTGCAGGCTAGGTGTATACTCTGCCACTGAGCTCCAGCCCTGGCATAGGAATAACTCTTTATTACTTCTGGAGAATGTCAACACAGAACAGGCTGGTAGGCTAAATGCTCAGAGAAAACAACCCTTTCAGGAACTCCCAGACCAGGGTCAGACAATGGCACGGACTGCAGGTGGAACTTCTCTACATATTCCAGCTCTGAATAACTGAACAGGTGGACAGACGCCTTCTGCCCAGACCCCAGGCCACAGCTGGATAGAGTAAGAGCAGCAAGTACTCACACGGAGTTGAAGAGGTAGGCTCGTCCCTGGCTGCCCTGAAAGGACTGCAAAGAAGAAGCAGGTGTTAGAGTGGTTGTGGCCAGCGCCCAGGGACAGCTCTGTATCTGAACCCAGGATGAGGTGAGGGTGTGGGCTCCTGCACCAAAGGCTACTGCTCTTACAGGTTCCCTTAGCTCCTCCAAAACAGGTGACAAAAGAGCAAATGTGATGTTCCTCCAAACTTCTCTGCTAATGGTAATGGTCACTGAATGCCATGAGATGCTTTAGGGTCTACACTGACTCAGGCTGTTGCTTCACATTCTGCAAATGATTAAAATTATGGCACCTCTGGCTTTCAATTTGATTTTGAGACAGGCTAAGTGGAACTTGTGAGCCTCCTGCCTCAGCCTCCTGAGTAGCTGAGATTACAGGTATGTGCCACTGCACTTGGCTTTTTTCCAAGAGACAGGGTCTGGAGGTTGGCCTAGAACTCCTGGACTCAAGGAATTCTTTTGCCTTGGCCTGGACACCACCAGTGTCAATACATGTTATTCAATGTATGATTATAAACAATAATTTTTAAATTAAAAAAAAGGGGGGCAACCCGCTCAGGACCCCCCCTTCTGTCTCTCTTCAGACAGAAGCTTTCTCTCAATAAATAATTCTGGGGGCTGGGGATATAGCTCAGCAGCATAAGCGCCTGCCTTGCAAGCGAGCAGTAGTGAGTTCAATCCCTGGTACTGATTTAAAAAAAAAAAAAAAAAAAAGCAGAGCCTCCAGCTGACTCTTGATAGATTTCACCTGAGAATGAAATCAAGCAGCTTTTTTTTAAGCACCAAGCAGCTTTTTTCTGCCTTGCTTGATGCTAGGAGTTGTTTTTGTCTTTGGTTTTGTGTTTGTGGCAGTGGAGACTGAAGTGTGGCCTTACTCATACTAACCACATGCTCTACCACTGAGTCACACTCCTAGTGCATCCCTGTTCTGATTTTTAAAATACAGGTTTTAGACTTTAAAAGGGGTAGTCCGTCAGGTGGCTTTCTAGGATTACAGAATATTATTCTATGTTGAATTTTACTAATTGTCTCACAGACCTTTATACATCCTTATCAGCCGTCAGTTTTCTAGATTGAATTTCTTAATTTTCTTGCCTCTTCAAGTCCTCAGGTTTTCACCAGGGTTTGGATCAGTGGCAGGAGCAACTCTATGATTCAGAGTCAGATCTCAGTCTCCCCAGAGCACAGGGCAACCAGTTTCTATATAAACTACGGACAGGAAATAAAATGGCTTAGGCTAACTGAGCTGTTGGGGCTGTTCCAACTACTTTGCCATAGCAAACAGTGACTCTAGATGACTGGAAACAGGTGAGCATACTTGTGATCTAATAAAAGTGCACAGAAAAGCAGGTAGGGTGCCAGGTTACTGCACATATAGCTCATGGAGGCCATTTTAGCAACTAGATCTGCCGACAAGAAGGGAGTCCCTTAGACAAGGGGATTCCTTGCTGGTGACAGAGGTAGACTCAGAAGCTAGAAAATCCCTGTGAGGAAGGAGCCCCCAGCTTCAACTGTACTGCAATCTGCTCCACATAATAAGTGTTCTGGCTGGGCAAGTGATGCCCATCTGTAAAACCAGCTATTTGATTGACAGTTGGAAGTCAGCTTGGGTAACTAGCAAGACCCTGTCACAAAAAGGGCTGAAGACACAGCTCAATACTGGAGAAAAACATTCTTTTAGTGTTCTGATGAAGTCCTCCAATTGGAATAATGAGATAAGGGAGGGAAGAGAGAGTTTCCTATTGTCATTGTCTTCCATACCAGTACTAACGCAAGGTCTGATACTTGTTGGCAGCCTGGGTGCTTGGAGAGTTTAGTTCTTGGTATCTCTTCAATCTGCAATGCTCACCTAGTGTCACAATGGATAACAGTTTCTTGCCACTCCCTTCCTAGCTGGCTTCTGCTCTTGATGTAAAGTTAAAAACAATTAATGGCATTGGGGTTCTTTGAAGGAAGCATCTCAAATTGCTTGTGGTTCCCCTAATGATGAATATACTCAGAATTCTCGACAATAATGGTGTCTAACTTTGACCATATACCCAGTGAAAAGTCATAGCCAAGAGCAGGTGTCATGGCTCTGTCAACACTGAGATGCTTTGCAAAACAAGGTGCCTGAGAAGTTTCCCTGGTTTCCTGAACCTTCTAGAGAGGCAAAGGAGACAAAGGCCACAAGACAGCAGAAACTGGTCTCACAGTTTTTATTTCAGATGATGACAGAAATGAGACAATCTCTTACTACTACTGAAAAGACAAGTAGATGAATGTTCTTCTAATTGAGTTTAAAAAAGAAGGCAAAGAAGAGATTCATGAAAGATATAAATTCTGACAGGACTTTCAAATGGTTTGGGAGAATAGGCAGGGGAGTCAGGGATGAGCCAGGGGTCACCTGCCCTCTGGGACTAGGTGAGGACTGTGGTTTCCAGAGTGACTGCTAACATGTCCATTACATTTTGACTGTTCTAACTGTTCCACATGGCTGAGTCTAAACATCATATACTGCTAATGGAGGATGAAGGGGTTTTTTTAATTCATCTTCAAGGCTGTTCGTGGCCTTGTACACAGAGACAAACTAGAGCTTCACACAGGCTTCCTTGCCTGGTGACTATGCCTTGTGGAAAGTTTTGTTTCTTTTCTTTTGGTGTTAGGGAGGTTTTCTTACTACCAAGTTATACCCCTCAGCTTTTTTTCTGAGCAGCCTCTTCTGTGTGTGTGTGTGTGTGTACACACGTGCACGTGTGTATATGTGGTTTTAGGGGTTGAACCCAGGGGTCCTCTACCACTGAGCTATAATCCTAGCCCTTTTGGTTCTTAATTTTGAGATAGACTAAGTCCCTACATTTTAGACTCAAACTTGTGATACTCCTGTCTCAGCGTCTCTCAGTGCAGGGATTACAGGTCTATACCAACCACCATGCCTGATTTTCTTCTTAACTCTTTTAAGTTTTAAAATAAGTTCTTGGGCTGTGGGTGTAGTTCAGTGGTACAGAACTTGCATAGTATATGTGAGGCCCATGGTTTAATTCTCAACACTGCAAAAACAGGACTTTCTCAATTCTTATTAAACTATTTCTACAGACTTTCTTTTGCTTCTTGAATGTTCTCTGACTCCTCTGATGAATCACAGGCTCATCTTTTTCTTTATGATTTACAGGAGCCCTCATTGCTAGCCTTGTGACATCCATGCCAAAATCATCACCAAGACTCATCCCTGCCACACTGATACATAAGCTTTTCAAGAAGTCCATGACAGTTAAGCATTCACCTACTAAGCAGGAACCACAAGGGCAAAGAATCATTGCGTGAAGTTCATCTTGCCAGTTTCAGGACACAAACCACTTGCCTTAGAGATCAGCTCATCATGATTGGCCAGGTGGGCTCTGCAGTGGATACAGCTGTATGTTCGGTGGCAGCTTGGCAGATAAGCTTGGAAAGTTTTGGACTTGGTCATCTTCACCATGTCTGCTGCACGTTCCTCACTCAGCTCAGGGCTGACGCTGGAAGAACTGCGGCTCTGCCAGACTCTGCGACAAAAGAAACACTGGAGAATGCACACAAGAGCCGTTGTTGTTTGGGACAGTGTGTGGCACTATCCACACAGCTGGGATGAGAGGAAATCTTACAACCTGTCAACAAATCAGACAAAGCTGTGGGTTACAGAGAGAATGAAACACATTATCCACTTACTGGCCCAATTATTTAAATACAGAATGACCAAAAGCTGCATATTTTTTGTTAATTTTTATATAATAGGAAATATAAAAACAACAATTTCATCAAATTTATTCACAAACTGAAATGACAACTGCCAGAGTGACACTTGGGACAGTCAGGACAGAAACACGTACAGCCATAGTGCTGCTCAGAGTAAACTGTGAAGTGTTAAGGAAGTATATCTAGGGCCCATGTTGTGAAGAATGGGAAAACGTAAAGGATTAGAAATTAAAAATCTAATTATCTTTGGTTTTTATTTTTTTTGTGTGGTGCTGGGATGGAACCCATGGCCTTGTGCATGCTAAGCACATATTGTACCACTGAACTGCACCTCAGTTCAATTTAAAGTTAGAATACTGGATCTGCTCATTGTTAACCATTCCACATTCAGTTAGATGCAGCAAAAAGACTATTTTTACACCCAATGTGTTGAGAAAAAGCATTTGACTAAATCCATCTTATACCACATTAGCTTTAGAAGATAGGAAAGAAAAGGAGCAGCTGGATTCATCCCAAATGCTAGCATAGTGACTCAAAGTGCCAGCACTGCTGTATGTGTGTGGGACACAGGATTAATTAATCTTTATCAGTCCAGAAATAAACTTCAACCGTTTTGTTTTGGTTTTTTTTGTTTTGTTTTTGGTACTGGGGATCGAACTCACAACCTCACACTTGCCAGGCAGGTGCTTAAGCTACTGAGCTAAATCTCCGGCCCCAGAAATAAACTTTAAAAAAAATACCAACTCAGACATAGGCAAACGATCTTTGATCTCTAGTCAAAAAGTGCCCAGGCTATTCGGTGGGGGACAGTGTAGTATTTTCAACAGAACTGGGGAAACCAGATATCCACACCCAAAAGAATAAAGCTGGTCTCTCATCTAACACCATATACAAAAATTAATTCAAAATGGATCGCCAGGGATTTAGCTCAAAAAAAATGGATCAAATACCTAAATGTGAAAGCTAAAACTATAAAATCTTAGAAGAAAACAGAGAGTGAAGCCTTACAGATGCTAGATTTGGCTATGATTCCTTGAATGTGACGCAAAAGTCAAGGCAGCAAAAAAAAAAAAAAAAAAAAAAAAAAAAAAAAAAAAAAAAAAAGATAAATAGAACTTCATGAAAATTTAAAATATTTGTGCTTCGAAGGACTCTGTAACAGGGTGGTTATGGAAGAAAATATTTTCAAATATACCTGATACACTGTCAACATCCAGAATATATAAATTTCAGTCAAGCAACACACACACACACACACACACACACACACACACACACGCCTTGCTATATGTCTAGCTATGCAGTTCAGGCTGGCCTTAAAACTCACTACATAGTCCAAGCTGGCCTCAAACTTGCAGCAATCCTCCTGCCTCAGGTTCCTAAGTGCTAAAATTATATGCATGCCAACCAGCCAAACCTTATTAAAAATGGACAAAGGATTTAATGTTTCTCCAAAAATATGCAAAACTGCACACAATGGTCATGATGGTAAGTATCAAATATCTAACATATTTGAAAAGGATGGTTTTATTATTTTTGAAAAGAATCATTACATATTTAACATAGCATTAAAAGAACAAAAGCAGGTGAGTCCATGTCTGATCCTCCCAACCCTGCCCCGACATGGGAGCTGGCTTCTTTCTCTTTCGAGCAGCCCAGCCATGGCTGTACTCTCAAATCAAGCATTCTGCAGGAAAGGTGAGCACACAGGATTTTCTTTTAGAGCAAACAGATGAAAAAGATTTCCCCCAAATTCAAGAGTATGGGAAAGAGGCCATGAACTGTAAACTCTGAGACAGCTTTGGCTCAGGAGCCTGCTCCACCTGCTCCTTGGTACACCTCATCACTGTGGCCTTCTCTTCCCACGCCCTTCGCTGGGTTGATATCTTCGATACAGTCCTGGATCCTCCACAAGGCTCCAGCCCCTCCATCTGTGCAGCCAGATCTACTCTCTGCCCAGATAATCTCACACTGGAAAGTCACCCTTTAAAATCTGTGATACAGTTATGAATGGGTAAATGGGTGGGCTGCAGACATAAATCTCCTAGATGCCTGCTGCCAAGTGTGGAACTGGATCAGGTCACTGCTGGGCCACAGTGCCCTCACCTGAGAAACCACCTAATTTAGAATTGGTGTTTCACTCTGGGACTGTCTTAACAGCTGGGCCATGAGTATGGCTCTCCCTGACTCTGCTGTGTGATTTTTCTGCTGATGCACGGCTGAGTTGCCCCATGGCATGAGTGGCTGGGCTCCTTTCCCCAGTGTCCACAAGGATTCCCACCAGACGTGCCATATGCAGCCACTGGTGGCTCATGGACAGTATCACTCCTGGGACATGGATATCTACACCCCAAAACATTGGTGACAAAGATACTCCACAGGCAGTAGCTGAGTTCCTGCTAATCTTCCTCCCTGACAACTCAATATTGTTAAAGTTTTAAATTTTTACTGCCTGGCAGGTAGAAGATAGTATCTCACTGTAGTTTTAATTTGCTTCAACACGGCCATTCCTGTAAGTGCACAGGTGTCATCTTGTATGATGCTCCTTTCCAAAGTCTTTGTTCCTTTTCCTGTTAGCTGCTGATCCTTTCCTTACTGCTTTGTAGCATGGCACCCAAGGCACACATGAAACAACACAGCTGCGTCATTACAGGCCCTGCCTCTTGGCAGAGGTGCTGCAGGAGAAACTGTGATTAAGGATCACCCTCTGCCCCCTAGAGCAGAAGCTAGAGCCCTGGAAGCCTCTGACAACTGATTATCATTACTTAAAAAATTAATCACAGGTCTGCCCTGGTGGCCTGACCTGGCACAGCTGCAGGGCTGCACAGCTGCAGGGCTGCACTGCACAGTGCCTGTCCCCAGAGCCCGGACAGACACTCTTACCATGGCCCTGCACAAAGCGTGGGCCACATGCAAGGAGGGCTGCACAGGTCCCCTGAGGGCAGCTTCCCTGAGCACAGTAGGATGCTGTCCCTCAACCCAGGCTGTCACCTATGTGACATGAACTTCATGAAGCATGTTTCTTGTCCAGTGTGTGGATATGTATTATGTCACATACATGCATGTGTGCATGCATTCATTAGCAGTTTTCAAGTTCCTCAATTCTGATACTCAAATGAAATCTATCAACATGCTGCTTATCATAGAGTTTAGATTTTAAAAGACAAATGTTGAATGAAAAAAAAAAAGATGGTTTAAGATTTCATAAAAACTAACTTCTATTTGTAAAACTGCTATGCCACAAATTTAGACCAACTCTCCCACTAAGAGGTACTAACAATGCTGACAAAATGAAAGGACACTTCATTCACTGACTGCTGTACTGAGTTTTGAACCCTAGTAGCACTGAGCTACATCACTACGTGTTGCGTTGCTGTTGTTGTTGTTTCGAGACAAGGTCATGCTGTTAGGCCAGGCTGGCCTTGAACTTATGAGCCTCTGCCTCAGCCTCTCAAGCGCTGGGATTATAGGTATATCCCATCCTGCCTAAATCCCCAGCTGGCCTTGAACTGGAACTTGCCTCAGCCTCCCAAGTAGCTGGGATTACATGAGCGTACCAGTTTAGGGTATCACCTTAAAGGCATCGGGATGCTGAGCAGACAAGGATGAACGAGCACCACCTACTAGAACAGCAGTAGGAGTGAGTCAAGCATGGCTGCGGCTTTTGACCTGAGAGCATCTGCCCATGTCCAGCACACCTGAGTTTCTGTTTACAAATCTGAGGCCAGCCTGATGCAGAGTATGATGAGTATCCCTGCCCCACAGGGAGTAAGCTTACAATGGCCTCATATGGATTCACAGCTGAAATTCCCATCTGTGAGGTGTTGTAAGTTCACAATAGATGAATTTCATTTAAAATGGCTTTAGGCTGTGAGTTGCTCAACATACCTGGCAGAAACACCCACAAGCTTAGTCTGGAAGAGATATCTGTATACCATACCTGAGAAATCCCCCACACATAAGCATGGTGGTACACACCAGTAATTCCAAAACCCTAGGAAGCTGAGGCAAGAGGGTTCCACATGGAAGCCCAGGCTGGGCAATTCAGAGAGACCTTGTCTCAAAATAACTAAAAAGAGCTGGGGATAGAGCTCAGCACAAAAAAAAAAAAAAACCTGGGTTAAATCCATTAGCACTGCAAAAAGAAAACAGACAGAAAAGAAGAAAAGAAAAAGAAAGAGTGAGCACTAAAGGAAGAAAGCTCATAAGAATAGGTAGAGATAAGCAGCAGGAACAGACTCATGAAGACTGCCTTCAAGGCTCTGGATGCAGGGGAGGAGGGGCCTCTACTCACTTTTTTTTTTCATGGAGATAAATCATAGGGTTGAACATATGGAGAATAGCAGATGAGGGAAAATATCACTGCACCTCTGGAGAAAAACAGAAGTAGAACTTTTAGAAATAAATGCCATTAAGCAACAGATTTAACAGCAACAAGGCACAGATGGAAAATTATTAGTGAACCAGAGGTAAGTTAGAGTAACTAATGATTAAGGATTTTTCCAGAATTGAAGAGAAAAATCTATAGATTTAAAATGTCTAACATCCTAAGGATAGATAAAAAATAAAGCTAGACAATAATGAAACTGCAGAAAAGTCTTAAACATGGGAAGAAAAATTACCTAGTCAACAGAACAACTTCCTAAGCAAACAATAGAATACAGAAAGTTAATAACTATTATCCCAGAATTCATATACTGTGAGAACACCTTTTCAGAATTGGGGCAAAATGGTATTCTCAGGCAAGGATCACCAAAGGAAGTTCAAAAACGTACCATACATACATGTAGTGATCAAAATATATGATGTTTAAATTTGTAAAAGTTTATTACAGTAAGATTCATTCCCACTAATCCCCCTCAAGACTCTTCCCACTTTGAACACCTTACTCTATTTTTCTTGCCACTTTTTTAAAGATTTATATACAATTTAAAGATTAATTAATTAATTAATTTTGAGAGAGTCTCACTCTGTAGTCCACAACTGGCCTTAAACTCACTATGTAGCACAGGCAGCCTTGAATTTGTAGCAATCCTGCCTCAGCCTCATGAGTACTGAACTTACAGGCTTGCACCACCACATCCAGCTTACTTGCCACTTTCTGAAGCAGTTCTGGAAGAGCCCTTTCTTTTTTTTTTAATTTTTTTTTTTTTAAATCGGTACTGGGGATCGAACTTGCGACTGCATGCTTGCAAGGCAGCTGCTTATGCTGCTGTGCTAAATCCCCAGCCCCTGCAAAAGCCCTTTCATGTGACATGTGATCAAAAATACAGTGAGCAGGGCTACCAAGTACCATGCAACAGAAAAGCATAAAGTAAAAACATTATGGTTTGTCTTCATCCACCTTACTCACTGGACCCAGCACAGTGTGACTTCTGACTCTTCCCCAAAGTCAATTAACCGTGGAAAGTAAATGGTTAGAATGGACTTGGGACATCAAGCAGCAGTAGCATAACTGAAGACAAGAAAGAATTCCAGAGCTGCTCCAGGAAGTGGCCAGAACAATGGGACATGCCTGTTTGGAGTCAGGGAAATAATTCTGAGGGGGATTAATGGCAATGTGCCTTTTACTGTAATAAAAGGGAAGAGGGGAAGGCAGCAGGGGAGAGAGGTGGGGAAGGCATTCCATGAGGGCTAAGGATGTGAGAGAATTTCCTTACCTGCTAAGAGATGTCTACAAAACCACATCATGCTTCATGGTAAAAGAAAACATTCTTTCCTAACATCAGGAATAAAATCAGGATGTCTTCGACATCAACACCTTTATTCAATACTGTACTTAAGTCCTAGCCAGCTCAGTAAGACAAGAAAAAGAAATCTGGCAAAAAGATTTACAAGGGAAAAAGTACTCTCACATTATTTGAAGTGCCTAAGAAAGAATCCAAAGACCTTTATAGAGTATATTATAAAACTTTGAGGGACATCAAAAAATAAAAAACACACAAAGATGCGGGCACACCTATCTATAATCCTGGCACTAGAGAGGCTGAAGCAGGAGGATCACTGCAAGTTTGAGGCCTGGGCTATATAGTGAGTTCTAGGCCAGCCTGAACTATACAGGGAGACCTTGTCTCAAAAAAATCAAAACAAAACAAAACAAAACAAAAAAAACTGGAGAGGTCAAGATTGAAAGGTATTGTTAAGATATCAATAATTTTTTTTTTTTTAGACAGGGCCTCACTATGCAGTTCACACTGGCCTTGAATTTACTTTGTAGCCCAGGCTGGTCTCAAACACACAGTGATCCTCCTGCCTTAGCCTCCTAAGTGCTGGTATTACAGGTGTGTACCACCATGCCCAGCCACAAATTGTTTTAAATTAAGTGCAGTCCAAATCAAGAACCAGCAATGAATGTGTATGTGTGCGTGTGTGTAAGAAGAAAGATAAAGGCATATTTTTTTCTTTTTTGTAGTGCTATAGATTGAACCTAGCGTCTTACATATACTAGGTAAGTGTTCTACCACTGAGCTACACCCTCAGCCCAGACTTGATTCTAAAACTTATTGTACAAACATCAAAAGGCCAAACTGTTAGGCAGCTCTTGAACCAGAACAGCATGGGAGGTGTACAGTGCCTGTCAAGCACGTGCTATCCTTTTCCATGAGGGCCACACGGACAGTGAAGAGCGGGTGCAGGGCAGAACGGCTGGTCAGTGCTGCATGGAAGAGAGCCCAGTAATAGGTGCATGGGTGACATCAGAGTGCAGAGATGGTTTTGCAGCTTAGATGCAAAGTATAGGTTTTCTAAGAAATAGGGAGGACCGATCCTGCAAGGGATCTACAGGAAAACTCATACTGTAAACAAAAACTGATAGTTGGCCACAATTCTCAACAGAGATAACATAGCAAGACAAAGGTCTGTACAAGGTATATATGCACACATTCCTATCTTCTAAATGAAGATTCTTTCCTAAATAGTCCTCACAACCATGTGTTAAGAACTCCTGAAGAAGAGCCAGGTGTGGTGGCGCACACCTGTAATCCCAGCACTCGGGAGGCTGAAGCATGAGTTTCACTGTGAATTCGAGGCCAGCCTAAAGTGAGCTGAAGACCAGCCTGAACTGCAGAGTAAGACCCTGTCTCAAAAAGACAAAAACAAACAAATGAACAAAAAGAACTCCCAAACAAATCATATTACACTGTGTATTTCCAATTAGTGATTCACAAAATCTCACTCTTTTCCCCACAACAGGCTATTAAATCATGCCATGCCAATCCTGAATTTTTTTCCTTGGGTTTCTTTAAATTCAAGGGCAAGACTGCACATGTAGTCTCAAAACTTTACATCTGATTAGATTTTATCTGCCCTGAGTGACTGCATACTTTATAGATTTGAATTCAGGTCTCTCCCCACCATTTTTGTTTGTTTGTTTGTTTTTGGGAGAGGGTCTTACTATGTAGTTCAGGCTGGCCTTGAGCTCACTTTGTAGCCCAGGCTGGTCTCCAACCACAACAATCCTCCTGCCTCAGCCTCCCAAGTGCTGGGATTACAGGCATGCACCACCATGCCCAGCCAGGATTTTTTTTTTTATTAATTGTGGTGAAAACACTTAACATGAGAGCTAGCCTCTTAACAAATTTTAAGCACATGGTATGTTGTGTAAGTATGATGCTGTACAGCAGGTCTCCTCAGCTTATTCCTCTTAACTAAAATTTTATCCCTTTTAGTAAATTCCCATCTCTTCCTGTCTCTGACAACTATCATTTCAGTCTTTGATTCTGTGAATTTGACTTCTCTAGAGAATTTGTAAGTGGAATCATGCAGTTATCTGTTTGGCTTATTTTACTTACCCTAATGTCTATAAAGTACATCCATGTTACTGTTCAATGCCAACTAGAAAACTTTTTATTTAAAGCTAACTAGCATTCCATAAAGTAAATATGGTACAGTTGCCTTCCATATCTGTGGGTTCCACATCTACAGGTTCAGTAATGGCAGACTGGAAATACTGCATTACAAGGGTAGTTTCAGTTCCAAGTTCCAAAGAACCAAACCAAACTTGAATTTGCCACATGCTAAATCCATTCAAATGAAGTAATGTGTCAACAATATACTGTAGTAGGTAATATACATAATCTAGAAATAATTTAAAGTGTGAGGAAGCTTGGCAGCATGCATGAGACCATGGATTTGATCCCCAGCACTGCTGAAAAAAGAAAAGAAAAACATGTATGTAACAGAATATATTCATAGGTTAGATGTAAATGATGCACCAAGCTACATAAGAGACTGGCGCATATGGGACTGTGATCCTGGATGGGTCTTGGAACCAACACCCCCCATTATTGAATAATAACTATGTATTACACATAAGACATACAAGACAGTGAACTTTCAGGTGACAGCTTGCCAAGAATGTTCTACTTATTCTGGATTTTAAATTGGCATAAATGTCTAACTGCAGATCATCTTCTCCAAGGAACCACAGCTCCAGGACAGGGCAGGGCTCATGCTCTCCTGGTCCCACACCCACACCAGGGCCACCCGTGCTCATGCAGTCCCCAGCACACATCTTTCATCCCTTCATCAGGGACACTCAGAGCCTGAGGTCCTTTGCTTGGCATGACAGCCAGGGCAGAGGAAGTAACAACCCTGGGGATGGAGGGGTGGCAAAGCCTAGAAGGATTTTAAGTTGGTGATGAGTTCACACATACCCATTTTATTAATCCTTATTATCATGTGTTTAATATCATACTAAAATTATAGGAAATAGTGATGATCAAAGCCAGGGCCCTGCCCATGATTGGCAAGCACTCTACCACTAAGCTAATCCTGGCCTTCATATTACTTTTTAAAAGATGGCGAAAGGATATTCTATTAAGTCAAAAATGAGTCTCCTACCAAGTGTGATGGGCTTAGTTGGGAGACTGAGAAAAGAAGATCACAAGTCAGAGGCCAGACTGGGCAATTTAGTGAAATCTTGGCTTAAATTTTTTAAAAAGGCCTAGAGCTACAGCTGAGTGCTTGAAGAGTGCTTGTCTAGCATGTTCAATCCCCAGTACATATAAGCAGAGGAAGGGAGGAGAGTTAAAGAGGAAGGGAGGGAGGGAGAGAGAGAAGCAGGAAGGAGGGAAAGTGGAAGGGTCTCCCACTTCAGATCCCAACCCCAGTCCACAGGCCAGACAATCAGCAGTTCCTCTTGATACTCAGGAACTTTCTAACCACACATGACCGTGTGCTTCTTCCAAACACAGCATACTTTACTTAACTAACACAATATTATGTGGTTGTAAGAATCTTTCACTAAAACTAAAATTTGAAAGTCCTTAGGTAGCTGTATGAAACCCAAGTAGTAGAAAAATTCACTGACTAGGGTTTTAAACGTCTGAGGAACAAAAAGGAGAATCTCTCACAAAGGAACAATGAAAAGTAAACAGCAAAAGCTGCTATTATATTAGAGAAGTGGCTGCTAAGTAAGCTTGTTAAAAACATGAATGGCTAGGGCATGGTGGTGCACAACTGTAGTTGTAGCTACCCAAGAGGCTGAGGCAGGAGAATCATTAAGCTTAGATATTTGAGGCCAGCCTGAGCAGTACAATATCCTGGGCTTGTGTGAGCTACAGGGCATCACTACAAGTTCACCCCTCCAAGACCTGCATGTCCCTGAGTCAAGGATCAGAATCTCCGAATAGCAGTGCACAAACCAGAGCCTCCACCAGCCCATTCAGGGAGGGTCAGCACTAAGGTTTGAGGTCCAGAACGCTCTAGGAAGGGTTTTTCTCTACATGGGTACAAGGTCCTCAGCTTGCTGGTCAATCTGAACCCAGAGATTAAATCTGAGGCCCCTCTGGAGTAATAAGAATCTTGCATAGACAGGCATGTGTTCACATCTTATAGTGTGCAAACTCAGGCCACCTAAGAAACGGCATTGCTACCAGCTGGTCTGTGCCCACATGAGACTGTGAGGTTCCAAATGTCCAGGTAGCAGTGCCAGTCAGTTTCTCATGAAATAGCCGGCCCACCTGCCCTGAGAAGAGACATGCTGGGAGAGGTCAGTAAGATCCTAGAGGTCACCCTTTAAGCACAAGTGTAAGGGACAGGAAATAGTGCACTCCTGTCACAAAGGAACCAGTGATGACCAACCTCTAGTCCCCACCCTGTGTTGCCCCAGGAGCCCCTGTGCTATAATTTTCCACCATTCCCCATTTGTTCCTGACAACTGCTCTCTACGCACAAGGACACTACCCCAGGGGCAACAGCCTGGACAAGACCAGGTGGTTTGTCTCATTTATCTCCTTTCCACTCTTGGTTGTCACCACAGCAAGGTGGCAGGACCTGCTGGCTGAGCATCCCAGATGTAACCACGTCCTCAAAACCCAGCTTCCCTCACCCTCACCTTTTCTGAACAGAGGTGACACTATTTGCTTAGACTGGGAGGAAGACACCAAGTTAGTCAAACTGCTCAGCACAGGGCCATGCACAGTAATCACTAAAGGTCACCACAATCACAAGAAAGCCTTCAATTCCTGACCCGAAGAGGCTCGCTGCCTCCCCGGTATCTCGCACTCACCCTATCTGGAGGCCTTCACTGGCAGGCTCCACCCTCGAGGAGTCCTTACCCAAAAGCCCAAGAGGCCGCCTGGGTTCCGGCATCCCAAGGCCCCCTCCTTGCCATGACCTCTACTGAGCTCAGTCTGTTTCCAGCACTCAAGGGCAACCGTCAAAGGCAGAGCCATGACTCACTGTGCATCTCATGCAAATTTAAATTTCAGGCTATCTCAGTCCTGACCAGCATCCTTTTACCAGCACTCAAAGAGGACCTGACATAGCTCAGAGTATATTTATGTATTTATTTATTTATTTTTTAGTAATACTAAAGATTGACCTGGGGCCTTTGCACTGGGGCCAGCCTTTATTTATTTCTTTATTTGCTTATTTTTTTTAAATTTTGGGACAGGATCTCACTAAGTTGCTAAGTTGCCCAGGCTGGGCTGGAACTTGAGATCTTCCTGCCTCGACTTTTCAGAATGCTAGGGCTACAGATGTGTGTCACCTCGCCTGGCTTAACTCAGCTTTTAAACTAGACATTGGCTATTGCACTGGGTAAATTAGGGCCAAGTTTTCAAGCAACCAATGTATGAATGGGCTTTTTTTTTTTTTTTTAATCGGTACTGGGGATTGAACTCACGACCGCCTGCTTGCAAGGCAGGCACTTATGCCGCTGAGCTAAATCCCCAGCCCTGAATGGGCTTTTTATAAGATCTACTGACCACTTTAAATCACTGACCAGCAACTACTAGACAATGCAAGTGAATCATGTCTACTGCAGGACACTGTGAGCCCCTGAGTCTAGAGGGCAGCTCCAGCAATGTGGGATAAGGCTTTTAAGCAAAACAATTTTTTAGTTTCTAGAAGTTTCTCTCCTAAAATATAAGCACATAAAACTATTTTAAGAGACTATGAATCAGGCCCATGTCCATATGGTGCAGTTACCACACTTCTAAAGACAGAAACACTGAGAAATAAAAACCAAACCCCAGCAGCTTTTGACACTTGATGGATTTGGGTTCCCCTTTGAGCTGAGCCACCGGACCCCAGCATGTAGGCCCCTGGCAGCCCTATGGCTTTCTCCCTTTCTCTTTGGCTTTTGCTCACACCATGTTCACTGGCAGCCAAGCTGGGCCCTTCCTTCCTCATCTCTTCACCCCTAGAATCTTTTGGGTTGTAATGAGGTGAAAGAGGCCACCACTGAAGGAGCAACTCAGTGTCACAGGCTGCAAAGCCAGACCAGAACCAGAGTGTCCACTGGACTTGGACAGTAAGCTGCTGGTGTGCCTGGTGGACAGAGTTCCAAGAAGCAGTAAACAAAAATATTGCCCAAAACATGCAACGTGTGCTCATGCACACTTCTCAGGCTCCTAGAGGGACTCAGCACTCCTAGAGGGCAGAACCCAGTAAGCCATGCTGTCTGTAAGCACATGTTTGTAATTCTGGCACTAGGGAAACTGAGGCAGGAGGGCTGCAAGTTAAAGGCCAATGTGGGCTATGCAGCAAGATCCTGTCTCAAGACTAAAAGGACAGAAGGAAGGAGAAGGAAAGGGAAGGCAAGGCAAGGGAAAGGGAAAGGTTCCCAGGTAGGCTACATAGGCTGGGGACATTAGTCCCATCCTCCTAGGGAGGAGAGACCCCAGAGTGAAGAGAGAGGCCTCTCTCCTTCCTCCAGGGTTGCCTCATTCCAACAGCTCTCCAGCCCCCAGGTAAAAAGGAGGCTCCCTGCTGGCTGTACCTCTCTAGCATTCACTTGTAAGGTACTGCCCTAGGGATTAAAAAGTAAAAAGGCCACTGCCATAGCAGAGAGGGGACAACAGAGGAAACTGCCAATTCAAGGTAAACAACAGTAGCTCCCAAAGAGCCTAAGGGCCAGCACTGGAGCTATTCTAAGCAGTGGAGAATCACAGGAGGTAACAGGTGAACCCAAGGGAATCCACACCTCTACTGCCCAGTGATCCAGACACCTCCGCCCTCAAGACCCACACATCCATGTCCATCTCACCCCAAACTTTGCTCAATTCCTGCATCCCCCACCTCCCACAAGACTATTGATAATCTGTCTACAATTTAGCCTTTCTTCTTCTCTCTTCCTTCCTTTCTTTTCTTTTTATTTTTTAAATAGGGTCTCACCAGGTAGCTCAATCCTCTTGCCTCAGCCTCCTGAGTGCTGAGGTTATAGGCATCTAACACCACATTTAGCTTCAATGCTTCTTTAGGAAGAATTTGCAACATATTTTTTTTTGCAACATATTTCTTATTTCTACATTAGTAACAATGTTTCCCACAGCTATAGTCCTAGCCTAGTTTCTTTGCAAACCTCAAGAAGAGGGAGGATGTAGGAACAACCCAAAATGCTCCCTCAGAAAACTGAAGTGAAAGAGGAGAGGCTGGGAATTTAAAGCTATTTTATTTAATCACTTGCTGAATAAAATACAAACATTCAGAGACCTTTCTTATGGCAAGGGAAAATTCAAAGATACAAAGGGGAACCAAAAAAGAGTCTCAGCACTCAGGGGAGCTATGCAAGTGTGTCAGAGGGCAGGTGATATTTGGCAGGACACTATCACTGAAACAAAGTAGGAGAGGAGGCGGCTTTTGCTCTGAAAGGGGCTTCCCAGAGTTTGATTTAAAATGTGTCACATATTGTTGTTCCTAGATCTTTGAATCAATCTCTGTTAACTAATGTGTAAGATGGGAGTAATATGCAACTCACAAGGTGGTGCAGAGATTCACAAGATGCTGGAGAGAGGTAATTCTCAGTCAAGTTTAAATTCCTGCCAAGTGGCTCGTGACAGCAGTATGCTGTCATTGTCACAGGATGGCTAGCAAACTCAACACCTCACAGACCCCTGGCCCTGGTCCCAAGGCCTTGCAAGTGCCTGGAGGCTGCTAAAAAATGGCAGAATGAGGGCTCTTAACTCTTTCTTGGGTATAAACAATAGCTGGTTAGCTCTACAATTTTCATTTTTAGATTTTTTTTTTTTTTTTTGGTGGTACTGGGGATCGAACTCACGACCTCGCGCTTGCCAGGCAGGCGCTTATTACAATTTTTATTTTATTATCAGCTGCAGATGGTTTTCAGAAGAACTCCAGTGTCTCTGTCATAGAAGAACACCCCTCAGCTGGAAGAATTGATTTTCCTTGATTTTTTTCTTGAATGCATCTTACCCTGACCTCCCCAGAATCCTTAGCTCTCCATATCTTGGTCATTTAGAACTTTCTCCAATTGTCACTTGTCAAAATTCTCCCACTTGGGAAGGTAGCTCAGTGGTAGAGCACATGTGTAAGGAATATTCTGGGCTCAATTCCTAGCGTCAAGAAGAAAAAAAAAATTCCCTAGAGTCTTTAGAGATTATCAGATCTAACGACTCTGACACAAACAAACCAAATATCTCTCTAATAAAGAGAATCAGAGAATAGTTTTAAAATAAGAGGCCTTAGGGCCAGAGATATAGCTCAGTGGTACAGCATCTGCCTGGCAAATGCATGGTCCTGAGTTTGATCCATGGTACCAAAACAACAACAACCATAAAATAAGAGACCTGGACTAGGGGTGTGTTTCAGAGGTGTTATGCTTACCTAGAACTCATGAGGCCCTAGGCTGGATGCACTGTAAATCAACCAATCAATCAATCACATCAAAATAAAGCAGGGGGACTTTTTTGTGGTGAAGATAGGCAAGAATCAATGGACGTTGAAAGTATACTGGTTTCAGCATAAAGAAACAGCTTTAGCAACTTCAGTGCTTCACGTATGGAAAACAAACCAGCTGTGGTGGCACACTTGTATGTAATTCCAACTACTGAAGAGGCTGGGACAGGGGAATGGTCACTCTGAGCCCAGCCTGGACAATTTAGCAAGACTCAGCTTCAAAATAAAAAACTAAACACAAAAAGGGCTGGGGATGTAGCTCAGTGCAAGGGCCCTGGGTTCAATCCCCAATGTTAAAAAAGAAAAAAAAGCCGGGCGTGGTGGCTCACACCTGTAATCCCAGCACTTGGGAGGCTGAAGCAGGAGGATCGTTGTGAGTTCCAGACCAGCCTAGGCTACAAAGTGAGCTCAAAGCCAGTCTGAACTGCATAGCGAGACCATCTCAAAAAAGACAAAAAAAAAAAAAAAAATTGGAAAGACAGGCTGAGGATACAGCTCAACAGTAGAGCATATATCTAGAATGCCCAAGACCCTGGGTTCAATTCCCAGGACTCCCCCTCCAAATCAAACCAAATGAAACAAACAAACCAAAAAAATAAACACTATTTTTCAGACTGGTAACTAAGATCATTCAATTAGTTTTGTTTGTGTGTCAAGTAAAGGCCAGACTCTCTTACATACATGTCTGTGGTAAAGCAGGGAGGGCTTTGCTCTGGTCCTTTAAGCAGAAGGCACTATAACTACGTGGGGCACAAGGTGAGGGGGAACAAGGGTCTAGAGGATCCTGAATATCAGCATTCCTCAACATGCCACCTTTGCCTCCCAAGAGACCACAGCAAGGGTGCGGGACTAGCATGCATCTGTAAAACTCAGTGGCACCCTGGATGAGTTCCTGGTACAAAGTAGGAGGTACTCAGCAAACATCGCTTACATCTCTTAGAACACAACAGGGGCCAAAGGGTATGGTATACACATGAGGGGGTAGGGCAGCTTGCTCAGGTGAAGCACCTGCAAAGGTCCCCTACAAGAGATAAGCCTGACCTGGCAGCCTGGGAAGGAGTGAGGGGCTGGTGGGTGGAAAGAATAACATTCTTGGCCAAGTCACAGCAGGTTACTGTGGGTACGTTTTATACAGAAGAAGAAAGGCAACTGAACCGAAAGAGCTGGGATGGGGAAGAACTGTTGTCTTTCATGTCTACCATCTACCCAAAATAGAACTTCAGATGTGAACTCTACCTAGAACTGGGCACAGAATTTGGACATCAAAAAGGTCAATCCTAAGCAGCCATGGGGTTAGAGATCGTACTTACTAGGTTCCCGAAGCTCTGGTTTTTGCAATCTCTGCATTAGTGAACCCAAATGGCACAAGTGGTAAACAATGAAGCCAGCTCACTGTAGTCACGACCCTCGTGAGCAACTTGAAAATAGGTCCCCTGATAATAAACACTCCTTTACTGGAGACATCTTTTGTCCTTATTTCCCTCCCCAATTGCATTTCTTTCTTCGGAGCGAAAAAAACTATCACTGGGCATCCACTTCATTTTCTGTAAACCTTTCCATGGTGGGCTGTGGGCGGCAGCAGGCAGGGAGGGCGACAGAAGAAAGGGGTGTGAAAAAGGTCTGGCTCCGCGATCTGTTCCCAAACGGAGTGCGCCCAGTATCAACACAACGAAAAACACCAAAACTAAAAAGCCTGCGGGTCCGCGGCGCTCGCACCCCCGCCGGCGGAGGCCAACAGGTGCTTGTCGGCCCCGCAGCCCCGCAGCCCGGGGTCGCCGCCCAGCGCCCGCCCGCGCGGCTGTCGCGGCCGCTCGTACTCACCGCCGTCGGCGGTCCGCGCCCCAACCCGCAGCGCCCATCCGGCCCGGGCCTCGGTCGGCGCGGGCTCCGCCCTCAGGCGGCCCTGGAGCGGCTCGGGGCGCGTTGCGGCCGTTGGCGCCTCGGCAGGGTGCGAGGCATCCTCCCGCCACCGCCCCGCGGGCCGCCTGCCCTTTGTTTTGGAGCCGCGGCCCGGCCCAGTTGCCGTCAGTGGCCTCGGAACGGGGCACCGGCCAATCAGCGCGTCCCCCCGCCCCTTCCCCGCCCCCGCCCCGCCCCATATCGCGCGCACCCGCCCCGCGCGCTCCGCGCCACAGGGCCGGCTCATTCCCACCAGGCCGGGTGGGGCGGGGTGCACGTGCCGCGGGGCGCGCCACACTCTCATTGGCTGGCCGGTGGGGCGCGGCCTCGGAGCCAGCCTGTGAGGGCCGAGGTACCGGAGGACCCGGCCGCGAGCGGGGCTGGGCGTGGGGCGGGCTCAGTGAGGAGAACCGCACGCAGGCGCGGGTTGTCCCGGAGACGGCGCTCTGCCAGGCCAGCCTCTCTCTCCTGTGTTGGGGGCGTTTGCGCCCCAGGAGCCGCAGGGATTCTAGTCTCAGCTCAGGACATGCGGAGGGGCGCAGGACGTGCTGGACTTACACCGCCAGGGTTTGTGGAGGGAGGCTCTCAGTCTCCCGGCAGACTGTGTCCACCCTGTAAGCGCCCGCGGCAGCGTTCCGAGGGCGCCGGCGAAAGGAGCGCGGGTCCCGGAGTGCGGGGTCGTCCTCACTGTCCCACCTCGACCACCCTCTCGGAACTCTCGAAGCCACTCTGCGACCCACTTACACGTGAGAACCTTCACCTCTGCACCTGGACCCTGCCTCTGCTCCAGAGCCCCCAAATCCGACCAGCAGGAGCTCACTGGGCAGCCCACGGCCTCCCCTGCGTGCCTCAGTTGTCATTTACATTGCACAATTTAAAAACTCACTATTGAGGTCACAATGTATATAACGTTTTTATACATGCTAGCATCCTCAGGGTGTTGCAACACATTGTATTTGTGAAGGTCTCTGTGTAACTGGCTGTGCACCTGATTACTTAGATTAGGGCTGATAGCCTGTTACACAATCGTCATTTCTTTAGCGATTCTTCCCACTGTTCCCCAACTCCCTGCTTCCACAAACCTATCTCCCTCCTTGTCTACCTCTCCCTATTTCCCTTTTTTTACTCTCATCCCCACGCCACTGGAGACTAAGCCCATTGGCGCTGTAACACTGAACTACATCCCCAGGGTGTTTTGTTTGGTTTTTGGGTGTTTTGTTTTTTTGAGACAGGGTCTCGCTATGTAGTCCAGGCTGGATTTGAACTTACTATGTAGTCCAGATTGGCTTTCAATTTACAACAATCTTCTTGCCTCAGCCTTTGGAGTGCTGGCATTACAGGCGTGGGTCATCACACCCATCTATTGTTTTGTTTTATTTCTGAGACAAGGTTGCTCAAACTGGCCTCAAACCTTGGAATCCACTGCTCTAGGCTGCTTCGATTCTGTTAAATGCTAAGCCTTTGTAATTTTTGCTATTGTAAATATCTTTTCTCAGCCTGTCCTCTTTTGGAAAGAAATCCTAATTTTGATGTCAATCAAAGTGTGTGTGTGTGCGTGTGTGTGTGTGTGATTTTTTCTTTTTTTCCTGTGGTGCTGGAATGGCCTGGAGCTTGCTAGGAACTGTTCTACCCCTGAGCTGTGCCCCAGCCTACTGTATACATGCCTGCTTTTTAAAGGGCATTTCTCCAAGTTGTAGTCTTTAAAATGTTTTTTGGTGACTGCATATTTAACATGCATAACTATCTGGTTGTGTGTAGTGGTTTGGACACTTAGATTATTTCTGTCCTATTTCTGCAGGTCTCTAGCTAGAAAACTTTAGCACCAGACTACCATTCTCTATATGGTTCCTAGTATCATTCTTAGAGATCCAGTGTTCTCTTAGAATTATTGTATTTTACTTGTTTATTTTTATTGCTAGTGGTGCCAGGGATCAAACTCATAATCTCACACTTGCCAAGCAGGTGCTTACGTCGCTGAGCTAAATCCCCAGCCTTTCTAGTGTTCTCTTCGAGTCTACATGTCATGAAGTGTAGATGGCCTTCTAGTGCCTTGCCTCTCACCTCCATGGCACCTCTCCTGCAAGGTGTCTTTGGTGTGACCTCAGATATTTACCCCTTACTGACCAGAACCTTTCAGATTTTCCCAATATTATATAATATAATAAAATAAAAATATATAACTTACCATTTATTCATATTAAGTGTGCAATTTAGTGGTATATATACATTTCTAATGTATTGCAACTATCACCACACTCATCTGAAGAGCTCTTCATCTGTATAACCTCCATTCTATTAAACATTAACTCTGTGTAACCCACTGTCCTAGCCGATGGCAAATGCCAGTCTATAAATCTGACTATGTACTTCACATAGAGATGTACAGTATTTGTCTTTGCTGTGACTAACTTGTTTCAGAATGTTTTCAAAGTTCTTCCATATTGTAGCATGTGTTAGAATTTCATTCCTTCCTAGAGCTGAATAATATTTGATTGGGTGTATTCTTCTGTCAAGGATCCGTTGAGCTACTTCCACCTTCTGATTATTGTGAATAATGGGTATAAGAATTATGAACATGGGTGTAAGAATATCTGCTCAAAACTGTGCTTGAAATGCTTTGGGGTATATACTGTGAAGTAGAACTAGGAGATCATGTGGTAATTCTACATGTATCAGAAAGTGGGTGCACTATTACACATTCCGCCAACACTGAACAAGTGTTCCAATTTCTTCACATCCTCACCAATTTTGCTTTTTGGTTTTTTTGATAGTCCCCATCCTATTGGATGTGACATGGCCTCTCACTGTCATTTTAGTAATTAGTGAATTGAGCATTTTGTGTGTGTGTACTTACTGGCCTTAAATATTTTTAATGTGAACTACATTGCCCTATATCTTATATGTGTAATGTTTATATGTTTCTCTTTGGGTTGATAAAAACATTTTGGAAATAGTAGGGTGGTTACACAACAATGTAAATGTACTTAATGGCAATGAATAATACATTTAAAATGGGTAAAAATGGTAAGGGTTTAGTATCCTTAATCTTTTTTTTTTTTTTTTTTTTTTTTTGGTACCAGGGATCAAACTCATGACCTTGTGCTTGCAAGGCAGGCGCTTAAGCCACTGAGCTAAATCCCCAGCCCAGTATCCTTAATCTTAAAACCCAAAATGAAAGAAAAAAAACCCCAAAATGCTCCAAAATCTGAAACTTTCTGAGTACTAACATAAGGCCACAAATAGAAAATTTCACACTTATCCTCATATGACAGGTTGTAGTGAGAACACAGACACACTAAAAATATTTTATAAAATTACCTGCAGGTTATGTGTTTAAGAAAGCAAAATAAATCTTCGAAACCCCAGCACTCAGGATGCTGAGGCAAGAAGCCACTAGCTGGCCTATCTGCCTGTTTGCTCAAATTATTTCCTTTATTTAACTGAATAGTGCTTTTTGCACTACTATTAAGTCTTCTTAGTATAGATTATTGCCTGAATTTCTCTAAACTTACCAAACTTTCATCTAAATATCATTTTATTTCTTTGCAGTTATCTTAATTTGGATTTCAGTCCTTGGTTATGTTTTGGGAGATCCAGCTATCTACCAGTTATCCAGCCTGAAGGCACAGAATACTTGGTCTTTTTCCTTTTTTTTTGTCCTGGGGATTGAATTTATGACCTCACACTTGCTGGGCAGGCGCGTATTCTGCTGAGCTAAATCCCCAGCCCAGAATGTTTATTCTTACCAATGTCCTGTCTATGTTAGCATTCAATTTACTGCCTGTCACTTTCCACGATAATTTTATTTATGATTTTAATAACCTTTTGGTCAGAAGTTATTAGCTTGGTATAGGATATTCAAATAACTTCTTGTTTGAGTGAACTATCTTACATATTTTCTTTCTTCATCCTTCTCTAGTTACATTGTAAATTCTTAAAAATATAGTCTTACCCAAGCTTATTCTCTAGTTTCTTGGTACCTGGTTAGCATTTACACTGCTTCAGGTATTCATTCTTTTACTTAAAGTACAGATTCTTGCATTTATTGTGATGAACATTCCCTGGTTATACTTTGTCAATAGTTTTCTCATTGCTACCATTATTGATTTAATTGTTGCAAGCATTACCCATAGATCCATTTGTCAGCTGAAAATTCTGCTTCATTCCATTTACAATGCATAATCTTGAGCAAATTGAAAGGCCTATATCAATACATTAATATGTTGCCTTCTTAAAACTAATTACAATAAAAATTATATTCTTATAAATAGGAATGAATGGTGACTGAGGACACACCACAAAAATGAGTAAAAGTTCTTTTTTTCCCTAACCTTTCATACTTTTCTGGCATACTTTTGGGGCTATAATTTATTAAATAGTGTTTTCTTTAAAAACAAAATAATGCCAAGAAGTTTTTATGCCTATTTAGGAACACTGTAAAAATATTAATTTGTTATTAATACAAAAGTGAAATGAGTTACTATTTGGCCATACTGATGTTCTTGTTACCTAAAAACTTGAATGTAAAATGTTATATACATCTGAGATTTCATCACCAACTTTGAAATATGAACAGAAGTTCATTGAAGAGAAAGATTTGTGCTAGTATTATTGGATAATTAAGTGTAGATCGGGCTGGGGATATAGTTCAGTTGCACAGTGCCTGCCTGGCAAATGCAAGGTCCTATGTTTGATTCCTGGTACAAAGAAAAAAAATGCAGATATCTTGTACTCTGAGTAACTGATCTGAAGATAACAATACACAATACATAGGGCTGAGGATTTAGCTCAGTGGCATAAGCACCTACCTGTCAAGCATTAGGTCATGAGTTTGAACCTCAATACCAAAAAGCTCCAAAAGACAAAAAACAAAAACTGCAATGTATACATCACTGTTAACCCCTAATTATTGTGATTTGAAATTCTGTTTTATTTTTCACTTTAAAATGAAATAGAAAAAAGACAATAGATAAGAACTGAAGTATTTTATCATATTTAGAAAAAAAAATCATTTTCTTAAACAGTACACTACATGGCAAAACCCTGTCTCAAAAAAAGAAACAACAAACAAATACATTTCGTGTTTAGATTTGTGAAGGTATCCCCTTCCAAGATAGTTTATTACATAAGTGCAAATATTCCCAAAATAATTTATATTTTTTCCTCAAAATACTTCTGACCCCAAACATTTTGTATAACTATGTAAATTTTATCACCATACAAAATAATTTACACCCAGTACAGTGGCACATACATGTGTTTCAAGCTACTCAGGAAGCTGAGGCAAGGAGACTGCACATTGGAGCCCCGCTGGGCAACTTAGTGAGGGCCTGTCTCAAAAAATAAAATGGGCTGGGGGTGTGGCTCAGTGATACCTGGGTTCAATCCCCAGTACAACCACCAATAAAATGTTTAATTGTTTTTACATTGTGATCCGGTCACATATCTATGTAAGAAAATTTCGTGATTTAATACACACTCTAATTTTGTGCAATGCCCTGACATTTTCTATCCTTTTGTGTTTTTTATTTTATTACCAAAATCCAGAATGATCTTGCTAGGTCATGGCCAGCCATCTGCCACCCATGGTGGTTCCAGTCATCACACTGCTTCTAACCACAGCTGCAGCAGCCCATTCCAGGACACCTCTCTCTCACTCTTGGCTCTCCCCCAGTTCCCAATCCCACAACTCACAGTGCCCACCCGAGCAAGCTGTCCTCCCCTCTGCTCCCTTGCCTCCTCTCCACCCCATGCATTGTCCAGCAAACATTCATATGGATAAATGCTGAAGTGGTGCAAAGCCCTCAGTAGGTGTCATCACCACTCTTGGATGCTCAGCCTCCTGAACCGTGAGCAACATAAACCTGTCTTCACAGAGTACAGTCTCAGGCATTGAGCTTTCCTCTTTTTCCTACATATTCATGATAATTGATCTTCAAATAGTCTGTAGCCTGAAACCTTGGCACAAACCCTTCAGTGAGTTCTAGGCTTACACAGCCAGCTGCTCAATCTCACGCGAAGGTCTACAAGACATTTCCAACTCAGCATGATCCAAATCAGGGCTTGGTCTTCACTATCGTGAGGAGGGGTGCTTTCAGCACAGGCGACAAAAGAGTCCTCCCCAACTCATCTCCCTCCCTTACCCTCCTCAGTTCCCTCTGGGGCAGGTCCTGGGGCCTTCTGCCCAGTGGCAGCACTCTGTGACTGAGCCAACCAGAGTTCAAGAAGCCTCAAATTGCAAACTTTGTCTCAACTGTATTATTTTCATTTTCTGTGGTGCTGGGAATAAAACCCAGAGCCTCATACAGTGTAAGCAAGTGTTCTATCACTGAGCTGCATCCCAAACCCTTAACTATTTTTTTGATTGTTTTGTTTTGTTTTGTTTTGTTTTTTGAGACAGGGTCTTGCTGAGTTTAGGCAGGGTTTAAACTCACTATGTAGCACAGTCTGGCTTTGAACTCTTGGTGATCCTCCTACCTCAGCCTCCCAAGTGCTTGGATTACAGGTTTTATAGGCCTCTGTTCTTCACAGATTGATTCTTTTAAAACAAAAGCCACACCCTAAGTACAGACATCAGGGATTGATATTCTAGATTGGTATGGATCACTCTGAGGAATCCAGGAGTCACCATTCCAACGCCCTACAGGAAGAGTCACTGCTCTTTAAGCTTGCCTGCTTGCAACATGACTCGCTTTCCCATTTGTTCCTGCTTTAGTCAATTCTACCTGAGCAATTAATCTTGTTGGTTGACCACAGTTCTGTCCCACTTATGCCTACCTTACAAGTTCCTATCTGTGCCCCCTGCCCCAGGGAACCTTGGACCCATCTCACCTCTTGCTTTTATTCTATAAAAGTCCCTAGAAAAGACAGAGTCTTTGGTAACCCACTCAGGACTCCTGTCTCTCTCTCAGACAGAAGCTTTTTTTCTCTCAATAAATGTATTCTGCTCTAAAAAAACAAAAACAAAAAACCAAAAGCCAAAGCTCTCCCTTCTCAATAGCCTGCCATCCATGCCTTGGAGTTTTTACAGTGGGCCCCCTGATCTGACCCCCTCCTTTTCTCTCTTGCTTGTTTCCTGTGACATCAAGAGTTTAATACATGACAAAATTTAGAAAGGACAGTCCTTGCAAGCCCACCTTTACTTCAGACAACTGTAAATTTGGGGGCTCCACCACCACTCTCGGGTTCCAGAGTTTCCTGGAAGGTCTCTGAAGGCAGTCTCACTCCTAGTTCCTGTTTATTACAGGAAAAGAGAACAGACTGAGAGCAGCCAAGGAAAAGCCCACCAGGCAGAGCCTGGGGATGACCCTAATGTAGAGCACCATAGTCCTCTTCCTCAGGAATCCAGGGCCACACTGTCCATGGACTCAGGTGTGTGCCAAGGGTATCACCAGCCAGGGAGAGCTCACCTGGGCCTCAGTGTCAGAGTTTTAACTTAAGCTTGGTAACACAGATGCTACTGATTGTCCATGTGAGCAGTCTTGGTTTCCAGCCCCTCTGGATGTGAACCAGAGCCCCATCCCAGAGTCACACTTGCTCTTTCTGGGACGCCCAGCGCTACCTGAAATACTGCCTACCGTGGTCATCCCCACAGAGGTTATCTGTAAGAAAGACCCCAAGGCCCTAAGAAAACCAAGTCTCTCCAACCGGGCGGGACATTTTGAGGGCTCCGTGACCACCTCACAGCAACCAGGCAAAGGCCCCCCTCTGGCTGTTTCCGGGTCACCAACTTCCTTGCTGCCCCTTTGCAGCGCTCAGTGCTGTTGGGTCCCTCCAGCCTGCAGGGTCTTGCGCGCCTGTCCCTGAAGTGCTTCCTGTTCGCTCTCGAGACCAGCTACCCTCTCTTCCACCTTCCCTCTCTTTGCTCACTTAGCGTTATTTGCCCTCCTCGACACTCACCCTTTCCCTGGGAATCTGCATTTTTCTTTGTTTCATTGCTCATCACCCATCGCTAGGACGCGTGCCCCAGGGCAGGGCCCTAAAACGTGGTTGGTTCTGCACTAGCGCCCCCTGCTGGAAGGTGGAGGATGCGCTCCACGAAGTCCGCGTTCTTCTTGCGACAAGAGCAGCGGCAACGGCAGGGAGTCCTGAGTTGAGAAAACACAGCTTTGTCCACGGAGTTGCACCATGGGGCTTCCCAGTGTTGTGAAGCAGCTGTCCTGAGATGTTTGACTAAAGCCCAACGTGGCAAAGGCAATCGGCTGTGTTTGTCACAGGTGAGGACATTGTGTCGGTGGGCTCAGTGAAGCTCGTCAGCCCCGTGAACAATGGCAGCAGGCGGTTGTGAGTGCCGCACGGAGCCGGACCTTCACGCGGGCTGCAGTCCGAGACACTAAGGGGCCTCTCCAGAGTCCCCAGTCTGGTTCGGTGGCTTATGTTGAATTGTTCCCCCAACCCCAAAGGTGATAGCAAATGATTTTTTAAAAAGGTAATTAGGGGGCCTGGGATTTAGCTCAGTGGCATAAGCACCTGCCTGGCAAGCGCGAGGTCATGAGTTCGATCCCCAGCACCAAAAAAAAAAAAAAAAAAAAAAGGTGATTACCTGGGCATGGTGGCGCACACCTGTAATTCAACCCTTTGGAAGGCAGAGACCAGAGAGAGGATCTCTGCGAGTTCAAGGTTAGCCTGGGGTAGATACATAGTGAGTTGCTGGCCAGACTGAAATACACAGCAAGGAAAAAAAAAAAAGGTAATTAAATTAGCCAAGTGTGGTGGTACACGCCTATAATCCCAGTACTCAGGAGGCTGAGGGAGGTGAAGTTTTGTGAGTCTGGGCCAGTCTGCACTACACAGAGTTCAAGCCCAGCCTGACCTACATAGAAGACCCTATCTTTAAAAAAAAAAAAAAAAAAGTAATTAAATTAAAATGAGATCGTAGCCGGGTGTGGTGGCTCACACCTGTAATCCCAGCACTCAGGAGGCTGAGGCAGGAGGATTGTTGTGAATTCGAGACCAGCCTGGGCTACAAAGTGAGCTCAAGGCCAGCCTGAACTGCATAGCGAGACCCTGTCTCAAAAAGACCAAAATAAAATAAAATAAAATGAGATCGTTCGCATAGGCCTTAATCCAACATGACTGATGTCCACATAGGAAGAGTGTGTGATGGTGCACTCCTGTAATCTCGTTACTAAGGAAGCTGAGGCAGGATGGCAAATTTGAGCCCATCTGGGGATGTGGCTCAGTGTGAAGGTCTTGCATTCAACTCCCAGTATGGGGAGGGGGAAGGGAAGAGGGAGGAGAGAAAGAGGCACACAGACACACAGACATTCAGACACACACACCTGGAGGAAGATCACATGAAGACACAGGAAGAAAACAGCATTTACAAGTGATACAGAGGCCCTAGAGACAACCAAGTCTGCTGACACTTTTATCGCAGACTTCTGGCCTTCAGAACTGCGACAATTCCTGTCTCCCCTGATTTAATATGGCTGAGGCCTATTAATTGTTTAGTCTACAGTTAGGCTTTCTGTGCTTTTGTCCAGTTTTTTGCCGATTTGCAGGAATCCGGGTTATTTATCTCATTCCATATCTCAGCGTACCCCCCAGTGCCTGCACAATCCATGTGGTGATTGCCATTTCTTAGATTGTCAGTTCATAGCTTTCTCAACCAGCTCCACACCAGCAGTGAAGCCTGAAAAGGAAACTGTGGAAATTGAAGCTGTTGCCCCAGAGTTTACCAACTGAAACCCCAGAATCTGGAGTTCTTAGGTGTAGCCAGGAAAGAGTGGGGCTGGGGACAGTGTGGCTCTCTTGCAAATTCTGGTTGCTCGTTATGACTCAGCATCATGTAGAAGCACTTGTTGAGCACTGGAATGGCTGGGTTGTGGTGTCAGCATCCACTCACAAGTGGGCTATTAAAAAGCACGTTAATTGTACTAGAAACGTGGTAGGTAGCTTGTGAGAGTATAGGACAAGTGCTGGAACAGCGATGCTTAGAGGAGAGAGTCAACTTCATGTTCTACCTACCAAGCCCTTGGGGACGCAGCTGCAGACTCCATAAAAGCCTACAAAGTGCCATCACAGAAGGTGGTGTGATGCTACAGGAGCCTCGGGAATGTATGAATGGAACAGAGGCATTAAATAGAGGTGTAAATACAAAACTATTGGCTACCTTGGCCATCAAAAGAAAGCAGCTGGAAGTTTCATAGCAATAATGTAATAGTGGGAGATTATTTGTAGTTAAGTTTGGTGTGTGTGCTTGTATGTGGTTTTGTTTTATAGATTTTTTTTTTTTATTTTTGGTACCGGGGATCAAACTCACAACCTCACACTTGCCAGGCAGGTGTTTAAGCCACTGAGCTAAATCCCCGCCCATGTGGTTTTGTTTTAATCAAGGGCTAAATTCTTCCCCATTTTTGGATATAAAACACATGTCTAAGAAAAACAACATCAATTATAACTTTTGAAGGAAAAATTAAAGTTTATCAGTTACAAAATAAAAGCATAATAATTAAAAAAAAAAAAAAAGGGAACAATTCCTGTTGTCCAAATCACCAGTCTGCAGTACTCTGTCATGGCAGCCCTAGTGGACGGATACACTGTGGCTAGGGAAGAGAGGAAGATACCTAAAACGATTCTCTGAAAGGGTCTCCCAGTCTCCCTTCATCCCCAAATTTTGCCTAAATCTCTTGGGTTGACTGAGACTGAAACAGGAGGCCCAGGAGCAACTTCAACATAGGCAGTCGATGGCATAGACAGGCACTTAACTGCCTGACACCAGTGGTCTCCAAGGCCAAGTTTGGGCCTGGGGTGAAGCTCTCTGAGCCCCCTGAGCTCCAAACTTCTATGATTTCCTTTTAGTTCCTTTTACGATATTAAAGCCCATTAGGAAATGTGCAGGTGCCATTAGTATACCAGCCACAAGCCAGTTTGTTTTTTTTTTTTGTCTTCTTGAGACAGGGTCTCACTATGCAGTTCAGGCTGGCCTTGAGCTGATTTTGTAGCCCAGACTGGTCTCGAACTCACAATGATCCTCCTGCCTTAGCCTCTCGAGTGCTGGGATTACAGGCATGAGCCACCATACCCAGCTCAATTTATGTTCTTTCCAAATTAAAAAATTTCCAGCTTTAGGACTGAGGAGAGAAAGATGTAAGAGCAGAGATGAAATTAAGTTATTGATGGAAGCAGTTGCCATGGCACCCTGCTGTCCTTGGAGTCTGCCAGCTGCCACTTGATTTCTCCATTTTTCGTACAAATGAAGGAGTACAAGAGAAGGACCTGCCTCCTACAGTGAGAGAGAAAAATAAACTACATGTTTTAATTAGAAATAGTTAAGTAATGGTGAGAATTTATATCTTCAGAGTAGCTATGTGTCCAATATACAGGGCTTCTTAAAGCTTAAACAAGTCACTTGGGGATCTTGTTGAAATGTGGATAATGTGAGTCTGGAATGGAGCCTGAGATTTTTATTCAAGTTGTGGGAAAATGTGCATAAGATTTACCACCACTTTTAGGCATAGCATTCAGTAATGTGTGTTCATATTGTGTATTCAATCTCCAAAACATCTTTTTCCACTTTATTTATTTGCAGTATAGGGATCAAACCCAGGGCTTTACCCATGCTAGGCAAGTACTCTATCACTGAGATACACCCCCAACCATTTTATGTTTTTTTTTTAGACAAGGTCTCACTAAATTGCTTAGGCTGGACTTCAGCTTGTGATCCTCCTGCCTAAGCTTCCTGAGTAGCTGGGATTACATGTGAGTGTCACTGTGCCCAGCTCCAATAGTTTTTGTTTTGATGAGATGCTGGGGATCAAACCCAAGACCTTGTGCCTGCTAGACAAGTGCTCTACCACTGAGCTATGTTTCCAGCCCCACCAGAATACTTTTCATCATGCAAGACAGAATCTCTGTTCCTATTGAATAACAACTCCCCCTACCTCTCCTCTGGAGTCTGTGTTTGTATCCAGGTGGGGGCCAGGCTGTTGGCACTAGTTTGAGTGTCAGGCTTTTGTTTGAAGCTGTTCTTTGTACCAGAGCCTGAGAAAAGTGACAGGAAGACCAGAATAGCAGCCCATGTTGGGGGCTTTCCAGTCCCCTGTCTGTCTGTCTCTCTCACACACATTTATTTTTGGCTTACAGTTTCAGAGGTTTCAGTACATGGTTACTTGACCTGTTGCTCTAGGCTATGTGGTAGAAAGGCCTGCTCACCTTGTTGTGGTTGGGAAGCAAAAAGGAATGGGCCAGGACCCCAAAATCTTCCTTCAGGGGCACACCTTCAATGGCATAGCTTCCTTCCTCTAGGCCCTACCTCCTCTCAATAGTGTCACAGGCTGGTGACCAACCTTTAACACATGGGCCATCAAAGGACATTTAAAATCCAAACTACAGAGCTACAACTGGGAGCAGAAGTGCTGGAGCCAGGAACTGGTGGAAAGACTTAAAAGGCCACTCAACTAACTGCATTGAACAGCTAGAGCACGAGTATGGAGGAGCTTGAGAGTCACCTTCGAAGCCTGGGAAAAAAACCTCTTTGTGTTTAACAAGTTATGGAACATTCTCCATAACCAGGGCCAGCCAATAAGAGAAAAAAACCTCATCAGAGCCTTATCCAGTGTGGGCCAAGGAATATGCCCAATTCCAGTGCCTGGCTCTGTTTTACCCAAGGCTGCAAAAACAGCCAAGGAGCAGCCGTGAAGGTCATGCTTAGGGGTGCAGCTCACTAAAACGCTGACACCTCTTACCTTCTCCTATGTCTCACCACCCATCAACAGAAGTCCTGCATAGTACAGAGGATTATAACTAGAAACACTCATAAGGCTCAGATTCAACTAGTTTTTTTCCTTTATCTTCTCTTCTTTCTTTTCTCTCACTCTCTCTCTCATCCCTTTCTTCCTTCTTTTTTTTTTGTTTTTTGCTTTTGTACAGGGCATTTGCTGAGCTACATCCCCAGATTTTTTTTTCTTTTAACTTTTTTTTTTTAATATTTAAGACAGGGTCTCACTAAGTCACTAAATTACCCAGGTGGGCTTAAACTTGTGACCTTTCTGTCTCAGCCTCCCCCCAGGTTGCTGGAATTACAGGCTACCACATCTTGCTCCAAAGCTCAGATTCTATTTAGGAAGAAGTCTCTAGAGAAACCCAAAATCTCTAAGGGGGATAAAAACAAAGACATTAGAGGAAATGTTAGCCTCTAACACTTATAGCTATAGCAAATAATAAGCATGGCCTAACTCCTAGCCTGAAAAACATAAAAAACTAATGCTAATAGCCTGTCTCAGTTCTGTTACCTAATATATCACATCTGGTTTTCAGCAAAAAATTATAAAGCATGATAAAGAAAAAAGTACAGTCAGAAGAGAAAAAGCAAGCATTAGTGCCAGATATGACAGAGATTTTGGAATCATCAGACTGGAGATTGAAAATAATTATGATTATGATGTTTATGGAGCTAACGGAACAAGTAGAACAAGCAAAAACCAATGGGTAATGAAAATAGAGAGATGGAAATTTTAACAAAGAATTAAAATAAAATACTTGGACTTTTTTTTTTTCTTGCAGTACGCCTGCATCCATTTTTAGTTTTTATTTTGAGGTTCTTGCTTAATCTCTAAATTACCTAGGCTGGGCTTGAACTTGTGATCCTCTTTCTTCAGTATTCCAGAGAGTTGGGATCAGAAGCATGTGTCACCATACCCAGCTAAAATACTTGAGTCTAAGAAACAACTAACAGAAATGAAGAATACCTTTGATGAGTTCATCAGCCAACCTGACATGGCAAAAGAACTAATGAAAGCCAAGGGCCTGTACTAGAATTCTGGGAGGCTGAGGCAGGAGGATTCCAAGTTTGCCAACCTGGGCAATTTAGTGATTTAGTGGAAGCCTGTCTCAAAAGTTAAAAAAGTGAAAAGAAATGGGAGGGGGATGTTTAGGAATTTAGCTTAGTGCCTTTCTGGCAAGCATGAGGTCCTGAGTTCAATTTCTAAAAAACAAAAACTGGGAGTACAAAGATCCTGGGTTCAGTTCCCAGAATTATACACACAGAATAATGGATGTGTTGTGAATATGTTAAAACAACAACAACAACAACGACAACTTCCCAAAACTAAACAGCAAACTAAAAAACAATCAGGAAAAAAAAAAAAAGTGAGGACGAACAGAATATCCAAGAAGTGTGGGACAACTGCAAAGGGTGTAATATACACTTAAAGTGAGTGACCTAAAAAGAGAGAAAGGTGCATTAAAAATATTTAGTAATGGGCTAAGAATATTCCAAAATTAATGGCAGAAACCAAACCACAAGACCAGGAATCTTAAGAAGCAACACTGAGCAGGATTAATTCCAAAAAAACCCAAAAAACAAAAAACACTACATCTAAGCATATTATATACAAACTGAAGAAAAGATAAAGAAAATCTTGAAAGAAGCTGGGCAGAGGGGTCAAGTTGGCAGTATGCTACCTTCTGCTACAGATGGTTGTCCCCCAAATGCTCATGTGTTGCGAGCTGGGTCTCCATTGTGTGGGTGCTGAGGTGAGGTGACCTTTAAGGCATAGGGCCTAATGAGAGGTCATAAGACACCCCCTCCCACTCTGGCTTCTTTTAAGATGTGTTCTCTTCCTCCCACACATTCCCACTGCTGCCATTCTTAGGTTATGAATGCCTCACTGGAGCCGAGCCAATGTCATCAAGACACAAATTTCTTTTCTTTATAAAGCTAGCTAACCTCAGGTATTTCATTATTGCAATGAAAACCAGACTACTACACCTACAGAGAAACTGTACTATACCTACAGAAAACTGTGTAACAAGAGAAAGGAGTGGAATATTTAAAATGTTTGTGAAGATCTGAACTCATAATCTACAGTGTTTCCTTTCTTTTGTAAAAACCTTTGAACATTTCTTACAGAACAGGTCTAACTCTTCAGCTTTTATTTAAAAGAGTCTTTATTTCTCCTTCATTTTTGAAGGATAATTTCACTGGATATAAAATACCAGAGAGGTGGTTTTGTTTTTGTCTTTTTGAGACAGGGTCTCACTATGCAGTTCAGGGTGCCTTGAACTAATTTTGTAGCCCTGGTTGGTCTCAAACTTGCAACGATCCTCCTACCTTAGCCTCCTGAGTGCTGAGATTACAGGCACGGGAAACCATACCTGATTGATTTTCTCTTTAAATACTGTTTAACAGGAGTGCGAGAAGATAGACCACTATAGGGGGCAGGATCTAACTTCTCACAGTTAAACAGTTTAAGGTGTTAGTTTTTGGTTTTTGCTTGTGCTTATTATCAAAGCTTCTCTCTATCCTAGAACTCTTACCATGAGTAGGTATCAAACTTTTTTTGCATCTATTGGTATAATCATGATTTTTCTTTTTCAGCTTGTTGATATGATAGCTCATATAAGTTGATTCTTTTTATTTTTTAAAAACAGGATCTGGCTAAATTGGCTGGGTGGCCTTGAACTCACAATTGCCTTGCCTTAACCTCCCAAGTAGCTGGGATTTTAGGCAATGCACCACCACACCCAGTTACATTAATAGATTTTTGAGTCCTGCACCAGCTTTGTATTCCCAGACTTTTTGTTTGTTTTTTTGGTAGGGAATTGAACTCAGGACCTTGCACTTGCCAGGCAGATGCTTATGCCCTTGAACTATAAACCCCAGCCCTGTACTCTTACACTTATAAAGTTCCCCTGGTGATGATATAGAATTTTTACACATTTTTGGTAGTATTTATTAATACTTTGTTGAGCATTTTTGCATTTATGTTCATGAAATGTATTGGTCTGTAGTTTCTCTCCTTTGTAATATCTTTCTCTGGTTTTGGTATTAGGATAATAATGTCACCTTTATCCAATGAGTTATGTGTGTTCCCTGTGCTTGTGTTTTCTGGAGATCACAGGGAACTGATATTTCTTCCTTAAAATATCTGGGTCTGGTACAATCCTGCTCCCAGGTGAGTTCTGGAATGAGTTGAAAACGTATATACATACAGAGGTCTGCATATGGATATTTACAGTGGCATTATTCACAACTGCCAAAACCTGGAAGCAACTGAGATGTCCTTCAATAGCTGAATGGATAAACAACTGGTACAACGGGATACTATTCAGTGACAGAAATGGAACTCTCAAGCAGTGTATAGATGTGAAGGAGTCGAGTGCATACTGCTATGTGCAAGAACCCAGTCTGAGACAGCTAAATTCCATATGATTTCTAACTACATGAAATACCTTTGCTACAGTAAATAGCCCTATGGCTGCCAGGGATTGCAGAGAGAGGAACAGGTGTGCTGAGGGTACAGGGACATGGGTGAGTAGGTATGTGGAACCTTATGTACCATCTGTTCAATTATTCTATAAATCTAAAATGGTAGTTAAAAAGTAAAATCTGTTTTAAAAAGGAATGAGCAAGGCCTGAGTAGGGGCCAGTGGTGGTGGCAGGAATGTGTTGCAGCTTAGTCTGCAGGAAAGGCTTCTGGGAGACCCCATGATCTGATTCCAGCTGTGTGTGATTGCTGATTAGGTGAGACAGAGGTGGGGACACTGTATGGAGGCTGGTGTTGCTGCCTGCCACCTGCTATCACTGAGGACCCTAGCTGGGAAGCTCTCGGGGTCTGACATGGCCTTAGAGGCAGAAATGTACACCTGTGGCCTCCAAGGAAGAGGAAAAGTCACAGCAAACAAGAAACATGGGACAGGAAGGGGAAAGGAGGAAAAAGGAGGGGATGATGTGGCAGAAGGGCCTGCGAGGTGGGTGCTGTCTCAGGTAGACTCCTGAGGCTGGGTACCTGAAGCCATCACACCACTCAGCAGCAGCTGAGGTCTGAACACCGTGTCTGAGCCTCAAGCTTGTCGCCTGTGCATTCCACAAGGCATCTCATCCAGTCTGTCCCTGGTACTTTTACCATGACAGGGCCCTGTTTACAGCCCAGCATCCAGGAGTCTTCACAGGATGCTTCCCCAGCCCTGGGTGCCTGGATGCTTCTAGAGGCTCTCTGATAGTGGCCTTTGGGGGCTGGTGGTGGATGTTTTCCTTTAGAAGCTTCTTTGCTAGTGGAGATACCATGTTCTCTGACCTCAGGTGGGAATTCATCTATGACAATGGCAGGTTTTCATAGGGAAACAGCAAGTGCAGTCCTGAGTTGGCCTCACGGCACAACACTGAACCTAGGAGCAAGGGAGGGAGGCCCAAGGAGGGGCATTCCTGCTAGCGCCATGTGGCTTCAGGCTTATGGGACCTCCTTCACTTCAAAAGAAGCCAGAAAGAACAGAGCCACAGCTTGTCCTTCCCTGCTTTTCAGCAGCCCCCTGAAGGCCCATTCCGTGAGGGACAGTGGAATTACAGCCACAGACTGGTTACTAGCTCGTCCTTCCCCAAGCCTTTTATTGCTGGAAAGAGACACAGGAACAAGGTAGTAGGAGGCATTCCATTTTCTTCTCCTGATTTCATTAAAATGTTCTTTGCGTGGTTTGGATGCTGGTCACCTTCTCAAGGAGCTCATTAGACAGCTAGACCCCCAGAGCCCTTTCTTGCCCTGTACCCAGCCTCCACTTACAGGAACTCCTAAGGTAGAAGGTGTTGGCCCAGACTCCTGGTGATATAGGGGAATGAAACTCCTGACATACTATGTCCGGTATGAGTTTGTGTTCTCTAAAATCAAAGAATGAATTCTAGGAACAATGGAGGTTAAGAGCAACATATATTGAGAAAAAGCTTCTGTCTGGGAGAGAGAAGTGGTCCCAAGTGGGTTACCAAGGACTCCTGTCTTTTCCAGAGACTTTTATAGAATAAAATCGTGGAGTGAGATGGGTTTAAGGTGGGGAAAAACTGGGAACTCACAAGGCAGATGGGCATAAGGTGGGACAGAACTATGGTTAACCAATAGGTAAAACTGATTACATTAGGAACAAGTGGGGAAGTGAGTTATAGGTAGAAAGCAGGCATTCTTAGAGAGCAGTGACTCTTTCCTAGGGGGCTGGGATGGTGACTCCTGGCTTCCTCAGGGTGATAGGGAGCTATTTAGAGTATCAGTCCTTAAGATATGGGTGCATTTGTTTGATCTTTTGTCTTGAGGCTTGGCCCACAGCAGGTGGTGTCTACCTCCCCCATAGTTGCAAGGTATCTGGGCTTCTGCACTGGCTCCTTCGATTACCTAGCCTTGTCTCACTGCCTACATTTCTAACTCAGCTGCCTATAACACTGGTGTTACCCTCTGACAAATGGCCAGTGACTGTATGAATGTCCTTTCAAAATCTGTTTTCCTCCTTCATTTCCTTTTTAAGACATATTCAAAGGTGAGGCAGCAGCCTTTGTAGATGTATGGAGTTTTGTTTTCAATCTAGCACTGATTCTGCATTTTCTAATACTTTGGAAGTTGGTAGTGCCTTTACCTCATTCCTGTAGGGAATTCTTTAGTTCTTAACTATGTTGTAACTTTTACTTCTTTGTAACTATATTGAATAGTTAAATTAGCTGAACGCCTGGGACCTGGTGAATAATCAGCCTGATGGGTGGACACAGGCCTGCTTATTTATTGCAACACTCACTGCCTTACAAGTTTAACCTGCTTGTTGTCTGTTGCCTGCTCCCTTTGTATGGCTTCTAGCACTCATGATGATTCTATTTTTCAAACAAGGAGGATGACCTTACCCAACATGCTTGCTGGGCTTTCACGATGCTGACACAGCTGTCATCTTTGTTCACCTGAGTCCACCTGTAGGTGGTGACAGCCAACTGGCCTTGTTTGATCTTCTGTGACACTAGCTCTTCTCTCTGAGGTTTCTCTTTTTTATTTCTTGAGACAAGGTCTCACTAGTTGCCTTATCTCAAACTTTGCAAAAATCCTTGTTTCAGACTTCCAGGTGTTGGGATTACAGGCCTGAGCCACCACACTTAGCTTCTCCAAGGTTTCTATCATTGGTTTTTTGCTCCTCTGTGACACAACAGTTATCCCATTTGGTAGGAGATAGACAGGTTGGGGTGGCGGTAAACCTAGAGATTTCATTCCATGAAAGGGCACTGGTGATAAAAATGTGAAAACCTGAAAACATAAGGTCGTGGGGTAAATGCAATAAAGACTTCTTAAAAAGCAACTTCAGAAAAGAATTATCCCAGGGATCAGCAATTATTGATGACTTATATCAAGGAAGGATATGGCCTATTTTTCTGTGATTACAGCACTAAAGTGGCTCTCAGAGCCCATGTAAAGGGACTGATGGGCATCCATTCTGAATTCTGTTCTTTAGGTGACTCATCTGTCCTTACATTATTGTTATAGTTATCAAGCATTTAAATGCACACTTTGTGGACCACAATAGAAATACCACAAAGCTATGGGCACAGGTCTTGGTTTTTTTGGTACTGGGGATCAAACTCATGACCTTGTGCTTGCCAGGCAGGCGCTTAAGCCACTGAGCTAAATCCCTAGCCCAGGTTTGTTTTTTATGTAAATGAAAACTCCCTTTTCCATAGACTCCTGCAACGAACGGCGACAATCCTTGATGTTGACTTTGTATGTCTGCAGTAGGAATTCAGTTACGTGTTCAACTGATCAGCAAGCAGATCAATAAATCTGGATGAAGTCCACAATTTTTTCCACTGGGTACACTGCAACTGAAACTAGCCAGGGTCCCTCCCTCCCTCCTAGACTGTTACTGTCTTACCATCATTATCCACAAGGGCAACACATTTCATGTAGTCTGTTTCCTGCACAGCTCTACTGTGATGACTTTGTTCTCCAGACCCTGATCTGGCTCCTGTTTCAAGACGATGCTCCCCCTTCAAAGAATGCATAGTGGTGGGAACTGGACCACTGCCTCTTGCTATGTCCCTTGGGGTCTGCAGCAGGTGTCCACACTGTGTGGTCTCTGCCTACCCACTGCTGCCCCTTACATCTCTTCACTGTCTCATGGCTTTCTTTTGTCCCCTTTGATAACTGCTTTGCCCATGACATGTAGATGAGAAAACAATATCCTAGCTGTCACCACAGGCCCTCACAGTGGCAGGCAGTCCTTGTTTCCACTTCTCATGGGGGGTGGGGGTCGACTTTATCCTTATCAGAGACCCTTGTCTCTCATCTCATCTGACACATATTATAGGGCTTGACTTCTCTGGATTTCTTCCTATCTACCTAGAAAATAACTTTCTTTAGCCATTCTTGGCAGCAGACTCAAAAGAGCAAGCCCCAGTGTCTTTCCTGCTCCCACCCTTCTACTTGGCAGGTGCAGGTCCAAAACCCTTTCATGTCCTCTGTGCCTCCCTGCCAGCTTCTTCCTCTCAGGCTGGCCTGTCCCTCTTCCCCATGAAAACTCACCTCTTCACTGCTCCTCTTTGGACATCCCCAAGCCCTTTTACTTCTAGCCTGGGGCCTCAGGTAGCCTGCACTCCTCCACTTACTTTGTGACCCTCATAGTCTAGTTTTATTCTTTCATCCCTCAGATTCCCTGGAAGGCTCTGGTCAGCTCTGAACACATGGTTCTAATGAAACACAGCAGACAGCCAAGATGCTGCTCTACTGTCAGCTGAAATGGCTGTGTCATAGAGGGAAGGAGGCCATCACTGGTAAAATAGGATAAAAGTGATTATCACTTCTTCAAGGAAGATCGTAGCGATTGCATTCTATAGAATTTAGACAATGAACCTTTCAGAAAGAAGCAACTGTGATGGGCTCACAGTGTTTCAAACTTCCAGTTTGGTGGTACATATCTGTTATCCCATCTATCAGGGCAGCTGAAACAAGAGGATCATAACTTGGAGATCAGCCTGTGCAAGCTGCCAAGACCATGTTTAAAATAAAATAAAAAGGGCAGGGGATGTAGTCAGTGGTAGAGAGCTTGCCTATTATACATCAGTCCCTGAGTTCAATCCCCAGTATTGTAAAACAAAACAACAAAAACAAAAATATCTTCCAGTTTAGTCTGCCTCAGCTCGTTTCCCTGAATAAAGTTTCTGACAGGCTTCCTCTGTAACAGAATGCAGTTTCTTTAGTAGGCAAAAATTTTAGTGACACCTTCTAGCAATATTTAATAAATTAAAAAGCATTTAGGAAGATTTGTTTAAAGAGTACTTGCTTTGAGGTTCTATGCTAATCTCTTTACTGAGTACTTGCTTTGAGGTTTAAAGCTAATCACTTGAAATTATTTTTTATGATCTTAATGACATACAAAAGCAAACTAGTTTCACTTTACACCTGACAGAGTGAAGCAAAGAGAAGAACAAGTAGCCCAAGGCAGTTGCCCCTGTAAGCAAAAAGGCTGTGAAACCCACTGTCAGTGGCCCAAAGCCTGTGTTCGTCCTATCACAGCAAAAACATTTCCCAGTATCTTTGTCTTGAAATAGGTCACTGCAAAATGTTCAATATTGACAAGAACCAAATATCCAAGACTTAGTAATATAATTATGGCTTTAGGTTTGGATGCCTGTGACATCTGCCCTAGTACCTTGGTTGCTGAATTCCAGGGGGACTAGAGAGAGGACAATTGGCGATGCCTTTATTCTTCCTCTATACCCAAAGTCTGAAGAACCACCTGGAAAACCCCCACAGACCCTGGGGGACTGGCTTATGATCCTATCACTACCATAGTAAAGTCAAAAGAGAAAGACACACTTATTTGGGAAACATTGTAATAATAAAGGAGTAGACGATTTCATACTTTCACATGTGAAATTGCAATTAAACTATACATGCACAGTACTATGTTATTTTGGTAATACAGGGACATGATTTAATGATTCTAAGGATTTTTTGTATTTTTTTTTTACAAGTCAGGTGCCATAAACATTCAAATAATCCATCTTTTAAAAAGTACGTTTACAACATCAAAAGAATTAAGATGAAATATAAACCTTTCTACTTACAATTTTTATACAGATTAACCAAATCACAAATACCACAAATAAATGTTAAATTGTAACAATATAATGAATAAACATTCAGATTCTTAATAAAATCTTCCTTTAACATTTTTTAAAACTTACCATTATACTAAATAATCTATGCAGAGTTTTGGGGTACAATACCAAGAAGGCACCAACAGTACAAAGCAGATACAAAGCAGTTTCAGAACTTTCTGGAGTGCTCTACACGGATAAACGGCACAAAAAAGGCAACAAGCTTTAGGCAAACCTGGTGCAACCCTAGCAACTTTGCTCTGAATTCCCAGTTGGTCGTTGCTGTTCCATCCTGTTGAGTTGGACGATAGTGAGAGAAGCCACACCATTATTCCACTTTTACATGCTGCTCATCTGTGCTACAGGAATATCATGTTTCAGAACACCAGCACAACAATTTTAAAGCGCAAGTGCTTTAAAAATGTACAAGCAAAAGAATTGCTCAAATTTTCAAAACCACTACATTTACAAAAATATTTCCCTTAAACTTGGGATTGCTCCAAAACATTGATTTACAAATATAAAAGTATTATGGAAGGACCCAAAGCATGAGAGCACATGTATGTGTATACTGACATACTGTTATCATACTATATAAAATTTACCAATTTAAAAACTGTATTAACATATAAGCAAATAAAGATAAAACAGTTTCCTCTGAATGATCTGAATATTATGTGGCATGCTGTGTGGGTGGACTACTTTTGTAACTCCTCAAGGACAGCCCTGCATGTAGTTCCCCCAAACTGATGGCTATCTTCACACACATTGCCTGCACCCAAGAGCAGCAGTAACGAGTAGGTGTGAGATGAGTGTGAACACACCATGCACAGTGCACTGCACACAGAATGTGATATTCTTCTACCTGGACACCACAATGATCTGTGTGTCTCAGTCAGCTTTGAAGACCTGCATCAGAGCAGAGTCCTTACAATGTGTCTGCTTGTATCTATGCCACTGGCTTGTTGGGTGTTTGTTTCATACCAATGAAAGGACTGGAATGTTTCAACAGGAATTTTTTGCTTACATTTTAGACACCAAAAAAAAAAAAAAAAAAGCCATCTGTCTAAAAACTTATCAGAGAATACTAATAATGGAGGTGTTGGCGTCACCGACATAAATTGAGTTGACCTAATCTGTACATCATTAGAAATGTAAGAAAAGGTAAGATGAATCTATTACACATATTAACTAGTAGTTTTCACAGGTACCTTAGTTATGACAATTTTCTGACCTTTAAATTACATTTGACATGTTATTTATGACAGCATGTGGCTAGTGATTCTATAATGCAGTGAGTGGTTTCATGCCAATCTGACTCTACATTGCCAACAAGAGGGATGACAAGGAGCTTGCAGTCCTTGGATATTAGTAGTGATAGTTTTCTATTTAGAAGAGGACTGCAAATTAACCTCATAGTAATATTAACATTCCATTAAAAAATACAAAGAAATAAGAGTAACAAAACTGTCAATGCTCTTTTTGAAACAAAACACTTATTACACAATGTATCAAATAACAGTCAAATCTCTGTATCCTGTCAATGCTGGGTAGACCTTCACAAGGCAGCTCTGAGTGTGGAAGTGATAAGCATGTATTTTAGGGCAAGAATTAAGATGTGATTCTGATTTCTGAGGATGAGTCAGCATCCTTCTATAGCCACAGGAGGTGTGTCAGCACCCTGCGCTGGGTGGCATGTGCTCCGTGATGCCAGGCAGTCCTTCCCAGCAATTGGCTGTGCCCAGCAGCAACTGTGGGTACACAGCCAGGTCCTCTTTAGAGGGAACCAGAGATTCCAACCTGAGATGTTTGGGCTTTATCATCAGGGTTTGACAGACTATTTGGACAAAAGAACATGCCAGAATTACCTGCTGTGCAGAAGGGAAAAGAACCTCTTTAAGCCATCTTAAAGTGAAGTGTGGGGCAGTGCCTGGGATGTGAAACGGAGGCCCATTAGCATGTTGAAATACAAACTGTATCTGACTGTCTGCTCAGACACACTGGTCCAGAGAAAATCAACACTGAATCTTAACATGAATGTGAAGATAAAGATGCACATTTATTTCCATGAATTACAAGTGCAGTGCTGTTCATATTAGCAAGCAATCTTTATATAACCCATTCTCCATTGCTGTCAAAAAAACAAACAAGAAAAAGGACAGCTGAGAAATGAAAGTTAAAAAATAGAATTTTTTTCCTAAATGACCTGCTGGATAGCATTTTCCGTGGAACACAACTCAGAGGTAACAATAGATTTTTCGTTTCAATCATAGGCATGTGGCACTTGGACAGTCATCTCTGCACAGAAAGCTGTAACAGTCATGCGAGGGTACAGTAATTATTGAACAAGGCAAATTTCTCACCACAGAGAGCAGTGGGGGAGTCAGGAGGCACCGCACTGGGACAGAACACCGAGTCAACTCCACAGTACACAGTGGCAGGAACAAATACTTAAAGAGATCAGGAAAATATGGAGAGAGCTCCGAACATGACTTAGTGCTAGCTTTTTCTGATGTTCTTAACTCAGCAGTTCAAAATATCTGAGAGTACTTGACAATAGAACAGTGCTTCATGTCATGAGCTCATGAAGGCTTTATTATAAATTGTTATATTGTATTGTAGGTTGAAAAATGAACTTGAGAAGCTGACATGCTGTAGAAGGAAAAAAGGATTGTATACTTTCTCATTTAAAGATGCAGTATTCCTCTCTGCTGAATTCTCCGGCGTTGAATGTGGTTACTAAAACAGACACCGTGTGAAGCAGCTCTGGGCACATGTGCACCAGGCATATGATACTCTACCTGGGACTACTGGGTCAGTGTGCCGACTACTTTTTCAACAACTTTCCCCCATTCAGTGCTTTAACCTTAGTGAGTCTGTCACCAAATACCGTATACAACTGCTACTTTTTATCTTTTTGTGCAGGTCTTGCAAACACTAAGTACTGCATATAATGCATTTTGGCAAATGTTATACTTTTATAAATAAATGATAAAAGTAACCACAGTAAGTCTGCAGAATGACATTGCTGAGTGCAGTACTTTTTGTTTAGAAAAATGATCAATTTTTCTAAAATCTGGGAAAACAGTACATACCTTAAATATGTTAGTTACTAGCATGATATGAGAAAAGACATGAATGCTTCCAAAGGTTCCCAAGGTGGAAACACTTGTTGCAGACTGCAATGTCATCCAAGCTCTCCACAAGCTCCTGCTCTGGGGAGACAGTTACAGGCAACAGAGGAAGTGCAAATTCAGGACTGTCACTGACGTAAAGTGCCCTACGTAGGACTTTCCTATCATTAAGTAAGATGCCAGTGACAGCAGCCAATCTGGAACTCTTGCTCTGCCAAGGCTGCCTGGGTTAGCAGGGCATCACATAGAAAGGATTCAGGAGAGGGAGGAACCACTGCATCTTTCAAACCAGAAAGTAGTGACTAAAGCAACAGTAAGCAGTAGGTGCACTGTAAGTACATACTGCCGCAGGTCACCAGTGGGTGACACACACAGGGGTGGTGCCAGGAGGAATTCTCTGGACTGAAGGAATTCTTTGAAAGCATAAAAGCCACAACTACCAGAAACTGCCCCTCTGAACAGCTCAGAGGAGTCAAAGTGGATAAGCCAACACAGGCTGGAGATAGGAGCAGGGGTCAAGAACTGGGAAGAACATCGATGTTTGAACACGTCCAGTCCTCTGAGCCCATGTCCTGTAAAAATACAGATAAATCTAGGCGTTAGGACTGAGCCATATTAAAACATCAGCAGCAGCTTAACAAAATGGAAATGTGAAAAAAAATGAACCATAATAAAAGGTCATCATCAGCATTATGTAACAGGAACACAGGAAGGGGGGAGAAACACTTGCAAAAAAAAGGTCACTTTACTTGCATACACCTGGGCATGTGTAACAGTATCAGTTCTGACACGGTGGGGACTCTGTCCTTACTTCATAGGTGCCTTCCTCAAACAGCTATAAGAAGCTGTTTGCATAACACCATACAGAAGATGCATGCACATACACTCACAGGTAGATCGGCCTCTGTGTTCCTTTTATTGTCTTTTTGAGACAGGGTCTCTATGCAGTTCGGGCAGGCCTTGAGCTCACTTTGTAGCCCAGGCTGGTCTCAAACTTGCAACGATCCTCCTGCCTCAGCCTCATGAGTGCTGGGATTACAGGTATGAGCCACCATGCCCGGCTGGCCTCTGTGTTCCTAAAATGCCCTTTATTAGACACATGGTACCCACCGACTCCAATAGTAGAAACAGAGTTTAAGGGGTTTTGTAAAAGAATGTGGCTCTATGGTGAATCTCATTTCTCATTTCTATTCCCCCCACCTCGTCTTTTTGAGACAGAGTCTCAGCATGCAGTTCAGGCTGGCCTAAACTCCAACCTGCAGTGATCCTCCTGCCTTGATCGAAAGAGAATCTATTGTGTGTGTTGTGTGTGTGTGTGTGTGTGTGTGTGTATTACTGGGGATTGAACTCATGTCATGTGCATGCTAGGCAATCACTACCACTGAGCTGCATCCTGAGCCCATTGTCTCCTATTCTTCCAAGTGTCCTGTCTGGATGACAACACATCCAGCTGTCAATGCACCAGCAGTGGAATGTGGGCTGTTAACAATGCTCAAGCTTTCTCTAACTGAGAGCAAAACCAAATCCTGGTGGAGAGTAAGTGGTGGGCTGGGATTCTGGGAAGGAAAGGAGCACTAGGGCTGGCTCCCAACCATGGTGAATAGTGCAAGATCACCCAGGTCAGAAGGAGTGGCTACTTTCCCAAGAGCCTTCATATGTGGCCTACTTACTCTTGGAGAAGCCCACTTGGTTCTCCAGGGGTTTGTATAGGTACCTACAAGAGGCTGACCAGCAGCACTGTCCCCAGAAAGCACAAGCAGCACAGTTCCCCCTTTGCTCTCCTAAGTAATTCTGCTTTTGTTTTGCATTACTGGGGATTGAACCCAGCAGTGTTCTACCACTGAGGTATATGCCCAAACATTTTTGAGACAGGGTTGTTTCACTAAATTATCCAGGCCAGTCTTGAACTTCCCATTTTCCTGCCTTGGCCTCCTGAGTAACTGGAGGTATATGCTACTGGCCAAGCAGTAATGTGTATTTTTACTTGAAGAAATTATATTTCAAACTAAATCTATTTTAACCATAGGCCAATGGGTCTTAGCTCTAAGCATCTTGAGGGACCATTAAACCTCAGGTTGCTGGAAGTATGTATAAATGGACCACAGCTGGACAATCACTGCCCCAATATCGACTGAATTTAATAGGGTAGCTTCATTAAGTGTCTGTTTGTTCTGTACTACCCTTGAGAAGTGAAAACATTGCCACAAATCATATTCTATGTCCTGTGGTTCTGATAAGGAGGCCTGGTTCAGACAGCTGGTAGAGAGACCAAATATCAAAATGCCAACAAAATTCTTTTTGGAGATCCTCATTGTCCTGACATCTTGCCAGCATAAAAATCTATCACTTTAATATTTCACAAAGCACTTCAAGGCTATGACTTTCACCTGCAACTCAAGCGTCAGGGTGGGAAAGATTGGTGTTATGGTCCATGCCACTTAGAGGCACATGTCATAAGCTGCAGCTAAACCTACTGGCTGGCAGAAATTAAAACCACCCTAAAATGCTTCTGTCTTCTGGGAAAGCAACAGAAGAGAAGGTTAAAGGCCCAAGTGATCAATCCATCTGAGAAAATTTACAGACAGACAGATGAGGAAGAAAGATGAGCACCTACTGCCACCTGTATAGCCTCCTGGACTGGGGACTAAGGAGATGGGGCTAGGTGAGGATGAGGGTTGTGACAGGGATTGTCCATTTTTATCTTTTGGTTACTACAACTACTTCCACAAGCAAAAAAGCATAAAATAACTGTGGTCCTTTAAGAGCTCCCAGGCTACCATTAGGGACATCACGATCACATAGCTCCCCAGCAAGCACGGGTCCCTTCAGTGCTTCCTTTACCAAAGAGTCCCAAGTATGTTTTCTAGTCCTTTCCTACTGCAGTTGAGTGTTTGAGCATCTCCTTTCTCTAAATGTCTCTGTGCTGCAGACCTGGAGCTTCTGTTCTCAGACTTGAAGGTTGGGGACTTAGGAACAATGATCTTTAGTGTTCTATACAAGTTCTGAGACCTTTCTGAGAATGTGAGGCTAGCTGGAGGAAGTGTGGAGGGATCACAACAAAATGGCATTCTGGGGGCTGGGGATTTAGCTCAGTGGCTTCAGCGCCTGCCTGGCAAGCACAAGGTGGTGAGTTCGATCCTCAGTACAAAAAAAAAAAAAAGAAAAAAGGCATTCTGGTCCAGAGTGCCCAGATCCTCTGTCTAGTTGCACTGATGGACAATCTCAACCTCAGCAAAATGCTTAGATGTTCCATTCTATGTGTGCTGACTCCAGAGAACACTGCTGGGCTCACCAAAATGAAATGTTTGTGAAAGAACTGGCACACAGGTTAATAAATGCTCCCAGGCCCACCTTCTTCTGGATTTTATTCTGTTTTATTCTATTTTATTTTTTTGCTTTTTGAGACAGGGTCTCACTATGTAGTTCAGGTTGGCCTTAAACTTGCAGCAATCCTCCTATCTCAAACTCCTGAGTGCTGGGATTATAGGTGTGTGCCACCATGCCCAGCTTTTGAACTCATTTTCATATTCTAGATAACTAAATTCTAAATCAGGCTAGATGAAATGCACCAAAAACATTAGATGGAGGAACAGATAGATGGATGAGAAAACAAATAAAACATTAATTGTAGAATCTAGGTGGTGAAAATATGGGTGTTTTCTTTTAAATTCTTTCAGTTTTTCAGACTACTTGAAAATGGTCATTAAAACAACATTAGAATAAAAGTCACACTTTAGGTATGTGCTAATCATCTGTTCTTTTTTCTGTCTTTTTGAGACAGGTCTCACTATGTAGTTCAGGCTGGCCTTGAGCTCACTTCATAGCCCAGGCTGGTCTCGATATGAACTCACAACAATCCTCCTGCCTCAACCTCCCAAGTGCTGGGATTACAGGTGTGAGCCACACCATGCCTGGCTCTAATCATCTGTTCTTAATGCACATCAGAAGCAAAATGAACAGCAAATTGTAGTGACTTCCTTGCCACATCTGGGTTCTCACAGTTGGGAGAATTCCAGTGGGATCTTAGACCCTATCTGTAATGTGGATTTCAGGAGACAATTAGGCCTTTTGCTTATATAGCCCAAGAGGCACCTTGGCCTCTGTCTAACTCCCCTCTGCTCAGCTGTCCTTCTTTCCAGTGACCTGATCAGTTTTCACATGGGTCCCTGCTCACCCAGATTCTCCTATAGCCTCACTGCCTCAGTCACCCAAGTCAACAGTTCAGGATAGGCAACTACCCAGGAGGAAGCTGGGCTCCTTAGTGAGGTGTGGGCTATGTCCCAGCTTGGTCCCTCCATGGCCTCCTCCTACTCAGCTGTAGCTGGTGCTTACATACTGACTTCTGGCTCATCATTACTGCACAGCAAAGAGCTCTCGACCCTGAGGATCAGCTCAGCACAACTGCCTATGTGATCCTCATTTTTACTCTTTGGGGTTTGCTGTGCCTACATCTACCTCTGCTACAACCTCCAATACTGTACATACTCCTCGTTGTTTACCTGTTTCCTATTATCAAGCTGCCAGACAGCAAAATCTGGGTCTTACTCATCTTTGTTTCCCTCCTACCTGGCTCCAGGAAGTACTCAATGCTGACTGAATGATGGGGAAAACTGATCATCACGTTAATCCCAGATGCCTTTCCATTCTACATGGCTAGAGGTACTCTACTTCTATGGCTCTTCCCCTACTAGATTGGGTGCACCCTGGAGGCCACGCACAGGTGTTGGAAACCAGTCTGCTACGAATGCCTAACTGGAGCAAATGGAGACCGAAGATAAGTCAGAGATGCTTGTGAAAGAAGGGCTAGGGAATGCCTGCCTTTAGTGGACAAAGAGCCCTGGGCCTCTGCCTCACTTCTCTTTTATTCACTTAGACATGGAAGCAAGCAATTAGAGAGCACAAGATTCATTTGCCTCCTATTATCAATATTATGTCCAGGTAAACAACCAGATTTCAGCTATGTCAACTCTTCCCTGGAGCTGGCACTGTGTGAGCATGTCGGCTCATTTGCTAAAGGGACAGCCTGCCATTCCCTCCTTCAAGTTGCAGGGAAGATCAATTAGACTTTGATACTCATTATCTGGTCTCCTATACAGTGGCCTGCCTCTCTTGCTTGGTGATTCACCTAATCCACACTAAGCAGTCCACATGTCTTGAACTAAGACAAAGATGAGGGCAAATTGAAGACTAGTGACCAGTTTAAAGAACATGACCTGTGAAAGGAATTGTGAAGGAAGAAAGGCAATAGAAGCCATTCAACTTAACCTTTTGGCAAACTTGTTCCTTACAGTGTCAGAGAGTAAATGTCTTCAGCCTTGAAGGCCATTTAAGTTTCTTTCTATAACAACCTTGTCTGCTGTCACAGAGAAAAAGCAGCTACAGGCAATTCGAGAGCAGATCCGATCTGTAATAGGTAGCAGGCTGATCAGGACTAGTCGATCTGATCTGGTAAACAGGCTTGCAGTCCCACCACACAGCCAACCTTTCAACAGGAAACTGGTTATTTTTCTTGGAAAACAATGATCCTTGACATCCACATTTCCTAGCAAGCTCAAGATACTGCCCCCCCTCCCCGCCACACCAAGGGACAGGGGCTACTAGGAAAGAGGAACAGCTACACTGTAAGAGCCAGGAAAGATCCACACAGACCGACTTTACATCAGTGCGTGATCATGAAATGGCAAATGCAAGAGACTGTTGTTATACTTGCATGGTTGATAGAATGAATGAACCTAACTGGTCAGACTGCTCCTCTGCTCCTCAGTGTCCTGTTTACATCTAGCTCTTCCTCCTGGGCTGGCTTATGACTGTCTAACTCATGCCCCCATAAGCAAGTGCTTCCTCAGTGCTTCGCTTTGGTTTGAGTTTGTCTTTGAGGGTGTACTGTCAACAGGGCCGGCCTACCCTTGCCCATCCCTGTTGCTAGATTTAGAAATTCTGGAGTCTTTCTGACTTTGTTTTTCCTTCATTCTCTTGAATTCACAGCTTCTCATCACCACAGCCACAATTCATTACCTCCAGTCTTTCTGTTGTAGGAAAGTATTGTTTTCCACTGACCTCTTGCCCAGACTTCCCTCATTCTAGCCCCATCTTCTCTGATATCAAACTTCTGAAAGCAACCTTTTCCTTACCCCCAAATTATCTGGATCTATTCCCTCCCAACTCCCAGTTTTCCCCTATTGCTCAGCATCAGGGGTCTCTGCTTTGAGGATATGATGGCCACGTTTCTTCTTTTTTTTTTTCCGGCCACGTCTGTTCTTGAGTTACATCTACTTATCCCTGATTTCTTGTTCTTAGTGGAGGGGCTACAAGCCTGGGAATTCTGACCATGAGAAGTACTCCAAGATCAGTCTGCCACTCTGAGCATATAGTTGCCCTTCTTAATAGGAAGCCAGCTCCTCTTCTTGGAAAGCAGCAAACTTGATGTTCCCATTTCCTAGCAAGCATAGAAGTCAGCCCTATACATACCCACTTCATACTAGGAATCTCTTTAAAAAGTGAAGTTGTGGAAACCTGTGTCTTCTTGCAACACGTATGCATCTTGCTTCCTTGGCTATTTCTTCTATATAGTCTTCCTGATTTTCCCTCTCATCCTGTCTTCCTACTTGTATTGATTACTTTTCTCTTGTTGCTGAGGCAAAACAGGCTACCACCCCTAGGGTGGGTGTAGCACTCACACTATCTCCTGTTCCCTCCTCTTGTACGGGATCAGGATGTCTACAAAGTGAGGAACCCTTGCCCCTGCTGAGTTGCTTCATGAAGCCTCTAAACTTCTCAAGTTGGCACAGGAAGGCCTGGGAAGGCTGCAGAAGAGATGCAAGCACCCTTAGTAAGAACAAAGCAGTAGAAGTACTTTTATCAGGTCTGGCTAGGAGAAGAGTTTAGGAGGTGGGCAAAATGATGTATCAACGGCTGATCTGAAGGAGCATCTGTGTACACAAAACAGGAAACAAAGATTTAATGGAGGCTGGGAGTGGAGTGCTTTGTGGAGATCTGGGATTGGAGAGGGCTTGGTGCATGCACAAAAAGGGAGTGGGAAGTTTTTTCTGGAACTAGAAAAACAACACAGAAGTTACTCTTGGAGAGACACCAACTTGAGTGGATGTCATATTAGAGATAACTGAGTCTCAGGCTGGCAGAATCTATCAGTATCAACCACTACACTACTGCTCCTTTGGCTTTAACTCTATCAATGTTTCTTTGTTTTGACTAGCTACCACATATGCACCTTAGTTATGGCACTGAGTTATACTTTTAACTCAGAGAAAAGTCTTAGGGTGTGGGGGATATAGCTCAGTGACACAGTGTTTGCCTAGCATGCATAGGCTTCAGTACAAGCCTCAGCACAGGGTGTGGAGTAGAGAGTTCTAAGACCCCCAAAATTATACATCAGAATTTCTTAACATTAAAAATGTCTTAAATAAAAAGACTTTCAGAAATTAAGAACTCAGTCTTATTCCCTCCATTAAACATTATATCTCACTGTAGATATTACCCTAACAACTTAATTTCACATCAATCTCATATCCTTACAATCCATAGGTCTGTATAAACTGCCAGAAATTAAAGGATTCCAAGTGTATGTTTTGAACAGTGGTGAAGAAGTACAGTTTCTCCAGCTTTAAATCATGAAGCAATCAGTACAAAAGCTGTATTCAACCAAGGGGAATACATTAAGTTCTTTTCTTTCTCATGACATTTAAGTTAATTCTATGGTTAAAGCTCCAGGTACCTGACAAATTTAAGATCTGTATCCTGGCTGGAATCTAGCAGTCTCTTCGAAAATGAGTTCTTTGAGCTTTTCCTTCGGCAAGTCATCCAATTCCATGTCAAACTTGAATGGTGCTTCAGCAATGGGCTTTAAGAGAAAATACAACATTTAATAGTCAAAAGTTGTTATAGTTAAGGCATAACTTTTACTGATTTGCAAAACAACTCTGACTTACACTCTGAAATTTATACAACAGGACTGATGTCATATAAGCATAAGAGTGTGTGCTTAGTAGTAATATGTGAAGTCCTGTGTTTGACCCCAGCTCCTCCCCAACAATCTGCCCCAGATCTCAGTGCTGATAAGCATGTACACACTTTTGCCCACACTCCTGAAAGCACCCTTCGCATAAACAATAAACAGGTTAGGCATGTAGCTCAGAGTATTTGCCTAGCATGCAAATACCCTTGTCCTCTTCATGCTCTACATTGGTACAGCTGTTCCAATTTATATATTTGCCTGGTCTCCACTTGCTGCAGGGAATCTGGGGAGCAAGGACTTCAAGATATACTTACAATGCTCGTCTTCAAGGCAGAAGGGATGTCTGTATTTGGAGGACTAGGTATGATAAAATACAACACATGCTACCATCTATGCAGGACATGGTTGCTGTGTTTGAGGAAGTAGTCAGCAGCATGAGCTCTTACCTCATCACTTGGGTCATAATACTGCTCCAGATATGGGTGGGCCAGAGCCTGTTCAACCTCAATCCTTTTGTGAGGGTTGAATGTCAACATTTTGTCCAGTAAGTCCAGAGCTATGAAGACAAAGGTAAGAAGCAGAAGTAGTAGTCACCAAAGTGTTTTATACTTCTTGTTCAACAACCCACAAAACAGAGCAAAGCATCATTGTGAGGTGAGAAGCTAGCAAGACTGAGCACTCCAGTCTGTGTGAACATAGGTGCTGACCACCTGACAGATGTAGATCCTAATGCTCAGAAAGGTAGAACATTATTGCTCTGGAGAAGAGGTAGCTAAAAGGAATTCTTTAAGACACTGAGGCAGAGGTAGGAGGATTCCAAGTTCAAACCCCAACTGGGCAATCTAGCCACAGCCTGTCTCAAAAATAGAAAAAGGATGATGATACAGTCCAGTGCAAAGGCTCTACATTCAATCTTTTAGTATAACAAAACCAAAACAAAACATTGTTTCCACTTATTTATATTCAGACAAGTGGTTTTCAACTGGAGTAGCAGATTCCTTTCTTCAAATTAAATCCTAACAGGAGTCTTAAAGATAGGGAACAGAAAAAAAAGGAGCTACCCCATCCCCTTTAGATCTAGTTCAGACTCTCTAACAACCTGAAAAATCTAAGGCTTAAATCTAAAAACCTGCTGCAAATCTGAAAAGCTAATAGCCAATAAAGAACACAAAGTTTTAGAGAATATATGGGCATCTACTTAATGAAGCCTCTTTCTTTTTTTTGGTGGTATGGAGGGATTGAACCCAGGGACTCACACATGCTAGGTAAGCACTGTATTGCTAAACAACAACTCCAAGGAAAGCCCATTTTCTTAAAATGATTTATTTTAGTTTTTTTAGATAGGCTTTCACTATGTAGTTTAGGCTCATGTTGAGCTTACTACGTAGCCCAGGATGGCCTCAAACGTGCAGTGATCTTCCTGCCTTAGCCTCCTAGGTATAAGCAGCCATTGAAGCTAGAGATTGATCATATGAGTGGGGCAAGACCAGCCCTGAAAAGAAGAGAGCCCAAAACAAGACACTTATACAAGCTATTCCAGCTCCAAGAAAGCAAGGGACTCAGGCCAGCCAGGCAAACATGTTGCTAAGCAATGTGGTTGAAATTGACATCCTCCTCTTGAGTGTATAAATAAAAGTGCTACAGTGGTTGAGCAGTTTATTCTCTCCCATCAGAAGAGTAAGGGCTCCACCTGACCTCAGCTTTCCTCTCTTCTTTATTTTCCCATCCTCTCATTGTCCTTTCCCCAGGGAACATCTAGAGCTGCAGCTGGTCACTATACCTGGGTGCTGGGATTGCAGGTGTGCACACCACATCTAGCCTAAAGTGATTATTTTGGTAGTTTATTTGCAAATGACAAAAACCTTACCTATCTACAAATTGGCATGTGCTGTTAAATCCTGTTAGAATGTAAAAAAATAAAGGTAATAACCAAAATGTATTTGGTATAATTTAATATTAATGATTAACTTGGAGAATCAGCTGTAGCTTATTTTTTAGGAAAAAAAAAAACTTTTAACCATTTTACTTATTTAAAAATGTTCAACCTTTGACAGCAGACCAGTAAACCTTCTGAAGTGATTGCTTCAGTGCTAGGTAGCAAGTACCTTGTTGCTTGAGGTTACCGAAGGGTATGCACGTGTACATGTTTATGCTCATGTGTGCATGTGTGTGCTTTCAGTTCTGGCTCCTATTTTTTTGACATCCTTTATTGCCTAACACCAAAGAAGCAACCCCCGATTTTTAAGACAAGAGGAAATAAATAATAAATGCAGCAAGCCATATGTTGCATACATGACAAATCCCAGATAACATAGCATTTTTCATACCCAGTATGTATATGCTGTTTTTTTTTTAAAGTCTGCAATACATTTAAAATAATTTGTGCTTCCATCTATAATCTTTTCAATACACAATCCTGACTGCATCTTAGGAAATTATGTGATAAATGACACTGTGCTTTGTAGCCTGAAGAGTTTTTTGGAGCAGAGAAAGTTCTCCCAACAGGTTTGGCCTTAATGGAAGCAGAGTGTGGCCAGTAGAGGTATCCATGTCTACAGCTGTGATACAGGGTGTACAACTAGTGAGGGGTTTAGGAGGAGATCCTTTCAGTAGTCAAGACCAAGTCATGCATGATGGTCAAGAATTCAGACACCTCCAGTTCAAATTCTAGTTGCCCCAAATACTCTGGCAGGTATGTGGACAATAGCTTAAGATGTAAGCTCAGCTTTAAATGAGGTCAGTCTTCCTGGTCCTGATCACTTCACCACAAAGAGCTTGCAGATATTTTCCTAATGAGAAGCAATTAAGTAACTTGGCCTTTTGCCCAGTCAGGCACTGTCAGTACAAAGAAAAACCTAGAAGGATGAGACTACAGATTATAACAGCATTATTTCACCACTGTGGGGATACTTGTTTTAATTCGGGAAGCACTTCAAGGCAACTAAGTTATTATTCGGCTTAAGCGTTTCTAAAACAGATCTGTTAGCTCGTTCCAGTTAAATTCTAGACCCTTAAACCTACAGGCAAAAATTTCAAATAGCTTCCCCCTCCACTTGAAAAATAACTGGATTTCAACCTTCTTTTATTGCAAGTGCTATTTATGCATTATTCATAGCTACCAAAAGAGAAAAAGAGAAATGGGAAGTAGCTGGCAGGTGCTGATCCACACTTAGTGTGCCTAGCCCCCTCCTCCCACGCCACACCAAGATCCAGGGGTACCATTGTGGATAGTACGAATCATGGCAGCTTGTATACTTACTTGGATACAGTTTATTTCCCTGAAAAACTGGAAGTTCCTTTGAAGCTGGGATTACACTGGACCATGGTCCCCTGGCCCTTTCAGTATTCCACATACATAAGGATACATAACAACATGGCCCTGTCCTTCCCTTCCATCTATAAGATCTTTTCCCTTTCTGTCCTACCTGGACAGCCATCTATCTAGCACCTCTTCTGGTCCATCTCGCTTGCTCAGAATTCTGATCCTGAAACAGCACTGAAACCTTCACTTTCATCTTCAACTTGAGTTTCTGGGCAGCACCAGAAAAAATGAACTAACTGTACAAACTGTCATGGCAACAGTACTCTAATTCTGTGATCTCAGAACCCTTTTATAACTTTTTTTTTAAACGGGGATCCAACTCACGACCTCATGCTTGCCAGGCAGGCGCTTAAGCCACTGAGCTAAATCCCCAGCCCTTCTTTTATAACTCTTAAACATTACCGATGATTGATTTTAAAAGTAGCCTATTCAGTTCACAGCAACTGTATCAGCACCTTCCAAGAGAAAAATCACCTCATTCCATAAGCAGAAATGCGCTATGTGCACTTCCTGTTTTATCACACAGAATGTCACAAAGACATGTATTAAAGGGATTTAACAAAGCAAGTATTTTTTACTGCTTCATCAAGGACATCCTTCTATATAACTGGCACTGGTTTTTAAACTCTGAAGAAGTGACAGTGTGGTGCTATGGCCTTGCCCTGGGCCAAGGTGCTGCAGCCTTGCTCACCATTTGCTTCTGTATCATGAGTGCAGATGGTATCATGGAAAACAGAGTAAAGACGCTTTAGTAGTAGTGTTAAGGTAATTTCAACTTACAGACAGCCTGAAAAGATCATGGGGACTCAGAGACCTAAGCAGCACAATACTGAGAACAACTGTGCTATAAAAACATCAAGATTTTCCATTTCATCAAGGCCTTCAACAGTTCCACAATAGTCCTAGTTTGTCTCCTCCTCTATTCTAAAATCTGCTTGCTTCACATGGCTTTTAATTATGTACTTTCATACCAACCAATCCTCATGCCTCTCAATAGTACTGAGGAAACAGATTTCCAGAAGTGATCTTCCTGAACTATCCTCTCATTCACCTCTACTCATATCCTCCCTGACATTGCCAAAAAAGAGACAACTCTCTCTTGAATCAAAGTCAATCCTTCTCAATGTGTGGCCAGCCGTACAAGCTCTTCTGAGGCTGACCACAGTTATTTCCACTTTCACTTTCCATTCCAAAGTTCTAACTCCAACTGCCTGAATTACTCATTACTCATGTGTGGTTACCAACATCTACTGGAAAACCAGTCTGTATCTTGCTAGACTTTTCTGTTACATGGATGCTGCCATGTACCCCACCTCCACTTTGTTGTGGCACTGGGGACTTTCAAGCCCTGGGCCTTTGCACTCAAGTTACCTCCATAGCTCTTGACTACAATGATCAGGCTGGACTCAAACATTTGGTCCTTCTGCCTCAGCTGGGATTACAGACACTCCATTCATCAACTGAGTTACATCTCTGAGATTAGGTCTTTAAATAAATTGATTGCCAAATGAGTTGTATATGGTATGTACATTACAAAGTTCAGAACAAAAAAATGATCCAAGGAAACTCCAACTTGATGATTGTGCTTTTATTTGCATACCTCTACATGCAAAACTGTAAAGTATACTACAACATAAAACCATAGTACTGCACAGTATATCCACAAAACTTATGGTACTATATAAACAAGGAGTACTGTACAAACAAAAGACATTGAAGCTGTATAAACAAGATGTATAAAACTTTTACCAAAAAAAAAAAGATGGGTCATAAACCTAAGTGATAGGTCCTAAATTCCAAACAGCATGTCTTGGTCATAACTCCAGTCATTAAACATTTATGTACTTAAATGAGGAATATCTGTATAAGCATGTACTATAACCTTGGCTTAATTCACTTTCTTAAAATGCCACCTTCCATTTCTGTGAAGTACAATGCCACCAGTTCTCTTTGTCCATTCTAGTTTTCAAAAATTTCTAACCTATCCCATTGTCCACTGAAAGTTCATGTTCTCTAGCTTCTTACAGTCTCATTTCTCTCAGTGGTGGTGAACCTATGGCACACATGCTACAGTGGGCTATCTGCATCACTGAAAGCTCTAAAAGGCTCACATCACGCTCTATCTCCTCTACCTCTTGAATGACTTCAAAGGCCATGAATTAAATAACTCTCAAAGCAGACAGATGCAGTGGCAAGCACCTATAATCCCAGTACTTAAGAGTCTCAAGTAGGAAGATCCTAAGTTTGAGTTCAGAGTTTTGATATAAACTTCATTCTATATATACATATCTGATATGTATATATATAAATATGGGAGACAAAGCTCCTCACCTTTCTCCATGATGATGGTAATCTGTTGGTTTTGCCTACCAGAGTCAACTCCCCCGTAAGAATGCACACTGTGTTTGCTTGAGAGGACCCCAGTGCTCCCTGGCTCAGCACTAGGAATGTGAAAATGGTGATATTGGTTGGGCCATGTTCACCTGGGTTCACCTTTGGTCACAACAACTAGTCAGTCTGGATGTGGTATCCAGACTGGGCACACAGAAACAAAGACAGTCAGCTCCACTGATTTGGGCTGAAATCATTAAGAAACAGTGTAAACCTGAAGCTGCTGTGGCCTTTTTACTCCCAAGAAAAAAAGACACAGACAATAAAAACAGCATAGAAAGTTGCAAAACTAACTGATTTCAAAGTGGCTATGCTCATGAACCCAGATTCTATTGAACTTTTCAGTTATGAAAGCAAACAAAGTCCTGCTTCAGGACGAAGTCATTTGGTAATAGATTATTACATAGCATAGTAAAGGCCTCAAATAGCTCACCTACCAACTGAATCAGCACTCACTGCCCACAGCCCCATCATTCAATGGCAACCACCACTAATTTTTGAATTTTTTCTATGCATTTTTCTTTCACATAGTTGAAATTATACAGTATATAGTACTAAATGCTGTTTTCTGTTAGTATTGCTTATTATTTTCCTATGCTATCAAAACTTTATAAGAATTACTTCCGATGATTTTATAGTATTCCGTTAAGTAGGCAGACATATAATTTACAACCATCTGGTTAACATTTGACATTTAGGTAATTTCTAAGGCCAAATGTGATTTAAATTTAACATGACCCAAACCAAATTCTCAATTGCTATTCCTCAACTGTTTCTCTTTAGTTTTCCTCATCTCAGTATTTCCTGTAATTGTGCATTCTGATTTTTTGCTATTTACTCATTTAAATCTTGGATTTGTCTTTGGTCTCTAGGTAGGAAAAATATCAATTTTGAGTCTAACCTTGCTAAGTAGCAATTCACTAATAACCCTCTTGATTACCCTATCACGTGGGAACTGAATTTGTTCCAAGATGAACTCAGAAACAGAAGCTAAATAACTTGTCCAAATTGAAGACTCCAAGCGGCAGATCCTTTCTTTGAACTTAGGAGACCAATTTTAGAGAACCAGGGCACAAGCACTGTGCTGTGCTCCCTTCTAAATTAGCAGAGGAATTCTTTTTTTTTTTTTTTTTTTGGTGCTGGGGATCGAACTCATGACCTTGCATTTGCCAAGCAAGCACGCCACTGAGCCCTGCACAGGAATTCTTTAAACGTTTCAATTTAGAACATTTTAGAGCTATTGCTCACATTTGATCAGTAATATCTTTTTCGGTACCAGGAACTGAACTCAGGCCCTCGCACTTGCGAGGCAGGTGCTTACACTGCTGAGCTATGTCCCTGGCCCTGATTGGTATAATCTTTTTTAAGTTTTATGCAACCAAATCTATTCTCTTGCTTGTTTTCTTGGTTTGCTTTTAATGCTTAAGAAGATAATCTTTTTCCATGTAGAGATCAGAAAAATACTGATTATTCTAAATACTGTTAATTTTCAACAATATGATTTTTTAAGAGTATTTAATCGATTCTTTTGGAATTCATTGTAAAGCATGAAAATTTAAACTGGTTTTCCTCCAAAAATTGACTCAACAAGCTTAACACCATCTGTTGATAATAACAATTTCTTCCCCCTCATTGGAGTCATTTTCAAGAGAACTGTCTCATTTGAAGAAAAATCTAAAATGCTACTTGCTCAAGCGACTCAGCAATCAAAAATTTCCAACAAATATGTGGAAAAATGTTCAGTTTCACTCTTAAAGAAAAACAAATTAAATGCCACTCACTCCACCTCCATTTGGTTGGCAGACCCAAAAGTTCAATATCCAGAATTGCTGGAATGAAAGACATGTGACAAAATTGCCAAACTGCCCTCCACACAGATTCAACCAATTTATACTCTACCAGCTGTCTCTGAGAACATCTGTTTCCTTTCAGCACTGACCACACTGTAGATTATCATTAACTTTTTAATATTTGCTAGTGTGATGAGCACAGTTTTTTATTTTTATTTTTGGGTACCGGGGATCAAACTCACAACCTCGTGCTTGCCATGCAGGCCCTTTTGCTGCTGACCTAAATCCCCGGTGAACACAGTTAAAAAAAAATCAAAAAACAAAAAAGAGGAATTAATGACCTTTTGAGTAGTCATATCTTGTACAAGTAGAACTGATTACCCTTTCCTAGATTTAAAGGGCTTTTTTTTTTAGCAGTACTAGAGATCGAATCCAGGTTCTTTGTACTAAGCTACATATCCCCAGAATCTTTTTTAACTTTATTTTGGGCTAGGCTTGAATTTGCTGACTCTCCTGCCTCAGCCTCTCAGAGTGCTGAAATTACAGATGTATGCCACAAGACTATGCTTTAGAAACATTCACACCCTCCCACTTTGAGACAGGGTCTCCTATGATCTTGAACTCCTACACTCCAGCAATCCTCATTCCTCAGTCTAAGGGTTAGAATTACAAGCATGAGCCACCATGCCTGGCTATATTTCCTCTTCTGTGAAATGTCATTAACTAAAAGCTCCAGTGTTCTAGCTATAAAACTGAAATCTTGAGTTCTCTGAGGTCCTCATTTTCTTGTGTATTTTTATACAAATATAGACTATCAGTTCCCTACTGACAGGCTCTTAACTTCTTACTGCTGGCTCTTGGAAGCTTTGATAGTATAGAACATGCAATTCTAGATAAAGTTATAGTACGATGAGAAACAACTTACTGTCAGGTTAAATATGGCATAAATTGTTTATAGTTCTCCACAACAATGGGAAGATTTCCCCAGTACCTCAATTTGGCTTTATTCTCATTTGCTTTAACGCACTGAGTGTGGCAGACTGCTGTTCTGTATGTGGTCTAGAGAGACCTTGATGTGTCTGCTCCTGCTCTTCTGGAATATTCTCCCCACCACCACCAAGTGCTGGGATTACAGGAGTGTACCACCATGCCCAGCTTCTTCTGGAATATTCTTACTATCATGAGAAGACCAGTCTAGTGTACTGCAGAATAAGAGGTAATTACAAGGATGAGGACCAATTAAAGATGGGCTGGGCATGGAGATACACACCTAAAATTCCACACTGGGAGGCTGAGGCAGGAGAACTGAAAATTTGAACCTACCCTGTGCCATTTAGCAAATTAGTAAGACCCTCTTTCAAAATAAAAAATTAAAGAGGGCTGTGGGTACAGCTCAGTGCAAAGGACCCGAGTCTAATCCTCAGTACCACAAAAAAGAAAAATGTAGTGAGGTCACCTTGGCCTACTTACTAGAAGGGAGCCAGCAGACTTACCCAACTGTATCAGCCAATGGACTCAAGAATATATGGTTATTATCTGAAGCCCCTGAAATTTGAGGTTGCTTATTATTCAGTCCATTTGTTTTTAAATTTTGAGGCAAGGTCTAATTATTTTTAAAAAGTAAATTTTAGGAAAAATGCACAATGTATATACATATTGAAGGACAAGAAATAAAATGCTGGGAACTTTTCATCTCTCTGGTTAGATATTCAGATTCTTTTCTCAATCTAAAAGGAACCTTTTCTATAGCGCCTCCACCTTAATAATACAGAGTAAAGTCCCCACTGTAAAGTAAGCTTGCCTCTTTCTTGAGGGCCCATACTCTATTTCTCTGAGTGTATATTTTTAAAATTTTGCCTAATCTTTTTATGTCTCTTGATGATGTGTTACAAAATTTTTTTTTTACTGTGATTTAAGTCACCAAACCCACAACCTGTCCACTGGATGGGCTCAATCAAGGTTTTCCACCTCTACTCTGGGGACCTCTCTCTCTATACTCTCATTTCTTCTGCTGACCTAAATCCCCGGTGAACACAGTTAAAAAAAAAATCAAAAAACAAAAAAGAGGAATTAATGACCTTTTGAGTAGTCATATCTTGTACAAGTAGAACTGATTACCCTTTCCTAGATTTAAAGGGCTTTTTTTTTTAGCGGTACTAGAGATCGAATCCAGGTTCTTTGTACTAAGCTACATATCCCAGTAGCTTAGTACAAAGCTACTGGGGCAGGAGGTAAAGAAGCATCAGAACCATGACTCTGGTAAGTCTGACCAAACACTTTTTGTTTGTTTTTTTCCCCTTTCCCAGTCTCTTGACCTCTGTTGCATTAGTTGTTTCTTCTCTCTTCCTTCTCTATCTTTCTTGCTCTCTCTCACTCCACCTTTTCTTCCCTTTCATTTTTTCTCTTTCTGCAAATCTCTGCAGCAGTAAGTTTTTCCTTTTCAGCAGTCAGAGGCTTCCAAGTACCTAGAAAATGAGTGCTTATATATATAAAAACACTGAAGATAAGAGGCACTTGCTCCCTCTAACCAGAGCTGAGGTATTGAGAGGTAAGGCTTGGATGAACAGAGGCCTCATTAGATATCCCTCAAGTCAATACACCTGATTCCTGGATCAGATAGAGTGAAAACTTGCTCACCAGGGAGTTGCGAGTAAGGACAGACCCACCAGGTATCTTGAGCAAAGTTTTCTCACATCCCTGCTGGGAAAAACTATCCTTGAGATACAAGAACTGGCTGCAGGATGACACTTAAGGAAGCTATCTCTACCAATGTGCATCCTTGGGTTCTAAACACTTCAGATCAAACAAGATCTTATAAAGTGCTCTTTTAATCCTCTTTTTTCCCTCCCTCGCCTCTTCCCTTCTCAAAGACCAAAAGGCATAACGCTGGCCTGCCTAATGCCACTGTTCCTCTTTCTGGGTGGCTGGGAATGTATCTTAAGCTATATAGATCCCAGTGGGCATCTAGGTGATAGCTGGTAGCTGACACTATCCTCAGGACCTGGAGTCTATATACTCAAACTAAAGAGGTGCTCAGTGTTTTTTTTTGTTTTTTTTTGTTTTTTTCCTCCTCTCTCTTCCCTAAAAAGTCATTCTCTTTTCCTCACCCACCTGGAAGCTTTCATCTGTTGAGAAACTCAAATTCTTTAACTTTTTATTAAAAGTATTAATTAGTAGGGAGTGATAGAGAGCTCGAGGATGGAGTAGGATGAACAGGAGCCTGAGCTTTTTCACAGCTTCAAGAGATAGGTTCTATTTTTCTGTTTGGGCAGGGAAAGGAGGTATCCTCCTCAGTGTTGCAGCCATTTGAGGACACTGGTCAAAGAGGAAAAGAAAAATAAGTAAGTGCTCTAGATAATGGTCAACAAACACTCAAATCCTTCTGGTCTCTCCTTACCTCTTGCCAGGGGAGGAGGAAAGCATGTGCTCTCTATGTTTGCCTCGGACATAGTGGGATACAAAGGTGACTGGTGATTTAAGTGTCTTGGTATACTTAGCTGGAGTCCAGCTGTTTCCCTCTCTTCCCTAACCAGCAGCTCTAAGCTGTGCTGAGGAGAGGGAATATTTCCCTTCCATTGAGCCACACCTTAAGGATACATGCCATCAGGGCTCTGTCCACAGGGTCCCCACAAGAAAGGATCCATTTTGGCCCTCCACATACCATGAACTTCTTCAGTCCTAGAGCTACCTGCTACAACTGTACAGCATATCATAGTAATATTCTTTGCTTCTCTAGTGCCAGCTTGTTCCATCTTGTTAAATTTAGTCTCACATTTATCTCCATATCTAAAACTGTATATGCTCTGTAGTTACTGAATGATATCGCTAGATTTTAAACCTTCCATAAGTTCTTCAGATATGTTGCAAATCCCTAGATTTAAGACCTTGAGGTGGCCTCAAGAAAAGCCTAGTAGTTCTATTTGTTTTTCTGCTTTTTCAATCTACTGTAAGAGATATAAATAATTTTATGCACTTTTGGGAGCTCAGTGTCTGGAAGCAGCTTTTTGCTGGGCAAAGACACTTGTTCTCTGGTTGTAATAGCAACAGGACTATCCAGCTGGACAGATTTCTATCATGACTACCAGAAAATGAGGATGGACTATGCATGCACTGGGCCCCTAGGAAAGTTGGGGCCAGGATGTGCATGCATGAGCCCTGGCAAGTTAGGGTGGACCTGGGACTGACCCTGGGAAAGCTGGGGTGGGGGTGCACATGTGGTATGATTCTGGGAAAGCTGGAGCAAGATGTGCATGCAGCATGAATCAATGAAGGTTGGGGTGGGATGCCTGGCCAATCTGACCACAGGAACCTACAAGAATCCTAGCTTTTCATCTTTCTCAATATCTTTTCAAAAATACACAAGGGAAACCTTAGACTGCATATTGTTTTTCTTCTTTTTTTGTACTAGAACTTGAACTCACAACCTTGGGCTTGTCAGGCAGGTGCTGTGCTGCTGAGCTGTATCTGCAGCCCAACTGTGTATCTTAAATAACTATGGCTAAGTCAAAAATGTCACCTCCAAGCCATTTCACCAAAGTGGGACTAATTTAAAACAGAATTTTTTTAAGTTAATTTTTCCTTATATTTCTGTAAATGTAAACTAAAGAGTAACATGACAAGGTGTGCCAGGCATGGTGGTACAAACCTGTAATACCAGTACTCGGATGGCTGAGGCAGGAGGATTGCCAGTTTGAGTCTGAGTTACATAGTGAATTCAAGGCCAGCTTGAACTACAGTTTGAGACAGAAGAGGGGGGGACAAAGCCTCAAACTTGATTTTATAATACAGAAGGAAGGAAAAATGAAGAACCCATTTGGTAATCTGCAGCTCTCCCTCATTGTGCCTCTGGCCCTTGTAGGTCTGTGAAGTTAACAGGAAAAAAGTATTCAGAGTGCTTGGACTACTAAAGAATAAACTGTTATTATTTACATTAAAATGGAAGTTCTAATTGATACCCCATAGGAATAATTCTAACTGAATAGTGTATTTATAGTTATAAACCTGTAACAGAAAATTATTATAATTTAACATGGCCAATACAGCTAGAAGTACACTCTGATTTAATGTAATTGTTTTGAGTCACACGTGTTCTTTTGTCTCCATGTCTGCTAATTTGTTTCTAACAAATGGCTTAAGTACCTGCAGCTGCTTCATTAAACTTTTTTTTAAAGCTCATATCAATTTTATTTATCTATTTTTCCCTTACAGACTTCTGGCTCAGTTATGATTTCACACATACACACCAATAGTACAGATATTCAAGGATTATCAAACTTACAACAGGATAAAACCTGCTAGGCTCATGATTACATAAAACTTGCAACAATAAGCAAATATAAACTGGTTACTAAGAATAAATGTTTTTAAAGTTGGCAACCTGTGAAGAGAACAGGAAGTCACCAAGAAGCAAGCCCTCCATGCAAATTAGTACCATGTGTAGGCCGCTGAGGGGGACAGCTAGACCCTTTTCCCATGAGTCAGCACCATTCATGACTGCAGGGGAAGAGAATAAGAAGATACCAAGAAGCAAGCCCTCCTTGCGAATTGACACTATGCATGGGCCACTGAGGGTACAGCAAGGCCAGCCTTTTCCTGTGAGTCAGCACCATTTGCTGACTGTAGAAGAGAGCAAGAGTACCAAGAAGCAAGCCTTCCTTGCGAATCAGCACCATGTGTGGGCTGCTGGGGGAACCATCAGATGCCAGCTCCTAGCTCCCCTCATCCCCCTGCTGTAAGCAACCAGGAAAAACATAGGCTGTGATGATGATAGCTAGTGAGATAAAATATAATTTAATGCTTGTAGTGTTTAGTGTTTCATTGATTTTGCAGGTCTAAAGCCAGTAGTCTAGCTTTAGTAGTCTGTTCAGAGGATAACAATATGCAATGTAGCATATATGGGGGAAACTCCTGAAGGTGGCAGCCATTGTTAACTCCCTATCCTGTTTTGAAATCCTGTATCATTTTCATTGTTTTGTTGGGTTTTATTGTTTTGCTTGATTTTTTATATCTAATAGCATAGGCAGCTATTTCAAAGATATATTATGGTAGGCATTTTGGATTTACTCTTATCTTGTTTTGAAGTCCTTTATTGCATTCATTGTTTTGTTTTCACTGGTTCTATTTGTTCTGTTTTGTTTGATTTTTTTTATACGTCTAAAGGTATGGGCAGCTATTTTAAAGACAAGAAGAAGCATTATGGTAACCATTGCAGATTTCCTATTGAAGTCCTGTGTCACACTGGTTTGTTTCGATTGGCTTTATTGTTTTCTTTTGCTTGGTTTTATTCTCTTTAACATAAAATTTTTTTAAAAAGTTGGCAACCTGTTTTGGCTAGGTTGCTGGTCAATCAAAATAATAATCATCTTAAAACTTGGTTTTATAAATTTAATGTTATTGTTGTCTGTGCACAACAACTTAAGAGCTTTTCTTTAAAAATTTTATATATGGCTAAAAATATTAACTATGTTATGCTTCAGTTCACATGAATAATTTAAACTGTTAAAATGAGTAAATAAGTAAACACAAATGGAATTAATGCTTTTAAATGTTCATAACTAGTAACTCAACTGCTAGATACAAATTTAAGTACTCTTGGCTTCTAAAGGTTTATTAAAATTATATTTTGGTCTATTAAATGTGTTTTTGTAAAAATTATATATGTTTTAAGATTGCTTTAAGTTTATTGAGTTAAATTTCTGATATATAATTCTTTATTAAAAGAATACCAAAAAAGCCGGGCATGGTGGCTCATGCCTGTAATCACAGCACTCAGGAGGCTGAGGCAGGAGGATCGTTGAGTTTGAGACCAGCCTGGGCTACAAAGTGAGCTCAAGGTCACCCTGAACTGCATAGTGAGTCCCTGTCTCAAAGAGACCAAACAAACAAACAACAACAAAAAAAGAAAAAACCAAAACAAAACCAAAAGAACTTCCCCTAATGAGTCCCCTGAAGAGACAATACTCCCCTCTAGGGCTGAAAGCAGCTACCTGAACCAATTTGCTTCAGTTTTCACTGGTGATGGGTAGCTCCCCCAGTATTTCCCCAAAGCCTTACTGTATCCCACCACAACAAATGCAACTGAGAAATTATATATAATTAAGTTGGCTAGAGTAAAAAAAATTATTTTCTATGTCTAAAGCAAACAAGGTTTAAGGCACTAAAATGTTCTTTGATACACTTTTAAAAACTAGACTAGGAAATAAATGTTTTGTGGTTTTCTTTTGGAAAGTCTTGCTGTATAGTCCAAGAAGAACTTGAACTTGCAATCCTCCTGTCTCAGCCCTCTGAGTGCTAGGATAACAGGAATATGTCACTGGAGATTTCGTTTTATCAAGACAACTTCTTAGGTTTTCAGTTACTGAAGAAACTGAGTTTTTCCTGGGGAGGGGTCTTTTTGAGATAGGGCTTTGCTATGCATTTCAGGGTGGTCTTGAATTCACTTTGTATCCTAAGATGGTCTCAAACTCACAGTGATCCTCCTGTCTCAACCTCCTGAGTGCTGGGATTACAGGCAAGTAACTGAGCTTTAAGGGTTAAGGTTAATGTCAGCTTCTTTTAAAAGTTTTCAACCATTAGTTTGAGCTGGTTAAATAACTTATCTCAGGTTACAGTAACCCTAAATATATCTGGGACTAGAGGATGTATGTACACCAGAGGACAAAATATGCTGCCAAGTCTGAGCTTCGTCTATGCTAAAAAGTTAATAGAGTTAAAATCATATAGCCTAATAAAGAAAATGATCTGAAAATAATTATATAAACTTAATGCAAAGAAACCAGTAAGTGTTCTCTTTTACATAATATAAATTCTATCTGGGCCTTATACATACAAAAATTATCCAAATTTTTTGCATCTTTGCACTTTGAATGTGATATTTATTCCTGCATTTAAAACTTGTTCTACATCTGGCATGGTGGTCCATGCCTATATTCCTAGAACTCAGGAGGCTGAGGCAAGAGGACCACTGAGTTCAAGGCCAGCCTGGCCTACACAGTGAGTTCAAGATCATCCTGAACTATACAATAAGAAATAAGAACTGGGCACTACACTCACGACCTTGCACTTACCAGGCAAGCAAGCGCTTGAGCCACTGAGCTAAATCCTTGGCCCCAAGGTTTTTTTCAAAAAAATAAAGTTTATTGAAAAGCAACTAAACTTCCACTTCATGGTGACAAAAATAAAACACATCATTTGCAAGAGTATTAAAATATAAAATAGTGATAAATCTCACTACAAAATTTACAAGGCCTATATACAGAAAACTAGAAAACAGTACAAAGATTTCAAGAAACATTTTAAGGTGAAACAGTTGTAAATAACAATTTTCTAAAATTGGCATGAAAATCCAAAATAAATAAAAAATAAAATGACCTGACTGAACAAGCATTTTGTTACTGTATAAATGAGATATATATTGGTTTAAAAGTCCATAACTGTTTGAAATGACAGATCTTTTCACATTTACGCTTATGTTTCTAATTGTATTATTACAGTCAGATGGATCTAAAACACTATGTACTCCAGGCCTTATGACTTAATAATTAAAAATTGGGCATTAGTCACCTACAAAGCACATCTGTAAGCACATGATACATAAACACTTCATTTAAAAAATATAAAACTTAGGTGAGAATTTGTTATTTAACATTTTATAGTTGGAGAGCAGTAGCCTATTATTTTACATTCAAGTGGAAATGTCAATATATTTTTAGAGATAACAGACTAGATGCTCTGGTATAAAAATGTCATACTAATTATTATCCTAAAATACTGTTTGCTCTTGTTATTTTTATTTTGTACTTTTCTTGAACAATTTTGTAACTATTATCTGCTAACATTCTGCAGGAATAAGACACCTAAAAGATAATCTAAACAATGTGTTAAGGTAGTAGCCATCACCTACAGGACAGAGAATATGACACTGATTCCTAATGTTTGGATTAAGTCCTGTGGTTCACACTTAAAGACTATGCAACTGACCTTCTGAGTGTTTTAACAACTGAGGCTTGGGGACCAAAGTTCAAAGGATGAAACGGCTAAGAAGATAGTGAACATTTTGGTTTTTGCCTCCAAAGTCAGCCAGTACAGGGCATGACAGAATCCTGCTAAAAGCATGCTACAACTCTGGTGAGTCACCCAATCTCCTGAGCAGCGCTGGTTTACAGAAGACAGGAGTCAACCAATGTGCATTTTGCAAAAAGGAAGATCACTAAAGAGGGAAATGTCCTTATGTTTGCAAAGAAGGCCATATGGTCGGGCAAGACCATGACTCAGTTTGACAAATGACACAGTTGGTAGAAAAATTAGAGGAGCTGGCCAGGCATGGTGGCACTAGCCAGCCTCTTAGCACTTGGGACGTTGATGCAGGAGGATCACCAAGAGTTTGAGGCATCCAGGGCTATACAGTAAGTTCAAGGCCAGCCTGACCTATATGCCTTGCAAGACCCTATCTTTTCTTTTTCTTTTTTTGAGACAAGGTCTCACTATCTAGCCCAGGCTAGCCTTAAACTCCCTCTTTGCCTCTCAAGTACTGGGATTACAGGTGTGTGCGACTGCGTCTGGCCTTAGCAAGACACTTTTTTTTTTTTTTTTGGTGTTTTGTAGCCCAGATTGGTCTTGAACTTGCAACGATCCTCCTGCTTCAGCCTCCTGAGTGCTGGGATTACAACACTGTGCCACCACGCCTGGTTTGCATGACCCTATTTTAACCCAAATCAAAAAACAAGGAGGAGTGAAGAAGCTTCTTACACAGTCCCTAAAGGAACCCTGAGAAGCCCTAACTGACCTTGACAAAGTTATCCAGGTAATTAATTTTGATTAATACAGGTCTTACTTTGACTTTGTCTTAAATATCCATATCATGCTCAAATGGAATAATAATACAATAAACAAGTAAGTTACATTATATATTAAAAGAGGGCTCCAAACACTGCACCAACACCTATTGGTAGTCTATAGCTGCACCTATAGTATCATGGCCTATAGCTCTGGAGGTCCACTGGTTCTTCCAAAGATGTATCCTTAAGCCTATTTTAATATATTACTATTATGTTATTTTAATGTACTTTCAAGTACCTCTCAGGTAGATTTGGCTTCTTGTATATATATGCCTATAAGATAAGAATGCCAATAAAAATACTCTAGCTACTAAGCTTCATTACCTTTGGGGTATGGACTTTCTTTTATCTATTTCAGATTTTGTCTGTTCATATTACCTGGAGCCAATCACTACAAAGGTATTCAGGTCTACAAAACAGAGGCCAGAACCTAGGTTCTGAGCTCTGTAAGAATTTTAAAAGGCCCAATAGTCATATTGAAACACAGATATCTTTACTTAGGCTAGTCTTTGGCCTTTGTTATAATTAAAATAGGAAACTGTACTTCTTGTTGACATAGAGAGGAATGTCTATACTCTCAAACTCCATCTGTTGTACCTGGGTTAGTATCTCTGGACAATTAGAGGTTAATATTAAATATAAAAGGCTTATGGAAAATGCCAATTTTGTTTAACTTCTAAAATTTTTTGGAGCCATTATTCACTAACCTTCTCCTTTTAATATTTGGCCCTTGTCCTCTTTTCCAGACCATCAAAAATGATGGTTCTTCAAACAAAACCTGATATTCCTTTCTCCTTTAGATCAACCATAGTGAGACTTTTAATCCTTGGTAGGAAAGGTCAGTTTCTCCCTTGGCTTGAAGAAGGCATTAAAAAAAAAAATCAGGTCTTTGATACATTTGGATCAAGAATAGGAAATCAAAGTCTGGGGTAGAGTAAGGCAGGATAGAAGATAGGAAGAAAGGAGGAAAGAAAAATAATAATTTAAAATTTGTACTTTTAAGACTGTAACTTCAGGACAAATCAAAATTATCCTCAAGTTATCCATATCTGTATTCTTTACACTTGTTTATGTTTCTTTTATTCCAAAACCATTATACCCAAAGTCTCTTAGATATTTTAAATTCATAAATTAGATAAAGAATGGAAACTTGATGTTAAGATAGAAAAACACTCAGGAGGCTGAAGCAGGAGGATTGCTTGAGTTTGAGACTAGCCTGGGCTACACAGTGAGTTCAACTGTAGCCTTAACTGCATAGTGAGCAGAGACAGAAAAAAACAAAAGAAACAGATACAAAGATTTCAAAGAATATTTTTAGACAAAACATCTTTGATCATGTCTTGAAAAAAAATCAGGCCCCTATAACATGACCCTTCTTTTACCTTATAAAGTAAGCTATTATCTTTCTACTTGTGGTAGGCCATCCTTTTTTTTTTTTCCCTATAAATCAAGTCCAGACTTTTTACAGATTCAAATTAAACAGCTCTACCTACCTCAACACACAAATATTCCAAGTTCCAGAATCTAGTGTCTGCAGTCCATTTCTCTAAGTGTATATTATTATGACTGAGGCACACTGTTCACACTTACGACCCATCTTTTCTTTGTACACTTCTGTACATCTTGTTCACAGAGCCTCAATGTCTTCTGTTTGCACCACACATCTTGCTTATACCATGCTATAACTTTTCCTGACTGTACTGTATAGTACAGTATTGAAGTTTTATGTTGTTATGCATTATAGTACTGCATGCAAAAGTTATGCAAATAAAAGCACAATTGTCAAGTTGGAGTTTCCTTTGAGTATTTATTAGTTCTGAATATTGCAATGTACATACTATATACAATTCCTCATTTAGTAACCAACTAAGTTACTGGCCTAGTTGCAGGAATGGAAAACTTGATCAATACATGAGGAGTGTGCAACCTAATATACAATCACAGACTCAGTGGCTTAGGTCATGGCTGTCTTGAAGTGAGGAAGAAGTCTTCATTTTGTTTACCAGTGTTTTACAACAGTATAAAGTTTTTAAAAAGTTTTAATAAAAAACATAATAAGTGAGAATAAAGGATATTACAATTATTAGAGTTGACCTGAAAAAAAACACAATGGACCAGGGATTTAGGTTAGTGGCATAAGCACCTAGGTGGCAGGCACAAAAGGTTGTGAGTTCAATCCCTGGTACAAAAAAGTAAAAAATACAATGGATAAAATTCAATGTATGACTTTTTTAAAAAAATGAATGTTTAAAAATAAAATGCAAATAAAACACCTTGCTTTCCAGACTTTAAAACAAAAAACAGTGTTTATCTAAGACATTTTCATCTGTCTTAAAGTCATAAAGATTCCATCCTGTTCTTCCTTGTAGCTTACCAGTTTTAGGCTTTATATTTAGGTCCATTTTCCACTGTCAGGTTTTTTTTCCCCCTTGCGTAACTGTTCTAGCAACTTTGGTGAAGAGACTGAGACAAGAAATAAGATGGATTTTTATAAATCTCAACTGCTTATGCTGGGTAGAAGAATGTACACATGAAAGACCATTTCCCACCAATATGACATTCTAGAACTATAGAGACAGAAATCAGACCAGTGATTGCTAGAAACAGGGAAAGGAATGACTGTAAGAGGGCACAGAGCAACTTGACAGAACTATTTCATATACTGATTGTCAGCAGTAGTTACATGACAGTACATATTGTTAATACTTCAGAAACTCATGGTGTGGATGTTTAGCTCAGTGGCTCAAGCGCTTGCCTGGTAAGCCCAAGGTTGTGAGTTCTAGCCCCAGTACTTAAAAAAAAAAAAAAAAAAAAAAGACTCAGACACCCACACAACTAAAAAAGAGTGAACTGCTGGGCTTGGTGGCTCAAGTCTGTAATCCCAGCACTCAGGAGGCTGAGGCAGGAGAACTGCTGTGAGTTCAAGGCCAGCCTGGGCCTTGAATATGTAGATATTGAGACCCTGTCTCAGCAAACTGAAATGTATTTACGTAAAAAGATTCTTAATATACATTATTCTTTTTTTGTACTGGGGACCAAACTCAGGACCTTGTGCTTGCCAGGCAGGTGCTTATGTCACTGAGCTAAATCCCTGGCCTTTATGTAAATTATTCTCCATAAACCTGACTTAGCAAATGACAAGATAAAAAAGTATAAAAGATATGAGCAGAATCTCTGACCTAAAATCTGAAATGCTCCAAAAGCTGAAATTTTCTGAGTGCTGACATGTTGTCACACGTTCAAAATTGTATAACTGACTGATCTACTATGAGGAATCACAATCTAAAACATAGGCTCACTAAATATACCGTAATGACCTTTAGGTTATGAGGTACATATAAAACATAAATAAATTTTATGTGGATAGAAGAGTTCCACCCCAAGGTAATTCCTGTTTATACGCATACTAAAAAGTCTGAAAAAATACAAAATCTTATATTTCAAGTAAGGGATATTCAAATTGTATTTTTTCTTGCAGGCCTAAATATTCAACTCTAAAACTGTGAACTTAACCCAAGTAGAAAAGTAGCAAACAACCAGAAGGCAGAAAACTACAGCCATCTCTAGGATCCTTTTTTCTAATGTCAGTGCTTCCAAATAAGGAAAGATAGGACTCAGGTGTAGCTCAATAGTAGAGCACTTGCCTAGAGATATGCTCTGGGTTTACTCTCCAGCATTTTTTTTTTTTTTTAAAGGAAGAAGCAGGGGCATCAACAAAGAGTAAGTTCATTTAAAATAACATAGGACTCAATAGTCATAGGTTGGATTTTCAAGCTAGTACTCTAATAATTTAACAAATATAACAAACAGGGCTGGGCAAATTGGCATATGCCTATAATGCCAGCACTCAGAAAGATGAGGCATGTGGATCACTGTGAGGTTGGCACCAGCCTGGGCTACATACTGAGTTCAAAGCCAGCACAAACTAACATAAGAAGACTGAGAAAGAAAAGAAAAGAAGAAAAAGAAAAGAAAGAAAAAGAGAAAGAAAGAGCAAGGGCAAGGGCAAGCAAGCAAACCAGCTTAACACAAAATAATAAAGTTAAGATTTACCTTTGGAGTCGGCATTTGGGAACAGCCTGTTCCATGGCACCTTATTTTTGTGTGGAAGAGAGAGCAAATAGTTTCTAGCTTTTAAATTTATTATACAATTCAGGTCTTCTTGTGATGGGGATCCAAGAATGCCTATTGGATAAAATAGTTGGCTGTTAATTATCAAGACCAAGGCAAACAACTATATATCATCAGCTGTGGGATAAATGAACCCTGGTAATGTTTCATTACTATCCAGTGCTTACTGCACACATTTTTACAAAAAGGCTAACATTTGAAATCTAAGAATATAAAAATCTCATGTCTACCATAGGTTATAGGGTTTTTAGAATTCTTTATTTAATGATACAACTCTGATACAAACTAAACTGTGCTCAGGAACCTTACCTAGAATGTGGTTCAGCTGGTCGAGATAATGCTTTCCTGGAAAGATGGGCCTGTTGGACAGCATCTCTGCCAGAATGCAGCCCACTGACCAAATATCAATGGACTTGGTATAGCCCTATAGCAGAAAGAAAGAAAAGGCTAACAATGCTATCTGTTGTTACATGATAACACAATGAAATCTCCTACAGGTATGTGGCTTGTTAAAAGTTTAGGCTTATCCTTTGATAATTTAAAAATATATGGAAATAGCATAGAAAAATAATTTGACTTTCTTATGAGATGTTGAACAACCAAGATTACCTGTTTTTCTCTCTTCAACATTAATTTATAATTATACATTTCAGTACTTTTTTCAAATGATTTTGAGATAAGAGTATTTTTAAATGGGAGATGGAAAAAGAAAAAAAACATTAATACTCATGTTTCATGACATCAGTGGCGTATATACTCATTTTTAGAAATCTAGAAGTCAACTCAAAAGAGGTCTTGCTCTATTTCCAGAATATCTTTAACCATCCTAAAAATTGTATTATAAAACATTAGGTTAAAAAACCTTAATCAAGGGCGGGATGGGAGTGAATGGGAAGCAAATGCTAGTCCAATATTCTAATCTTCTTCATTTTCAGCTTAAATTTCCTTTTAAAGGAAATCTATTCAAAATCATGGAAGAAATCTACCTAAATTACAACAGTGCATAAAAAGCTGTTTCTCCAAAGAGCAGAAGTCGGATTTTATGGAAAAAGATACAATGAGATAGGGAAGGGGGGGAGGATGTAGAAATAACAAAACAAAACAAAAATCCATCAAACATCAAAATTTAGGTAAATAATGAAATTTCTTTGGAAAAAACAAAGAACCAATGATCAGATTGATACCTATGATAAAACAGGGTTCAGTTTTAAAATAATTCTAAAGCTTTTGTAATCTAAAACCTAAAGAAAGGGAAACACTGAAAACTCACAAAAAATAAATAACTAAAGGAATGAGGTACAAATTCTCTATGATGAATGTGATTATTATATATATCTAAAATGTACCAATCGAATCTAACTTAAATAAAAGGAATTAGGACCTTTGGGATAGATAGCTATTTTAGGTCTGGGATCTCAAATCAACCTGGAGAATTTAATGCCAGAAAGCAAGAAAGTGCCTTATACTTGTGGGGAAATAACAAAAGTAGCTCTCACCAGCCAAATCTGGACAAAAACACATAATGGCAGAAATGGAATAAAAATCACAATAAAAAAATGAAAAAAGAATTGCCAGACTAAGAAACTTTATGAAGACAGAGTAGCTCAGTGGTTATCTAGATTCAGGGGAAGGGATTGGGAGATGATAGTTGGTAGAGTGTTTTGATTTAGGATAACAAAAATAACCTAAATTTAACTGTGTTTATAAGTTGCACAGTTCTATCAATGTGTCAAATCTATTGAATCTTACATTTTAAGTTTGTAAACTGTAGTAACAAAATCTTTACTTCAATAAGGTTATTTTTAAAATCATAGACTACATGGAAACTCCTAAAACACAGAAAGAATGATAGTGGTACATCCTGTAATTCTACCTACTCAGGAGACTGAGCCAGGAGGACAAGTTGTCAGCTTGGGCAATTTAGTAAAACCCTGTCTCAAAATAAAAAGGCAGCCAGGTGTGGTGGCACACTTCTATAATCCCAGTACTCAGGAGGCTGAGCCAATAGGACGGCTGAGAGTTCAAGGGCAGCCAGGGCTACACAGTGAACTCAAGGACAGCATGACAAGAGACATTACAGTAGCCTCTGTTGATTTCCTGTTGTCTTGTTTTGAAATCCTGTGTGGCTTGCATTGTTTTGTTCTGATCTGTTTTGTTCTGTTTTTGCTTTATTCTCTTTAAAATAAAAAAATAAAAAATTTTTAAAAAGGACAGCATAAACTACAGAGACCCTGACTCAAAAAAAAAAAAAAATGAATCAATCAAAATTAAAAAAAGGCTGAGAATGCATCTCAGAGGTAGAGTTGACCCTAAGTTCCATCTCCAGGAAACAAAGAGAGAAAAAAGAGGGATAGTAAGAGAAAGTGAGTGGGGAGAATGAGAGGGAGAGAAAGAGTCGGGAGGGAAGGAAGGCAGGCAGGCAAACAGGTGGGCAAAGGCAGGGAGGAAATAAAGGAGGGAGTAAGAGCAGTAAGTAAAAGTTTGAAGACAGTAACTTACATAGTCAAACTATCTCTCCACAGATTATCTGTAATTTTATGGAGGAAGTGACAGTATGATGGTGGAGATCTGGAGAATACTATCTTAGTCAAATGTTAAACATGAACATAATCAACTATTAGTACAAGCCAGTTGTGTGTTCTGATAACAGACACCAAGAACAAAACATTGCTTCTGTGGTATTGGTATCAAAATTCATGACAAAACCGAGGGACTTTTTGCAAATCGGCTGACCCATATTCTTCAAAAAATGGCATTGGATTTATGCTAATTATCTAAGGCCACTGGTAGGAACATCCATCTATCTCTCTCTTTTTTTTTTTGGTATCGGGGATTGAACTCACGACTGCGTGCTTGCAAAGCAGGCACTTACTCCAATGAGCTAAATCCCCAGCCCCTAACATCTCTTTTTTTAAGGAGTATTAATATGCTCCATACTGTCTAGGATTAAAGTACTGGTTTATGTTGGCTAAGTGTCAGACAATGTGCCCAAGAGAAAAGGAAGAAGAAAGGAAAGAGGAATGAGACAGCAAAGAAAAGAAGAGCTAAGAAAATGGTGAGATGTTAACAGCTAGTGGAACAAGGTAAGATATATATGAGCATGTTCACAGTACTCAACTTTTCTGTGTCTGAAAACTTTCTAATAAACAGAAAAAAAAGTGAATACATTTCTAGAAGTAACACTCTCAGGGTAGAGGTGCTGCAAATAACAATAATTTATACTCAGTTTTCTCTAACAAAACCATCAGCAGAAGGGAGCACTAGAATCTGGAAGGACAAACAGTTAAATTTATAAATTGTTGTACATGTACAACTTCTCTTGCAGAGTGATTCACAAATGAAAGCAGTGGGACATCTTGAGTTAGAATAAAGACTCAAGAAGCCATCAGGATAAAAGACCTGCCACAATAACAACTGTCTTTTCCAAGGAGCAGAGCACACCTGGATCTCAATGCTCCTTGTCTAGAATGGCTGTCATGTGGCTTTGTTAGAGAAAGAACCTATTGTGTGGGATTATTTGTAATACAAAATTATGAAAGAATCAATAAAGCATTTTCCTCTTCTTTTTTTTTTTTTTGGTACCAAGTGTTTTGTTTTTTGTTTTTGGGGATACCAAGGGATCAAACTCATGACCTCTTGCTTGCCAGGCAGACGCTTATGCCAGTGAGCTAAATCCCCAGCCCTGGTACCAAGTAGTTGAACTCAGAATCTTGTGCTTGCCAGGTAGGCGCTGCGTCACTGAACTATATCCCTAGCCCAATATTTTCTTCTTTGAAACGTCTGTTATACCAAATCATTCTTTACAATGGAACCTCTTTTAATGAGATTTTACTTTTTTAACTAGAGAAATGTAGGACATCAACAAAAACTTCTTTAAACAGATTCCATTTCCTCATAAAAATAACCTAATAGCTTATCACTACTCATAAAGAATGGAGGAAGAGAATAATGCCCATGAGTTAACTAGACCCATTCCTTTCATTTCTATTTAGCTTTTCAGGACTATTTCTGGTTCTTGGGTCCTAGATACAACATCCAATATTTATTTATTATTTATTTGGGAGGGGCAGTACTGGAGATTGGACCCAGGGGTTTTGCACTGAGCTGTAACTCCAGTTCTGTTCTGAAGTTTTTTTTTTTCTGTCTGTCTGTCTTTCTTTCTTTTTTTTTTTTGAGATAGGGTTTCACTAAGTTGTCCAGGCTGGTGTTGAATTTGACTTCTTGCCTCAGTTAGAATGCTGGGATAATAGGTGTGTGCCATCATGCCTGCTTTCCTTAATTTATCTTAGATACAGATGTAATTGTATTTAAGAATCTCATCATTTTGAAATATTAGACATAGGTAATGTCAGGCCTATTTAAATAACTCAATTTTGGCACCGCATTCACATACTATTTGGAAATAGTATGTTAAAAATAATGTCAATCTCAACTGCAACACTCATAGGTTTTGCTTACAGATTTGTAATTCTAACAAAGAAATCATACTCCACTAACTTGTTTAAATGCATGCAGTCACTCAACTGATCAAGATACAGGCTTTGTTAGCAGAACTTGGATGTAAACTGGATGTACTCTCCAGAACGAGCTGGAGGGGCAAAAGTACTTCATCTGGAAATAGGATTACCGTGTAATTTTGAAAGAATCCATCACAATTTCTATTGTTCACATACCTATTTTCTTTAAGCACAACAAATTATACTATAATTCTGCTGAACAGACATTCTTCATTATTAGAAGATGTTCATTTTTATACAACAGCCCTGAACTGTGTTCACAGAAATAAACATTTTTGGTTATCTTTAACACAAAGACTGCCTGTACCCAACCTTGGCAGCAGCAGGTATGAAAGTTGCCATAGGCAGGTCCTCAGAAGAGGGACATGGACCACTTATGCTGTAACTGGAGAGGCAACCTTCTAACTCTTCATCATGTCAGCATTACTTCATCATGTCAGCTGTGGTGGTGAAGTTGAACCCCACGTCCCAGAAGCTTAACTGTGAACAACATCAAGATAGCATTGTGACTCTGGCCAGAAGATAGCCTGAACCTCAACTCAAGATGAGGCTGGAGAGGGAGGTTTACAGCCAAACATTTAGAAAATATTCCTACTTCCTGCTTTTTTTTCAATGCAAATCTGATTTACCTTGGAATTCAACATTATTTCTGGAGCCCTGTACCAACGTGTTGCCACATACTCTGTCAGGAACCCTGTGTGATCATGATCTGGATCTGCAACGCGAGCCAGGCCAAAGTCACAGATCTAAGAGAGAAAAAAGTAAGAAATTCAGAAATTCAACCAGCTCAATATAAAAACATCATAAAAAACAACACTAGGAATAACTAATAATAAGCAGTAATTACCATTATGTTAGATACTTTGCTATGAGTGCTAGACTCATTCAGGACGCTTTCTTGACCCCATTCTATCACCCAAAGTTCCAGGGTTCACTGCTGGTGGGATCAGCTCCTCAATCTGCACTAGACTTCTGTTTCTAAGACCTGCTAGTCTTCCACTCAGTTCAGAAATGTTGATATTTTCAAAGATTTTGCCTATTTCCCTTCCCTCTTCATATAGTCAAATTTACTTCCAAAGCTTTAAAAAAAGTTTCACGTATTGAAGATGTTTCCTAAAAAACAAACAAGCAAAAAACTAGAACCTTCAGCCTTTCATCATTTGATACAATATTGGATGCAATAGTATAGTGTCTACTTGACCAGCTACTTCACCAGATTCCAAGCTATAACTTACTTAGCCCCACACAACTGCAATATATTTTAATTCTTTGGTCCTTGGGCAACCAACCTGAGAGAGACATGTGTTAACAAAGACAGGTCAGAGTACAGTAAAGGGTAAACTACAAGACAGGCTAATGATTACACTAAGTAGCTAAGAAACCAGGTCATGAACTTGGGCCACAAAAATGGGGCTAAAAAAGGACAAGTCTAAGAGATATTTATAGGACTTGGAGTTTATGTGAACATCAATCCCACAGTTTAAGTGTTTCAACTCATGAAGATCTGGAAAGATCCACCCACACCACAAATATCTTCTGGCAGTCCCCACCTTGGGGGCTGGCATTAGCAGGTAGTGTTTTTGAACCTACATCCCTGTTGCTTGCTTCAACTACAAGATCCAATTTAGTTAGATGTTTGTGTTGTGTAATTTGTCTTTGGCACACTGTTACTTCATCATCAAAAGGAGCTGTCCTGGTCACTTTGATGATTGTTGAGACATCATAACTGATACAACTTAAAGGACAGGTCTCTTTTGGCTAATAATTCAGAGCACAGTCAGCTAACTAGAAGACAAAGTGTCATGGCAGAAGCCATAGTGGAGGAAAAGCTGCTCACATCACGGTGGCCAGGAAGGAGAAGAGAGGAACTGAGGAGATAAACCCTTCTAGGTCACATCAACAGTAACCTGCCTCTCCCAACCATAACCCACCTCCTAAAAGCAAGTCAGCCACAGAGCCCTCATGGTCCAGTCCTCCCAAAGTCCCACTTATGAGCATGTGGCCTCTGGAAGACAGGAGCAGACAGCACATCTGCTTCTCCAGTGACTCTCCCACAGACACTCTATGGATTCTCACAGGGTAAGGTAGTAAGGAAATCCTTTCCTCCAAAGTTCTGGCTTCTAACTCCAGTCATTGCACTCTCTTGGTCTATGTAAGTTCCAGAACAAGCTTTGGGTGTCTCCTTTCAGAGACTGCCTCTTTGCTAATATTACACTACAGACAATCATGGCCTCTCAAGAGGATCTGGCTGAGAAACAACCCTAAGTTTTTAAGGGGAACACAGTTGAATTCTAATTTTGCTGAAATGATTTGAGGCTTTCAATGTATCTGTATACTATCTGTTTCTTTTGTATCTTTTCTACCAATTCTTGTGAAGCAAACCACAGGCAGAAACTGTTTCCAGGCTTGCAAGCAACATCAGCCAACTGACAGAAGCAATAAATTACTGGACCTTATCAATAGAGCAAAATTACAGCAAGCTCTAGATAGAACTTGTGCACATATCTGTCACTACACTTGATATCCAACATCATACAGACTGCATGGGTTCAGACTTGACAAAACTTTGCATGGTGCAGGTGGATCACATAACAAATTCTAGACAAATTTTAAAAAGGGATAAGGGACTGAGGATATGCTCAGCAGCATAAGCGCTTGTCTGGCAAGCACTAGGTCGTGAGTTTGAATCCCGGTACCAAAATAAAAACAAACAAACAAAAAACCCTAACGTATAAAAAAAAGGGAAACAAAACAAACTCGAGCCATAGACCAAAGAAACCAAGTAATGAAGGGAATGTTTATACATTCCTCTTCAAATATGGACAAAGAAATGGAAGTTGAATTTTAGAAGGCTTGATAATATTCTTAACTCTATTAAAGCAGGGATATGGGCTGGGAATGTAGTTCAGAGGCACAGCACCTGTCTGGCAAGCACAAGATCCTGAGTTCAATTTCTGGCTAACTCCTCCTCCCTGCTCAAAAAAGAGAGATTCTAAGTGCTATGGATAATTTTAAATATAGTTGTGACACACTATATTTTCTAAAGAATAACATATCAATATAACACCACTCCTACTACCCAGTACTTGGGATTGAACCCATGACCCTGTGTTATGTATACTAGGCAAGTATTCTACCACTGAGCTACATCTCAAGCCTTTTTATTTTGAGACAGTGCCTTGCTAAGTTGCCCTGACTAGTCTTGGACTTGTGATCTAAAAAGCTGATTATAACATGCTGGGCCCCTCATGCTCTTCTTACAAGCTCTTTTGTTGAACGTGTTTCAATCTTCCATCCTCTTGTATATGAATGAACTTCTGTAATAGCCTGAATCAACAGGCAATACAGTGGAAGTGATGATGTATGACTCCTGAGGCCATATTATAAAATAAAACATAGCTTCCACTTGGCTCCTTCTACTGTGGCACCTGGAGCCCTCTGTTCTAAGGAATGTCAGGCCACATGGCCCACAGGCCTACTAGGAACAGCCTGCAACTGCTACCAGGCATGTAAGTGATGATTCCATGTTTTCTACCCTTCACATCTGGTCAAGGCCCAGGCACCGTAAAAACAAACAAACTCCAGCCATCTCTCCTGTACCTTGACTGAACTGAACCCACAGAAACTATGAGATAACATGTAATTATTATTTAGGTAGTTATGTTTTAGGGTAATTTGTTATACAGCAAAAGAAAAACTACTACACTATATTGGACAGAGTGATTGTAATGAGACAGGCACTCCTGGAAGAGGACCCATGTGAAATGATACTGGACTAATGAAGAGATGCCAATGATGGGAGACCAGGGAAATGCTAAAGCAATAGGGAGGAGGCACTGTTGCTAGAGTCTCCCAAAACACCTCTACTGGACTAGCTGCTTTTATATCTCAACATTGTCTTTAGTTTATTTAAACTTATCTAAAACTAGCATCCTTACCTACAATCTAATTCATCCTTTAGATTGCTGAGTATTATTTGCAAAGCAATATTAAGCCATCTCCCTGGTTCAAAATTTTTAACCAATCTTTTCTGCCTACTGAATGCACAAATCTTTTCTTTTAGGTTTTGCTATGTAGCCCAGGACAGCCTTGAACTTCCAATACTCCTGTCTCAGCCTCCTGAGTGCTATGAGTACAGCCATGTGCCACCATACCTGGTTCAAAACCAAATTCTTTATTTAAGGACAACTTGCAAAATTATGGTGAAACTGATACCAAACCACCTTGCAGATCTCTTTGTCTTCCACCACTGCCTCTGATCATATTTATACCAAATGTATACTCCTTTTCCTGACTATCCAATATCACTCTGACTATGGGTCTCTATCAATACATGCCATTCCACTTCCTTAAATATCTAGCTGGGAACTTCCTTCACCTGAGAAGTTTCTTAGAAATCACCTCGCTATTCAAATAAATTGTTTGCTTTTATGAACTTCCATATTACTTTGTCATATTTATATTAAAGTATATAATCACAATTCATGATAAAGAGCTGTACAAATGCCTATTTTCCCAACTAGAATATAAGTTCCTGAAAAAGGACAATACTTAACTTGCTTCTTATTCTGAAGTACCCTATATGTACTGGACATTCAATATTTGATGAATAAATGCTTTACTTTAAATTAGTTTTGTTTTGTTTGTTTTGTTTTTTGGACTGAGGATCGAACTCACAACCTTGTGCTTGGTAGGCAAGTGCTTACGCCACTGAGCTAAACCCCCAGCTTTAAATGTTCTTATAAAGCACAACACTGCAGTGAATTAATCAGCACTGGTTCTAATAAAGACTGTTTTTCACAATATCTGAATCACTAATCACCTTTTAAAAATAAACATCCACTGCAGTGTGTATACAGCCACTATATTAGATAGCACAGTTGGTTATTTTACTATCTTATTGATAGATATTTAGGTTATTCCCAAATTTTGACTATCAAGATTTAAGATGCTATGAACATTAGTAAAGCTATTCTGTGGTTTAAAAAAAAAAAAAAACACAACATAAAGTACCAGGGTTAAAGGCTACATTCATAAATAATACAGTAATGGCAATATAATTATAATTTTTCAATTATGGCAATACTAAGGTAGAATAAAAAATTAAAAATTAGGATAAATAGTATTCCCTCAATAGGAAAAGACAACTTATCTTTATCACTGACTTATGCAATACAAGGGGTCATCAGAATATGTATATAGTTAATATTTAATTTTTAAAACACATTACAATAAAAGACACCATTAATCCCTTCAAAATACTCCCTCTTGCTTCAAACACACTAATCCCATTATTCTTGACACTTGCTGAAGCAGTTCTAGAAGTCATACAGACTTCTATGTCTGTATGAGGTATGAACAAAAATACAGTGAAGGCTGCTGCAAAGCTTATAAAAACATTTTGATGTGTCCCCATCCACTGGATCTGGCACCATGCAATCTGGCTCTTTCACAGTCAAATGACCATGAAAGGTAAACATCTTGAATTGATTCAGGACATCAAAGTAACCATGACAGAGCAACTAAGGACACTCATGAAAAGAAGGCTTCTATAAGTGCTTCAGAAAGTGGCACAAACAAGAGAAATAAGTGTGTCTGAAGTGAGGGGGTAGATTAATGATGATGTGTCTTTTACTGTAATAATATTAATACACTGTATTTCTGATCACATCCTATATATCTACTTCTTTAAAATTCAAATCAAATGTGTAATTGTTCTTTCCTATCCTTTTCTCCTAAAAGATCTGGTCTGAAAGCCATTAAGTGTGATGGAGAGAGGAATAGCAACTTGGTAGGGAATGCAGTATGCAATCAGAGTTAAGAGGGGGCTCAAGATTAAGACATGTTCTAGGTATGAGGTGAAAAGGAGTCTGGTAAAGGAGGCGGGGCAGTCCAGCCAGGTGGCTGGGATCCCAGGAGGACACTGCTATACAAATCAACTGCTTTGTTGGGAGTTGAAAAGTGTCATTTTTCTAATGTTATAATTTCTCTGCATTGACTAGCTGGCATTCATTTTAACACATACACAATGGGGCCATAATTCAGGTATCATAGTGCCAGGTGGCTCGAACTATTGGTGGTACATGCATGACTGTTTATTGGGTGGCTTTTTATTAATTTTATAAAACAGTCCAAGAAAAGTGATTATATCCATTTATATCACCAGTGGTACCAGCCACCTGAAGAGATAGTCACGTATGTACTACTGTGGTTCAAGTTGGCAGGAACATGTTACAGAAGGTAACATGTCAGTTGTGGTGGCACACAAATGTAATCCCAGCAATAAAGGAGGCTGAAGCAGGAAGAGCACAAGAAAGAACCCACACTGGGAAACTCAGCAAGACTCTCAAAATTTAAAAATAAATACATGTAAATAAATAAAAGGGCTGGGGATGTAGCTCACTGGTAAAGTGCCCCTGGGTTCAATTCCCCAGTACCACAAGAAGGAGGAGGGGCATGTTTCATCATTTGGGGCTATTTGTTTACCCTAATACACAGATTCTGGTGGACTTCTTTCTACGAGAAACTAAGTAAATAGGTTTAATCATCTCCCTTTAGTTACCAATTTTCAGAATAGCAAGGTAGTGTAAGAGCGACTATGTTTTATTATTTGTATTTCCACACTTATTAAAGTTCATGTCACATGCATGTGCGCCATCTAAGCTACTTTTACATCAAACATTAACCAAGTTTATGTGGCATTAGCAAACTGCCAAGGATACAAAATTTAAAAAGTAATTATTATTCAGAATAATTCCATATAAAAGAAGGTAAGTAACTATGGTACAAGAAACAAAATGACTTACAAACTAGTTTTTGGATTGTGTTAATTCAAATATTTAGGGCCAGGGGTTTAGCTCAGTGGTGTAAGTGCCTGCCTGGCAAGCACAAGGTTGTGAGTTCAATCCCCAGTATCAAAAAAACAAAAACAAATATTCATAACACGAAGTTCTACAAACACATGCATGCTGAATCACATGGGCTGTGACACTCCTGGGATTTCTGTGGAGTCAGTCTAGCAAACTATGAGTACACAGATAAGAACAGACTACAAGTCCCCAGTAGTCTCATTAAAAATATACTAGAAGAACCTCTAAGTGGGACCTTTAGCTCTCACTTCCAAAACTGGGGATTGAATCCAGGGTCTGGCACTGAGCTACATACATCCCCAACCATATTTTACTTTTTATTTTGGGACAGGATTTTGCTAAGCTGAACTGCCCAGACTGGGCTGGAACTTGTGATTCCCCTGCCCTCGCCTCCTAGAGTATTGGGACTACAGGCACGTACCACCATGCCCACCTGGACCTATAACCCTTCTAATGCTTTTGTGGCCCTGAGAATTAGAGAGAAAGTTTATAAGAGGGTTCCAGAGGGTCCCAAGATGTCAATATCTATAGGCCTCAGGCTTCAGATAACAAGAACAAATATGTTTATAGAACCCAAAAAGAAAACTTACTGCTGTTAGTCTTGTCTGGTATCAAGAGTCAGAAGTTAAGGTCACTGGGGATGATGCTACATGTCTACAGTCCCAGCTCCTGGGGAGGCTAAAGTAGGAGGATCTCAAGTTCAAGCTCAGTTATAGTTTTTAGACACAGAGGTCTGAGAGACTGGACATCATGGTTAAAAGGTAGTGAGAATGTGACAGACCAGTGATTCCAGAATTGAAGTGGAAAAGACTCTCCTATCCAACAGTACTCTTTCAACTGTCATACATGCACACTGTGATAGGTTAGTGACTTTAGCAACACACCACACTTATCTTTGGAATGAGATGCAAACCTGAATAGATTTACCTGCATGGATGCATCACACTCTCTATGTATACTTTGAAGGTGAACAAATTGCCTTAGTTTAAATTCCTCAACTATGGCTTTGTATTTCTAACTCTTGAAGTTATACTGAGGTTTAAAAACCATGCCTAGAGATTATGTAAAATGACCTGCAACTCATGTTATCAGTGTGGTTGTAAATTTTGGTGAGCAAGTGAATAAAATGGTCCTTATGTAAGGAAAAGTCGATCAACAGTGAAAATGTAATGAAATAGTCTGGTTGTATTTATTTTTAATTATGCATATTTTCAAGTAAAAATAAAAGGAAACTTTTCCCCTATTATTCATGTAATGCTGCAACTACACAGATGATTCAATGTTTTACTCTCCTTACTCATTTTTATTTGTTATTCCTTCTGCCTATACATAATATCCTATGCCCAGCCCAACCATTCACCTACTGAAAGCCTGCTCATCCTCAGGGCACTGGCATGAATACCATCCTCTTTCTTACCACCTCAGCCAGAAATGGCCCACTTCTCTCTTTTGCATTGGAACACTGCTCTTTTTTCCCTCTTGGTTAGAGCATACATTAATTACCTATCATTTATCAAGATTTCTAATCTATTAGTTTTCAGATTTCAGGGGCAGACACTCATTTTCCTGGCCTACTATACTTGACAAAACTTTACACAGGAATATCTACTTGACAGAAATCTCAAGAAGTGATTATCACTATACAACTACATGTACTTTTTCAATTACTTTATTGAGATGTAATTAACATACCATATAATTTAGCCCCCTCCTTTTTTATTTTTTTGTGACAGGAACTCACCATCCAGTTTAGGCTAGTCTAGAACTCACTATGTAGCCCAGGTTGGCCTTGAAATGGTAGTGATCTGGTAGTGATCCTCCTGCCTCCTGAGTGCTGGGATTTAGGCATGCACCACTATGCTCAGTAATTTATCAATTTAAAGTATAAAATTCAACTGCTTTTAGAATTATAATAGGGTTACAAAACTAGTGCCATTATCCAATTTGAGAACACTTTTTAAAATCTCAAAAATAAACTCCAATGAATTAGTACTCGCTTCCCATTTCTTACCAGTCCTAAGCAGCCACTGACCTATTTTCTGACTACAGATTTACATATTCTGGACACCTCACAATTGGGATCACAAAATATTTTTTTTCTTTTGGTACTGGGACTCAAACTCAGGACCTTGTGCTTGCCAGGCAAGCATTTACGCTGCTGAGCCATATCCCCTGCCCTAAATATATATATATATTTTTTATGACTGGCTTCTTCTTTCAGTTACATAATGTTTGCATAATTCATCCAAGTTGTATCATTATTAGTACACTTAACTCCTTTGTATTTCATTGTATGTAGCTACCATATTTTATCCACTAACTGGATACTCAAATTTTTCTACTTTTTGGCTGTAATAGGTAATGTGAATATGAACAGTTTGTTGTTGTTTTAGCATGAACAGCTTTTATGAAGAAATATGGTGTTTTTTTGGTACTGGGGATCGAACTCATGACCTCACACTTGCCAGGCAGGCACTTAAGCCACTGAGCTAAATCCCCAGCCCAAGAAGTATGTTTTCATTTAGGTATAGACTTAGGAACAGAATCTTTGCTAATGCTTTTTGTTTCACTTTGTATCACAGCCATCCTATTACATATGAAGTGCTATCCCATTATAATTTTGATTTGCTTTTATTTCCCTACTGACTGATGATGTCAAGATCTTTTCACGTTCTTTTTTGTCTTTTTGAGACAGAGTCTCACTAAGCGGTTCAGGTTTGCTGTGAACTCACTTTGTAAGCCAGGCTAGTCTCGAACTCCAATGATCCTCCTGTCTCAGCCTCCAGAGTGCTGAGATTAAAGATGTGCATCACCATGCTTAGCTCTTCTCGTGTTCTTATAGTCTAAGTATTTTCAGGGAAATGCCTATTCAGATGTTTTACTCATTTTAACACTGGGTTGTTGTTTTTTGTCTTTTTTTTGAGACAGTGTTTCATTGTGCAGTTCAGGCTGGCCTTGAACTCTCTTTGTAGTCCAGGAGGGCCTCAAACTCACAGCAATCCTCCTGCCTGGCTATATGTTTTTTATCACTGAGTTGGAAGAGTTCTTCACAACAGTCACCCCTCAGTATACGTGGATGACTGGAACCAGGACCCCGAAGATATCAATACAGATGTTCAAATCCCTTATATAAAAAGTGGCACAGTATTTGTATACAAACTACATGCCATCTTCCCATATACTTTAATCTCTAATTATTTATAAAACTTAATATGATGCAAATGTCATGTACAGCATTGTTGTATTGTATTGTGTAGGAAATAATGACAAAGAAAGAAATATGTATCCATACAGATGCATTTTTCTCCTGTGTATTTTCCATCTGCAGTTGTTGGACACATGCATGCAGAACCTGTAGGTGTTGAACCCATGAATGAAGAGTTGTCTATATTCAGTTACAAGTCCTTTAATAAACATGATTTTGCAACTTCTGTGGGCTGTCTTTTTACTTTCTTGATATACTACTCTGTAGCTCAGGTTTCAAATCTTAGTTTGGGCCTTGGCACTGAGCTACATTCCCAGCCTTTTTTCTCATTTTTTATTTTGAAACACTATCTATCTTACTAAGTCACTAAGTTGCCCTGCCTGGGCTTAAACTCCCTTTCAAATCCTTTCTTTTATTTTTGGTGCCGGGGATCAAACTCACGACCTCACATTGCACTTACATTGCTGAGCTAAACCCCCAGCCTCCCTTTCAAATCTTGATGGACAGCCCAGGGATATATCTCAATTGTACCATACCTGCATAGCAAGCATGAGGTCTTGTGTTTGATTCCCAGTACAAAAACAAAACAAAACAAAAAGAAAAAACCACCAAAATAAAACAAAACAAAAATCTTGATGGAGTCCAACTTACTTTCTTTTTTTGCTGCTGTTGTTGTTGCTTGTGCTTTTGGTGTCATGTCTAAAAAGCTTAATACAAAATCACACAGAGGTATTCCTATGTTTTCTAACACTATTACAAATTTTAGTTCTTAAATTTAAGTCTTTGACTCATTTTGAGTTAGTTTTTATACAGGTACAAGGGAGAGATTCAACATCATTCTTTTGTATGTCTGTATTCAAATGTTTTATTTGCTGAACAGACTTCTGTCCCAAGTAGTCTTGACATCCTTCCTGTCAGAAATCAGTTGACACAGACACATGGGTTTATTTAACTGACTTTCGATTCTCTTCCATTAATCCATCTCTATCCTTATGTCAGCAGTACAGCCTTATTTATTGTACTTTTTTATTATGTCTTTTTTTTTTTTTTTTTTTTTTTTTTTTTTTTTTTTTTTTTTTTTTTTTTTTTTTTTTTTTTTTTTTTTTTTTGGTACTGGGGATTGAACTCACAACCTTGTACTTGCCAGGTAGGTGCCTTTGCCTCTGAGCTAAATCCTCAGCCCTCTTTATTACATTTTGAAATAAGAAATGTAAATCCTTCAACTTTGTTCTTTTATGAGGCTACTTTGGCTATGCTGGGTCTCTTGAATTTTCACATAAATTTTAGAATTAGCCTGTCAATTAAAAAAAAAAGAAAAACCTGCCAGGGAATTGATATGGAGATCAACCTGAGGGAAATTTTCATCTTTGTAAGTTTTCTGATCCATTAGCAAGGGATAGCCTTTCCATTTTTTTTGGTCTTAAAGTTATGTGCATTTTATTGGACTGAATCTACATCTCTATTAAAATGAAAACACACAGATCTCCACTCTTACTTAGCTCTGCCATTCATTAAAATACAGATACATGCTGCACATCTTCAGGAAAACTCTGAAGACTCTGAAGGATTTTAATCTTTTCCTTCTTACTTGGAACACCTTATCAAAGACAGTGAGGTTAAGTCTTCTGCGTGTTTCTTGTATAAAACTTACTGAACCCCCCCCCCAATAAAACAGAGCATCTGAAAACACATAATGCATATTTGTACATATAAAAAATATACACATATGTAAGGATATATAAAAAATGCTGGAAGGAAATACACCAATTTGTTGCTGTAATTATCTTTGCAGAAAATGGATGAGATAAAGAAAAGCAGGGGCTGGGGATTTAGCTCAGCAGCATAAGCTCTGCCTTGCAAGGACGCGGTTGTGAGTTCAATCCTCAGTACCGATTAAAAAAAAAAAAAAGCAAAGATCTGAGATAAAGAAAAGGAGGACTAGCTTTTTTTTTTTAAACCACAGAATGATTTTCATGTATTTCTGTATTACTTTATTTTATTTTGGGGGGAGGATAAGGCAGAGTATAATTTTAAATAGCAAATATAATTACATGTCAATAAAAGTTTTAAAAATATATATCATCTTAAGAATAAATAATCTGGCTGACCTTGAGATCACAGGTGGTGTTGAGCAGCAAGTTGGAAGGCTTGAGGTCACGGTGCAGAACATTAGCTGAGTGGATATATTTTAACCCTCTGAGAATCTGGTAAAGAAAATAGCAGATATGGTCGTTGCTGAGGTGTTGTGTCTTCAAGAGCTTGTAAAGATCTGTTTCCATTAGGTCCTGTACTATATATCTGTTTGGATAGGTTAAAGAAAAACACCAGATGGTCACACTTATTAACAAAGCATTAAATTCAACCTCTCTCAATCCTCTTCCCAAATGATTCATTAAATCACGAGGCCTTCAATGGAAAATAGGAACTGAAGAAAACCTAGTGCACATTTCTGGGAGGAATCTGTAGTAGTTTAACTCATTGTGTAGGCCCTGCAGAAAAAAATTTGCTTTGTATTTGGCTAATATGGCTAGTTATGAACCTTGATTGAAACCTAAAACACAGACATCAACCAGTCTTGAAATCTCAACCTTGCTTTTGAGAACCACAAATTAAGTCTGGCACCTCTGTGAGACCCTGTCTCAAAATAAAAAATAGGGCTGGGAATGTAACTTATTATATACAAAGACTTCAACCTCCAGTGACCCCTATCATCAACAAATCCCTCCAAGGCTTAGAGAGTGGTAGCTAGCAAGAATCAGATGCTCTCTTACCTCTTTGGCCCAGCAACAATCTGTAAAGTCATTATATTTTTTTCTTCTTAGCCCTGTCTCTTCAAACCCAACTATAAAACTTAAAGAAATAAAGGTCTAGAAATATTGCTACTAAATCCAACCCTAAGCCTGTTTTCTTTTTTCTTTTTGTATGTGTGTGGGGGTGCTTTTTTGAGACAGGGTCTTGCTACATAGTTCAGGTCAGGCTTGAACTCACTATGTAGCCTAGACTAGCCTCTGACTGACAGCAATTCTCCTGTCTCACTCAGCCTTCCAAGCATTGAGATTACTGGCACATGCCATCATGTCTAGCCTATTTTCTTGATTTTTCAGTTATTGTTAAGATCCTAGTTACACATGGTGGTACCTATCTATAATCTCAGTATCCTGGAAGGTTAAAGCAAGGAGAATCATAAACTAAGCCAAGCCTGAGACAAGATCTTAATGAGATCTTGTCTCAAAATAAGTAACAGAGTAAGGAATGTAATTTAGTACAAAGAGTTCAATCTTCATCACCCCCTCCCACACATCCTATATAAAGAAGACAAGGATGTCATGGTAAAAAGGGTTTTGGGCTTGCTTGCTTGCCAAGCCATGTATCTAAGCACCTAGTTTTGGGTATGTTCTTATAAAAGCCTGTAGTTTTTAACTTCACTATAGTATTACTTCACTAGTGGTGTTTTGCAATTCTTTTATTCATTTCTGCATAAATACTAGTCTATTTCCTACAGGCTCATGACAGATGAAACCTGGCTGGAAGAATACGGAACTTTAAAAAAAAAACTGTCATCTGGAAGAGGTTTAATTCATGGTAAAAGGTAAAGCAAGACCAACGAGAAGTAGCAGCAGAAGGCACTTCACTTAAAATAACACTACAACTTTATGAACAGGGCTGTTTAAAATGGATAGGGCTATCTAGAGACAGTGAGCTGCCACTGATCCCTAGAGGGGACCAAAGTAGAATAGTCTGAGGTGTAAGGCTCTCCCTTCTGGCAGACCTTTAGCTTGCTTAACACTTCTTTAATATGCAGCCTTTACTCAGGCAGCATCCTCTAGACCTGCTTATTCCAGATTTCTAATGTTGGTCACAGTTATTTATACATTTTCTGAGCTGGGATAGTGTTAAAAGATCATGAGGCCCAGTTTCTTCATTTTAAACATCAGTAAACTCAGATCTAAAGAGGAGTAATGACACGAAGAACAGGACAATACTGATTTGACTAAGTAGATATACATGCACCCTCTCTCTTACTTGACTGCTCTTTCCTTTTTCATCATCATGAGCCATCCATTAAACGGAAAACACACAAGGAGAAATGACCAAGACATTCCATAAAATCTTTACTGAAACTGGTGAGAAAACACTGGACTTACCTAAAAGATACTAAAACTATAGTTACTGATAAAATCAATCAAAGAAAAAATGTAAATGATGCATTATAGTAAATAGTAAACAAGTTACAATCTCTCTTTAAATGTATTTTCTACCATTTTTCTTTAGTCTGGTAAGTCCAGGAAATTTCTAGTTGTATTTATTTAACAAGATCAATAAGCAGTGGAGTCAGCTAGTTGCCAGAAAAGGATACACATCTTTCATTTGCTCGATGGTTGGTGCACGAATAATATCGTTGATGCCAATGATATTCTCATGTCTGAAGCGCAGTAAGATTTTTATCTCCCTCAGTGTTCTCTGGCAGTAAGTCTGGTGTTCAAAAGGACTGATTTTCTTGATAGCTACTCGAACTTTGTTGATGTTATCATATGCAGAGCTAAAAAAGAAGTGGGGGATGATATTAAAAATAGCCCACAGAATACTTCAACAGAAAGAATACAAATTGACAAACTACTAAAGTTTTAACTCTATAGAAATACTTGTTTAACACCTATGAAGTATGTAATCCACAAAAAAAAACTCAAGCTATAGGGAGGAAGCAGTTTACAGAAGACAGTAGATACTATGCCTCAAAGTTAACAGCAGGGCCAGTTCAGCTCACTGGGTGGATGTTCCCTTTCACAGACTCAAAACATGAGTATATGCCAGATACACAAAAAAGTATTTTCCTATTGTGTCAAACGACAATCTCACTTTGGTGAAAGCAATCACTTCTGCCTCCAAAACAAATGCTTACTACTGTATCAAATTCCTTTGACTCAGCAGAAACATTCAAATGACCATCAACCACATCTTCATCCTTACAACAACAAAAATAGACCCAAGAGGTCTACTTTTAGTCCAAGAGGTCTTGATTGATTATATCAACTTTGTTTCTCTTACTCTGAAATGACATGACTTATTTCTTTTTTGTTCCCAAGAAACTGAACAATGATGTTGGAGTAGTTTCATAATAAAACCTACAAGTAGTCTTCAAAAAAATACTTTTCATTGATACCATATAACATAGGACCTAGTTTTTTCTAAGTTGTCTTTAAGGTCTGAAAACATGATTCTGAGCAGAAGCAATAATAAAAATTATACCCTCAATTTCATGTTAAATGTAAATGGAGTATTATTTCTAACTTTATTATCAACATTCTGTTGAAATACTTCCTTTATAGAAAATATTGTTAAAATATGTAAAAGGTTTTTAAAATATCAACATCTGGTCCACTGACCAAAATAATGAAGTAACACTGGCTGACAGTAAGATTGTCCTTGTTTCCTCAGGGTAAGTACTAAAAATATGAAACTGTAAATTAACTTTATTCTTAAGTTTGCGCCTCTTGTAATAATATTTATCAGTCCATTTTAAGAATCACTGATACATTTGTCTGATTCCATCAAAAGACTATGTCTTAGGAGAAAATTTGACTTACTCTGTTTCAATTACTCATCAATGCCAAACACTCAAATGAAACGTATTTTATCACTACTTAAATCTTATTTTGCTTGGTTTGCCACATTAAGGCCTCAACCAGTGATCTTTAGGCAGGCAGGCTATATACTGTAAACAAGCTTATTCAACAATGGAAATAAATATTTGTATAAACAAAAACTATCTAGTTATTGAAATCATTTAAAAAAAAAAACCCACATACTCAGCTGGACATAGTGCACACATGTATAATCCCAGCACCTGGGAGGCTAGAACAGGAGGATCACCATGAGTTTGAGGAGAGCCAGGGCTACAAAGTGACCTCAAGGTCAGCCTGAACTACATAGTGAAACTTTGTCTCAAAAAGACCAAAAAACCCCAACAAAACAAACAACCAATCCTGTATTCATCAATCAATTAAAAGACTTAATACTGTTAAAATACCATATGACTCAAAGCACTTTACAGATAGATTCAGTGTAATCTCTATGGAAACTCCAATGGTATTTTTCACAGAAATATTAAAAACAATCCCCAAATTCACATAAAATCACAAAAGGTCCTAAACAACCAAAGAAATATTTGTTTGTTTATGGTACTGGAGACTGCAAAGCCAGAGCCTTCACACTGATCTTCATCTTCAGCTCATTTTAAAAATTTTGAGACAGGGTCTTACTAAATTGCTCAGGCTGGGATCCAATTCTCAATCCTCCTGCCTCAGCCTGCCAGAGTGCTAGGATTATAGACTTGCACCACCAAGTTTGCTTCACAAAGGAATCTTGAGCCAAAGAAAGAAAAGTAGAGATATTAACCTGAATTCAAAATACTTTACAAAGCTACAGTAATTACAGCATGGTATTAGTATGGAAAATGGTAAAACGTTAAATAAAGCATATGAGGTTATCAGTTAGGATGAGTAAGTACTGAGGATGTGCAGTATGACCTAATGATTAAAGTTAATAATAATGTACAGTTATAATAATGTATATTATCTCAAAACTGCCAAGAGATTAGTTAATACAAAAATATGATAATTATGTGAGGTGTTGGTTAATTAGCTTGACTTAATAACTTCACAACATATACTAAACAAACCTACACTGACAATATATCCAAATTTTATCTGTGAATTATACCTTAATAAAGCTAGGGGGAAGGATAGAACCAATATGGTATTAGCATAAAAAACAGACATACAGACTAACAGAATAGAATATAGCCCCAGAAATAAATCTATGCATTCAAGTCAAGCATCTTTGAAAAAGGTGCCAACAACACACAGTGGGAAAATGACAATTTCTTCAATAAGTGATGCTGGGAAAACAGAATATCCCCTTGTAGAAGAACAAAACTGGAAGCTTATCTCACACCATATAAAGAAATCAACTCAAAACAGCTTAAAGACTTAAACATAAAACCTGGAACTATAAAGCTGAAAGAAAACACAGGGGAAAAGCTTTTTGACACTGGTTTAGGTAGGACCCCAAAAGCACTGCCAACAAAGGCAAAAACTGATAAAAAGGATTGCATCAAACTAAAAACCTTCTACACAACAATGGAAACAATCAACAGTGCAAAAATATCTACAACCATATATCTCATAAGTAGTTAATAGCCAAAATATGTAGGGAACTCAACCAACTTAATAGCATTAGAACAATAACTGGATTTAAAAATGGGCAAAGAACCTGAGTAGACATTTCTTAAAAGATGACAGGCAAATGGCCAATAAGTGTATGAAAACTGGGGGCCGGGGATGTAGTTCAGTGGCTTAAGCACCTGCCTGGCAAGCGCTAGGTTGTGAGTTTGATCCCCGGTACCAAAACAAAAAAACAAACAAACAAAAAAAAGATTTGGGGAGTAACAGTAAGTATATGAAAACTGTTCACTGTTACTAATCAGATTAAAAACACAGCAGGGTACCACCTCATATCTGTCAGAATGGTTATTTTCAAAAAATCAAAAAGTAACAAGAATACGTGAGGACATGGAGAAAAGGGGAACCTTGTATATTGTTGGTGAAAATGTAAATTAATACAGCCATTACAGAAAAACACTAGGGGAGTACCTAAAAAAACTTAAAAATATAACTACCATATGACTCAACAATTCTATTGTTGGATATACATCCAAAGGAAACAAATACCCCCAAAAGAATATATACTTCCTTGCTCAATGAAGTATTACTTACAACAGACAAAATATGGAAACAACTTACATGTCCACTGACAGAAGAATGAACTTAAAAATGTGGTATATTGACACAATGGAATATTGTTTACCCTTAAAAAAGAAAATTCTTTTGTGATAACATGGATGACTCTGGAGGACATTATACTAACTGAAATATGACAGGCACCGAATGACAAACATTACATGATCTCAAAAATAGCAGAGGCAGATAGAATGGTGGCTGCCAGATAATGGGGGGGGGGAAGAAATGGGAGGACACTGTTAAAGTATACAAAGTTTCATTTATGCAAGACTAATGTTCTGAAAATTTAATGTGCTACATGGTGATTATTACAGATAGTAATATTGTATTGTGTAGATGAAATATGCTAGGAGAATAGAATTTATATGTTCTCACTATACATGTGAAAAAAACGTAACTATGGGCTGACAGATTAACTAGCTTGATTGTGGAAATCATTTCAAAATGTAGACTTACAATTTTAATTTGTCAATCATGCCCCAAGAAAGGTGAGAAAACAGACAAAAACAAGGTAATTCTATTATATTCTACAACCTGGATGATCCTTGAGGTCATGATGCTAAATAAAGGTAGAAAGAAACAAAGACAGACAGACAGACACAGAGGGGAAGAAAGACACAGAGAGAAAGAGAGATAGACACACACACAGAGACACAGAGAGAGAGGCACAGAGACAGAGACAGACAGACAGGATGGGTAGATTCCACTTGTATGTGGTATCTACTTATCATACTCATGGAATCAGAAAGTAGGCGATAGTCACCAAAGGCAGGGGGAGGAGGAAATGGGAAAAGTGTTCAACAGGCAGAGTTCCAGATTTTCCAATATGAAAAAAGTTCTATCTGATGCATGATAATGTAAATATATATAACACTACTATACAGTTGAAAATGGCTAATGATAAATGTGCTTTTTACTATAATTAACAAACACACAAAGGCTTGTGTTAGATTTCTATCACTGTAACAAAATACTTGAGAAAATCAACTTGTAAAAGGAAAGGTTACTTTTTAACTTATGGTTTCAGAGGTTTCAGTTCATGGTAGATTGGCCTTTTTGGTTTGGGCCTGAGGAAGAGGCAGAAAATCATAGCAAGGAACACATGGTGTAGCAAAGGTGGTTATTTCATGGCAGCCAAGAAGCAGAGAAAGAGAAGGACCAGAGCTTCAATATCCTCTTCAAGAGTATGACTCCAGTAATCTAACTTCCTGCTATTAGGCCCCATATTCTAAAGTTCCTGTTATCTCTCAAAAGTGCCATCAGCTGGGAAGAAAGTGTTCAACATGAGCTTAGGAGACATGAAAGATCCAAACCATAAGAAGGGGAAATCAGACAAGTTAAAGAAAAAAAATTAGACATTTGAATAGATCTTTTAAAAAAGTAATGATTAATGACTTACGTATATGATTAAAACTGAACAGAAATAAATATACGTATCTGTCTATAAAATCAGTGTCAAATGAATGAACACTATGAACTATATTAATGTCAATCTGCCTATTGTACTGAACTATCGTTATATATGATATGGCTACTAAGGGGAACTGGGATCTCTTATTAGTTTCCTCCTCCTTCTTCTTCTTTTTTTTTTTTTTGTACTGGGAATTGAACTCACAACTTTACACTTGCTGAGGCAGGTGCTATACTGTTGAGCTATATCCCTAGCCCTCTGTATTAGTTCTTAAAACATATATGTGACTCTATAATTATCTCAAAATAAAAGCTTAAATTTAAAAAGTTACCAACAGTGAAATGATCATGTATACAATAGACTACTACAATGCTTAAAAACAGAATGCTATGGAAAGATCAGGATCTATTAAGCCTCAACAAAACAAAACCCAACAATAACAAAAACAACAAACAAAAAACCAACAACAAAAAAACAAGGCATGGAGCAGTGACTAGTATGCCATCCTTTTCCAAACAACTTTAGAATATTTACCAGTATTATCTCTCTCTCTCTCTCTCTCTCTCTCTCTCTCTCTCTCTCTCTCTCTCCCCCCTCTCCCTCTCCCCCTCTCTCCCTCTCTCTCTCTGTCTCCGTCTTTTTTTCAGATAGGGTTTTACTATGCAGTCAGGCTGGGATTACAGGCGTGTGCCACCACACCCAGTAAATATTTCCTTGTATTTCTATTAAAAAACTATGAAAGGATACACAAAGAAGCAGTATGAGTGGCTGCAGAAGGAGGGACAGAATGCCAGGCAATAGTGGGACATATAGAGATAGAGAAGGGAGCAACATCTTTTTGTACTGTTTGTCTTAAGAGTAATATGAACCTATTAAAAAAGGGATATAGTTCAGTGGCATAAGCACCTGTCTGGCAAGCACAAGGTCCTGAATTTGATTCCCAGTACAAAAAACAAATCAAAACAGTAAATAAAAAAGAACCCTTTAAAAAAAGAAAACAATTATTTTGGAATAAGCAGTACAAAGAAGAGTTTAAGAGGAAATAATTTCTGAAAGGATCACATATTTAACCTCATTTCCACCTAAGCAAATAATCTTTAAAATTAGAATGATCAAAGACAGAGACAGAGTTTTGCACTGGGTTAGTACCTTTTACATACTGAAGAGGATGCAAAGATTCCAATAATATTTTGTTCTTGAGAAGTTCAAGATATTGACAGTACCCAATCCCAGATAAATTATATCCTAAGATCTTAGAAAATGAGAGAATAAGAATGGAGTTTGAGTGTAAATAGTTATCTCAAGTCTTAAAACAGATTCTACTATTTGATAATAAAAAGGAATGAACTTCTGATATAACAAACACAGATGAATCTCAAAACAGTTATACTGAGTGAAGTCAGACCAAAAGAAAAGTACTTCCATTTATATAAATACAAATTCCTCTATAAAGGACAGAAAGACCAGTAGGGTTGTTTGGCACCAGGTTTATGTGTGTGGGGTGTATTATACATGGAGGCTAGGTAATTTTTGGAAGTAATGAATGTTTCAAAGCTTTACAATGTGTCAAAATTAATCGTATTTTATACTTTAAATAAAGGCAATACTCTGTGCATCACATATTCCTCAATAAGGCAGTTTAAAATAACAAAGGAACCAGGGCTCTTTGGATATATGACTGATTCCCAGTCTTAAGTGGGTAAGAAACAGTCCAAAAACATACTGACTAGTAAATGTAAAAGTCCAAAAAATTCTAGAGTAGGTTATTTAACAGATGTTTTGTGATCATTTAGGGAAGAACAGGGAACCAGCATGAGTCAATTATGAACAAGTCATGTTAAACTAACTTAATTTCCTGTTTTGATAGGGTTACCACAACAACATGAGAGTGACGCCAGAGCTGTGGTGAATTCAAGCCACACTTGTGTACTTCTTTCATGTTAGTCTTGATGGCAAAAACAAACAAAAAAATGATCCTACACTTAATAAATTTGCAATTTAATGAAGAAAGGAACTAGGAACACACAATATAACTCTTAAAAAGCACTTCAGAACACAAAGAAAATTTGGGTAGATTAATTGCAAAATAAGGGTATTAAGGGAAAGATTCAAAGGAGATGAGGCTTGTAAAAACCATACCCTGCTAGACATGGTGGTACATGCCTATAATCCCAACACTCTGGAAGGCTGGGCAGGAGGATCACAAACTGATGTCCAGCCTGGGCAACTTAGTGACTGAGCAAGACTCCATCTCAAAAAGTTTTAGAAGAAAGTTCTTAAAAAAAATAATAATAATAATAATAGGGATGTAGCTCAGTGTGAAGGTCCTGGGTTTGATCCCTAGTATTATTGGGGGGAAAAATCCTGAAGGATGAGTGACTGCAAGAAGGAACACACGAAAAAGGAAACAACCAGGATACCTATTGGAACTACTGGCTCTCATCCTACCAGGCTCCTTCCACAGCTTATAGAATGACAGGATTGTATCTATCTGAATTCCAGATTTCCTTATCACTAGAACTATGTAAACTTATGCTCACCATCTTAGTTGAGAGTAGAATGTTTCTACACTGTATGCACTGAAGGGTGGCCAACAGACAGCTGTTCGTAAGCATGTACTGAACATTGTGCAAGAGGCAGACCCTGAACACAGGCTCACAGTCTGGGCCAGCGTGGGCAGCTGGGAAGAGAAGATGGGTACGCTAGAGGTTTGCTTTCCTGGAACCGCTGGCACAGCCATACAGCTGTAAGAAGTCAGAGAATTTAACTCGAACCTGATCTCCCAGATCACTAAGAAGGTATCACAACAGCAGGAAAGAACATATTCCTACTTAATGTTTCTTGGCTTGATTTTTACGGTAGGCAGGGCTCCATTTGTATTCTTTCTAGGCCTTACAAACATGACAGGATGGCCTGGAAGTACAAAATGAAGATGAGTTGGAATCCAAGGCCAGCTCTGAATATTCTGATGTAGAGATCTAAGGGTGCCTGTAGGTGATTCAGGTGGAGATGATAGTTCTATCTTTCCAACACCATAAGAAGTGATCAAAATCACAGAAGCCACAGCAGGTAGCTGAAGAGAAATGAAGCCAGGAAAAAGAAGTCTGAAGCTACAACTTCATGGCAATAAGACAACAAGGAAGTAGTTAAGAGTGAAAAAGTAGTAATAACAGACCTGTGTTGTCCAACTCTGAAGTCCATATGCTTAACAATGGATCAGGCCCAGAAAAGTGCTGTTTCAGAAGTGAAAGGAAAGTTTCAAACTGGAGAGGTCAAAGAGTAAGAAATGGAAAGCATTCATTGACTTCATGAGGATGTGGGTGATATGGGCCTAAATAAGAAAACAAAGGAGAAAAGGAAGCAGGCGTAGAAAGAGAATAGTTTTTGTATTTTGTTACGTTTTGTTTTAAAGAGGTAATAAGGCAAAAAGAATGATGGGAATATCCAGGTGAACAACAGAGAGGCACTGAGTATTACAAAGGCAGTGAATGCATTAAGGTTGAGGGGCAAGGTGGGATGAAGGAGAAGGTTCCCCATGACAAACTAGGGGAATGAAAAGACAAAGTCAATGGCAGCAGATGCACATGCAAATGTGTGAAGGCCTGTGGAAGCCTACAGCAATGGAGCACCCACACTGCCTAGAACACACAGAGGCCTGGCAGATGAGCTAGAGATGTAAGCAAGAGTCAAACCATATTTAGTTAGCTACAATTTTATCCTGGGAATTTACTAAAGAATGTTTAACAGTTTAAGCATTGTGTCTTAGTTACTTTTCTCACTGCTGAGACAAAATACCTGACACCCAAAATTAAAGGAGGGAAGATTTATTTAGCTCAGTTTGTAGAGGGTTCAGTTTATAATCAGCTGGTTCCAAGTTGGGGTGGCATGGCCAACAGGCATTGTAGATAAGAAACAATTTATAGCAGCAGAAAGTAGCAAAGCAACAAGGGACCTTAACATATTGCCTTTCTCTGCCTTTTATCTTATCCAGGCCCCTTAAGATGGGTAGCATTCATATCCTTAATCCTAGTGTCCTTGGACCAAGCAAAGCACCATGAATCAGTCCCAGGATCACACACTCTAGATCCAGCTACCTCCCCCAAAGCCCCACCTATGAGCCGGGTGTGGTGGCTCATGCCGGTAATCCCAGCACTTGGGAGGTTGAGGCAGAAGGATCATTGTGAGTTCGAGACCAGCCTGGGCTACACACAGTGAGCTCAAGGCCAGCCCGAACTGCACAGCAAGACCCTGTCTCAAAAAAAAAAAAAAAAAAAAAAAAAAGCCCCACCTATGACTGCATGAGGCTTTGAAAGGATATCTAGACACAAGCCATTAACACATGGCAACATTTTTATTGAGTTTTCTTGGTGGTTTGTTTAAAGAATGAGTCAGGAAAGGTGGTTCACTAGGTGGTCTGGAGGCAAGGGGTACTTAATGCAATCAACTCAGAATGAAAGGGGCCACATCTCTGGAAAAGAGGCCCAAGGAATACTCAGAAAAAAATAGTCTGTTTTACAAACCTCGTATTTCCCAGCTGGGTTCTGTTCAAATGGTCTGTCTCTGTCCAATTAAACAAAATTCCTCGAGGACAGAACTATATTTCTAACTTCCTCCAAGTCTTCAGAGCAGTTGTAACCAAGATCTGCAGGGGAAAAGCTAAATACTATGCTTATGATACCTTCCAATGGAAGATTTACTTTAAAAATCCTCTTATAGAGAAGATCCTAATGCAGTAAGGATCAAGTTGCTAGCCACAAGGCAATATTCAACCACTCAGCTTTACCTTTTTTATTCCCCTTCCCCATTCCAAGATAGTTGAAATAACAATGAGGATAGGCCATAAATCTTTCCCAGTGACCAAAGACACTTCAAATGTAGTCCTGAGCCTGCCATGCACACCTTTAAGGCCAGGTGGACTTACTAACTTATTTCCAAAGAATACAAAGGGGAAAAAGTTTATAGTAGAGAAATTTCTATCATGTAAACAAGGTTAACATCACCAGTAATGTAGATTGTACATGTTCAATATCATTTTTGCCTCTTGTAACAATATTCCTCTTTAATATTCTTCCCCAAACCCGTAACTCCAACCAAACACAAGAAAAATATCAGATAAACCAAAATTGAGGGGGATTCTACAAAATATCTGACTAGCAGTCCATCAAATTGTTATGATCTTGAAAAGAAAGAGAGAAAAACTATCATCACAGACCATAGGCGCCTAAATAGTGATATATTAGCTGTGATTTTGCAACAGAAAAAAGAGTAACAAAAAAACTGATGAAATCTGGCTGTAGGGCACATGGGAATGCTTTAAAATGATTACTTCTAAAAACAGATGAACCAAGCAGCGTGCAGACAATCAGGGCTTAATGTAATAACTAGAAGGAAACAGTAATTTCATAATTTGTTATTTTAATATGGAAAGATTAAGTTAATTGATATAATAAAAATATTCCTAAACTCACTGAAAACTTTATCTGTTATTAGCTAAATGCCACAATCATTTGATATTTGACTACTACAGCCAACTGCTCTGCAAAGTGAATAAGATAATCCCATTTTCTTTGAGCATCCTTAAAAATAGAAATGAATTATATAAAAATATCTACTGCACTATCTAAAAGAACAAAACCTTCATTGCCAGGGCTAGGTGCTATGATGCCTATAGTCCTTGCTACTAGGGAAGGTGAGCAGAAGGATAACTTGAGGATGAGAGTTTGAGTCCACTGCCCAGGGCAACACAGCAAGTCCTCAAAAATAATAATTTGTTATTTACTGATCTGCACAGCTGTACTTTTGTGGTACTGTTCTCTCACTGATAGTACTTATTTGCAATGCTAGGGATTGTACCCAGGACCTTAGAAATGCTAGGCAAATGCTCTACCATCGATCTACATCTCTGGTCCACTTTGCGCATTTCCCGTAATATTATTAATCAATTCTCTACCATCCTTAAATGTACTTGCTTTTTCTAGATACATCTGAGTCTGTCATTGGTTCTGAAAGCAGGGCACTCAGCACTAGCACCAGGGCTTGTACAACTCACACAACCTCAGGAGGCAGTGAGCCAATTTGACCCCTATAGCTACACTTCTAACACTGCATGTACAAAGCTGTCTATGCCATAGGAATTCAGCACTCATCTCTACACACTGGCTTATGTTGAGCACTTTTCATACTACTACTACTCCTGGACTTCACCTCCTACTTTCAACGTCATGCTATTGAGTAAGAAGCAACAATAGAATTCTTAGGCACATGAAGGTCCTGTTTTACAAAAAATTATGGATAGGGCTGGGAGCATAACTCAGTGGTAGAGTGCTTGCCTAGCATGCAAGAAGCCCTAGGTTCAATCCCTAACACTACACACACACATTTTTAATAAGAATTTTTATACATTTATGCTTTTTTTTCTGGTGACTAAAGTATAAAGAATAAGAAATATCCATGTCAATTAACTTTTCACTGTATTATAAAACTGATAAATATTCAAAGTAAGATCAAAACAAAATTCTAACCAGTACTCATTTATGAATTCTCTTTATACTTATTGTTTTATGTCAGTTCATTGTTTAAAATTTTTATTAGGGGGCCGAGGATTTAGCTCTGTGGCATAAGCAACTGCCTGGCAAGCACAAGGTTGCGAGTTCAATCCTTGGTACCAAAAATAAATAAATAAATTTTTATTAGGAACCATGTAGTAGTGATGTTAAAAAGAAGTTTTATAAACAACTTTTAATAATAGCTACAATTTATTTACAAACCAAGTACTGTTCTATGTTAATATGTGTGGCCTTAACAGAGGGTGCTCTATCACAGAGCTATATACCCAGTCCTGGTTACTTTTTTTACTTTGAGATAAAGTGTCTCTAAATTGGTTGCAAACTTGTAATCCTCCTGCCTCAACCTCGTGAGTAGCTGGGATTATGGGTGTGTACTGCTGTATCTGCCAGAAGTAGTACCTTACTAGTGGTACCTTACTGGTAGTTGAAAAGCACACAAGATTTTAATAGGCAGCCCATGAGAAAAGTACTATAGAAAGAAGCTGCAGGAACTAAAGCATAGAAGGCTGCATAAAGGGTTGTACAGTTCACAATGGGTGAGTTCATAACCTGCCCAAGGAAAATGCAAAAGGAATTGCTAGATTGAGAAGGTGAGAAATCTACACTTCATCTACACTGATAAGATAGTGAACAATGCAATCAGAAATACAGGTAAAGAATTGATGGAGGCTGAACCTAGTAATAGGTCAATAAGAAAATTAGTTACAATTCTCAAAATATTTTTAAGTCATTCCTACTCTGAAATTATAGCAGCTGTTATACCTGCTGCTTGATCTTGCCATTTATGGCATTGATAAAGAAAAATATATATTAAAATTTACTTTCTTGGGTTGGGGATATAGCTCAGCAGCACAGTGCTTGTCTGGCAAGTGTGAGGTGGTGAGTTTGATTTCTGGTAACTCCCCCTAAAAAAGACTTTCTTAATATTTAAATTTGGTATAACAATATACTGATTTCCTTTGTAATCTTACATGGTATTTTATTTATTCAAAAATATTAATCTGAAGAGTCATAAGTTTCACCAACTGTTAAGGATATAGAGCACAAAAAAAGAATTGGAATGCTTGTTAGAAAGGCAATGTATAGATTTGGTAGAAATGGTAGGATCAGGAAATTAGTACAGAAGTTTGTAGAGAGAAAGGAGAAAGGAATATGAGTTTGAGATCTTTAAGGACAATCATTGAATAGCTTTTAAAGACATTCAAAGCTAAAATCAATTTTATCAAATACTAGTCATTTACAATGTATTAAGCATTGTGAATACAGCAGTGAAAACAGAAAACTTGACACTGCAATTTTACATGAGGGAACCATAAAAATGACAAAATACATAGTATATTATATAAATATCACTTTGAATTGGCCGAGTAGAGGGATGGAAGAAAAAATAAGTACTCTAAAAAGCAGAGAGGGTAGAATATTTGTGGACCCATAAGCCGGCATTGTCACTAGCATGTATCAAGCACAGAGCATGGCTCACTGTGAAGCTAAAGAAATAGGTGGTACTTGGCAGTTACACTATATAAGATTTACCTTAAGCTTGGGGATAAAAGTACCCAATTTGTATTTTTAAATGACCTCTCTATTGAAGACAAACACTGAATTGAAAAGAGGAAACTGAAACACTGTTACTTGTACCAGCAGCCTGGAATAAGCAACAAGCACTGACTAGTATTTTAAGTAGGTCAGTTTTTATCATATACTCTAGGGCATTTAGGACCCCACAACTAAGGGCACTATGAACCGGCAGCACTCCTAAATTAGTAAAATAACTTTAATTTTAAAAAATCCAACTAGATCTCAGAAGGGAGTAATAATGCCTCTGGAGTATGTAAAAGAGACAAGATGGGGGAAAAAGTAAGACAGGAAAGGAAAGGCTGCCGAGAAGCATTCATAAATGAGATGGCAAGTAAGCCAGATAATGTTTGAAGGTCAAAAATAAGCTGTACAGGTTAAGAGAAGAAAATGCTCTACCTTAGCATCTGTATTGATGTATAAAGATAACAAACAACTCAATATTAAAAATAAGCAAAAAAAAAAAAAAGCTGCCTTCTGTATAAAGAACTGATGAGTCAGAAAGAAAATGTAAATTAAAACCATGTACTCATTAGAACTAAAATAAAGAAGGCTCATCATACACAAATGCTGATAAGGATGCAGAAAAGCTGGAATTCTCATACCCTGGAGGTGGGAATGCAAAATGGTACAACCACTATGTGAAACAGTTGGGCAGTTTCTGAAAAAGTTAAATATACTTTCAGTACCATCTACCAATTCTAATCTTAAATATTTACTCCAGAAAAATCAAAATATATGTTCACATGGATTTGTACATAAATGTTCATAAGAGCTTAAGCCATAAAACAGCAAAGTAAGAACAATCCAACTATCCATCAAAAAGCAAGGGGTAAACAGATTATAGCGCATTCATATAATAAAATCGTATTCAGCAATAAAAGGAAAACACTACTGGTACATGCAACAGCAAGAAGGAATAACACAGTGCTAAGCCAGATACTGAAAAGTGTATCTACTTTTCCATTTTTGTGAAACACTGGAAAAAATGAAGCTGGTCTAGTAATAGAAAGCTGAACTATGGTTGCATGAGGTACAGGGTGACTGTAAGGGGGCACCAAGAGAGCCTTTGGGGATGATGAAGTGTTTTGCATAATCATTATCATAGCGATTACACAAATATATAGTACATCTCTCAAGATTCCACTGAACTGTACACACAGAAAAGCAGTATTTTACCCCTTGGGAGAGGTTGCAAAAGGCCTCACACAGGCTAAACATGTGCTCCACCACTGAGTTACATCCCTAATTCCCAAAGATGCATTTTACTGCACCTCAAATGATGATTTTTAAAAACGGAGCTGTGCTACAAAATCATGAAGTTAATTTTCTTTCACAGTTCATAAGCTCATATTGAAGGTAATACCAAGGGAAATATTCCAAGCAGGTTCTAAGTATGGCAGTACCAGAACAAATACCCAACCATCAACATTCATTTCTGACACACTGATGCAAAATTTCTGCTATATCCAGGTTCTTACCATCTACCCTAGCTCCCTATCATTGTAGCTGTATCTTACAGTAGAGGCTCAGTATTACTATTTGTGGATAATAAAGTTTGTCTAAATAAAGTGGCTATCTTAACTCTGCAGAAGCACCATATATTGTATACATTGCCAAGCAACTAAAATGCTACTTATCAACTGTGAATGGATTATTTTTAGAAAAACCTATTAAGCTGTTCTCTAAACTACCCATTTTGGTTAACTTTAATTATCTGAAAACAAAACTACAGTACTTTGTTTCACAGATAAAAATTAACTTGTCTTCAGATACTAAGTGAGTTAGGCTAATTCAAAGTAACATTCCAAAAATAAGTAGGTATATAATACTAATGACTACTTTAAAAGAAAATACACTTCTTCCTTTAACTTGGTTTTCTCATAATTCACTAATAAAAAGAAGTACAAAATTTTCTTTTCTTTTCTGAAGAGAGTGCAAATCATTAGGTGACCAATAAAAGCTAGCCTAAATTTATCTCAGCTATAAAACCAACAGTAGTGATGCTTTGCCTTTGCTCAAAATTGTATATTATCTTAAAAGTCAATGTTCTAATAATGTACTGTAAGTATCATAGTTTAAAATCTGGTAACATTACCACACATACAACATCTCTAGAAAAGGTGCTCCAAAGACCCCAAAGCTTGCACCAATTTTGTTGGCTACATACACATTTCTGAATCTCTTCAATAAAAAACAAAGTCTAAAGACTCAGTTGAGGTTTCAGTTCTGGAGGTTTCAACTCTGGTCTGATTGTTTATTAGTTGAGGCACAACTGGTAAGCTCCTTAACATCTGAGTAACTATTTGCCTGATTAAAAAAATGAGGAAACCTTACTGGATCACTGAACTTCTTTGAAGTCTCACGATTTGAATGTCCACTTTATATGCTTTAATTTTGTAACTTTAACAACTAGGTCTAAGAAGACAATATGTAATTTATCAACTAGTGATTTCTTACTGCTTTTGTTTCCTGAAATTCTGTATTGTTTCTACCCCTTTTTCTGTTTTGCTTTTTTTTCTCTTTAAATTAAAAAAAAAAAATGAGGAAACCCTGGGAGCTGAGAAGTTTATAAAAGTAGCAGATAAAGTCAGATTTTATGGTATTTAAAAATTTATTTCACCCAGACATGGTGGCACACACCTGTAATCCCAGCTCTCAGAAGGCTGAGGCAGGAGGACTGTTGCAAATTTGAGACCAACTTAGATTACAAAGTGAGTTCAAGGCCAGTCTGAACTGCACAGATTTGACCCTGACTCAAAAAGACAAAATAAATAAATAAATAAAATAAAGATAAAAATTTATTACATTTTTCCAGTCGGGAATGGTGGTACATGCCTATAATTGCAGCACTCAGGACACTTTAAAAGAAAATACACTTCTTCCTTTAACTTGGTTTTCAGGAAGATCATCATTAGTTCGAGGGTAGCCTGGGTTACAATAGTGAGTTTAATGACAGCCTGAACTACACAGCGAACCCTGTCTCAAAAAACAAAAAGGTGGCCAGGCATGGTGGTGCATACCTGTAATCACAGCACTCGGAAGACTGAGTCAGGAAGAGCAAGGCCAGCCTGGACTACATAGGGAGTTCAAGCAACCTAGTAAGCAACATAGTGAGACCCTGTCTCAAAAAAAAAAAAAAAAAGACCAACCAACCAAAAACCAACCAAACACGTGCACGAAAAAACCCAACCAAACAGTTATTGTTCATGTGATACCCTGAAAATGAAGTAGTATCAGAAAGGAACACCAGATTTCAAAGCAGGAGGTATTAATTTTAGTCTTAATTAACTCATGCATATATATGTATGGTCCAATAATGTTGGTCAACTTACCAAAAGGAGAAGATTCCACTATTCCATCTTCAAGTTTCTTCCAAAGGAAGTACAAAAAACTTAATGTGTATATAGAAAATGAAAAACTTCAACTCAACTATGCATTATGTATGCAGATACACAGAAAGATGATTCATAGTGATATATTTAGTAACAGTTCCACAAATTTTTGGTGGACTAAAGTACCCAAATTATTAAATAAAAAAACTACAAAAAAAAACCTTAACAGTTGTCTTCCTTGCGAATTAAAAAAAAAGGTCTATTTTACTAGACCTAAGTTACTCTACTAGGATTTAGTATTGTGATCATCCATCATCCTAAATATCCAAAACAAGGAAGCTTTAAAGTATGCAAGGATAGCACAAACTCAAAATAAATATTCTCTGCAACAGAAACTCTCCAGTTCAAAGCAGTATTATTTACAAGTAACCTTGGTAACTGCCCATGTTCTGAACTTGTAAGAAAAGAAGGGAGACCTTCATGAAGCAGATGAGCTACTCTCTTACTGGTCATTTTCCTTTCTCCTTAATAGACCTTCACTGGACAAGAATTTTAGAATGAGCCAGGTAAAGGTGGCTAGCAGTAAGGTATATAAACAGCTAAAAGTGGTATCAATAAAGACTAACAATGCCAAGTCTCCTCCAATGCTAAGAATTTAAAGGTAGTAGCACAAGCAGCCCTATGTACCTCTGGCCCATAAGTAGAGTAAAATAAGAAGAATCTCATTAATCCCAATGACCATAATCATTAGTGGTGCTAAAAACATTAGAAAAATCCTTATGTATTGTCTTTACTAAATATCTATGAAGTATAATCCCTAACTCTATGAAGTATAACCCTTATTTTATGAATGAACAAACAGAGACAAAGAGCAAGGGTTAATTAACTTGATCACATACTAGTTATGATTGCATAACTAGCAGCTAACAGGACCAAGATTCAAATCCAGATGAGTCAACCTTCTAAACCCATGTTCTAAAAAAAAAAAAAGCCTATGTTCTAAACCACTACACCATATAAGGGCCAACAGTCCTTTTTCACTGAATATGCACTTTTAGTGGTAATGAATCAAAGTTTGGCTTACAAACCAGATTACAATAGGTCAATTGAAAATAAATTGAAGAGAGTAGACAGTGAAAACAAAAATACCTCAGCTTATGAACTTAATTTTTGTTTTACTGTTTTGGGGAAGATGGCTGTGGTTGTGTTTGTCACCTGATGCAGTTTGTGAAAAGGAAAATTTTGCCATTATTGAGAACCAAACTGTTTGCAAACAGAGGCATTTGTGAACTGAGGTATGACTGTAATCATAACCATAATGATCAGTAGACAGAGGATGTACTGCTTCCCAGAGGTGGCTATCCACTTGGAAGGTTCTGGCTATTTTGATATTTCTTCTTAAAATAAGCCAAATCTCTCCCTGCTGAAACAAGAGTTTGTAAATGGAGTGTGGAAGTAGGAGAGCAGACTTGAAGGCAAAAGACACAGAGGCAAATTAGCCACAGAGGAAGTGTAAAAGGGACCCCAATAGGGACAAGCAAAAAAAGATCATGGCGAAGGCCCAGTGGAAATTAAAATCCAGAGATTTTTAGTGATGCCCATAAAGACAAGTAAAGTAGTTTTTTCTCCAATGTCTAGCAACAACCTATGAGGAAGAAGAGACATAATAAACAACTGGGTTCCTATACAGTGGAAGAAATCAAGAAAATTGAGAATTTGTTCAGCATGGAGGGGTCAGCTGACCGAATCCAGAGTAAGACAAGAGAGGACTAGTTGATGCAAAAACTATAAAGATAAAGAGTCTCAAGTCAGGTGAGAGGGTAGGACAGGAAGCTATAGTCTGAAAAGAGGATGATACAGATACTTCTTCTCATTAACAACAAAGTTCAGTTCCTGTTCCTAGGTAGGTCATTATCAAATTGGTCACTAAACAAAGAATGCATATAGTATATATATCACAATATTCAGAATGAAGAAATGGTCACAAGAAACTCCAATTTGATGACTGCTTTTATTTGCATAACTCTTACATACAGTACTGTAATGTATAACAGAACATAAAGCTGTAATACTATACTGTACAAAACAATCAGCAAAAATTGCAATACTAATGAACAAGGTATACTATAAAAAAAAATATACTGAGACTCTATAAACAAGATATACAGAACTGTACAAAAAAAACACATTGTAAGTCTGAGCAGCAAGCTGTAGGTATTAATGGTCACTAACCATGTAAGTCCTTACGTGAGTGCCTATACTTCAAAGGGATGACCCTTACACACTTGTGTAAGCTGTTCCCCACATCAAAGGGGGGGAAAGCTAAGAAGATGATCCCCATTATTGAAAGATAAAACAGTAAAAAAAATACAGATTCTTATGAACTACTTCATTGTCAGAAATATTAGACACCTGCCTTAGACATATGTGGAAAAATGACTCTAAGGTGTGGTAAATGCTGAAACTTGAAGTATACGATGTATTATTATTTAAACTGGAAACAGCTGTCTGTTCAACTAAGCAGGTGGTAAGATATTATATAACACATTCTAAACTAGGTAAAGGAAAAATGTAATACATAATTATAACTCTAAAATGCCAATAAGAAAATCTCCAGTTCTAAAAAACTAATTTTACTTCTTTCATTAAAGTTTCTTTTCTAACCCAACATAACAAGAGAAAATACACAATAAAAGACCCTGAACAAAATTTGACACTCATTCATATGTACAAATTCTTAAATATAAGCAAGGAACTCACTCTCACATATTGCTGATAGGAATGCAAACTATACAATCCTTCCAGAGGCAAATTTGGCAATACCTATATATGTGTGCCTATTATTAACACAGCACTCCTACTCCTAGAAATTTACTATGAAGATACACTTCCAAAGATATGAAAATACAGATTATTGGGGTAGGGGATTTAGCTCAGTGGCATAAGCACCTGCCTAGCAAGGGCGAAGTCGTGAGTTCAATCCCCGGTACCAAAAAAAAAAGAAAAAACACAGATTATTCACTCCAGCATTATTTGTAATTGCAAAATATCAGAAACCGCCTAAATGCCCATACACTGGAGAGGCTCAATACACTATGGTCATCTTCACAGTGAAGTATTCTACAGCTCTAAAAAATGAATGAGGAAGAAAAAACAAAATGAACTCCAAGATAGACTGTTAAGTGAAAAAAACTGAAGTACAGAAGAGATTTATACGCTACTTTGTGTAAGAAAGGGTAATTAGAAAGTACATACATGTATTTGCTTATTTGTTTTTCTATGCTGAAGATTGAACATGGCCTCATGTATGCTAGGCAAGGCTCTACCATCAAGTTATCCTTTTCGAGACAAGGTCTTGCTAAATTGCCCAAGCTGGCCTCAAACTTCCAATTCTCCAGCCTCAGCCTCCGAAGCGGCTAAGATGACAAGCATGCACAACCATATCCAGCTGTAACTATTTATTTGTACAAAAGAAATATAGGAAGAATAAACCAAAATGGATAGATAGGTTATGAACTGGGATGGGCCTCTGCACTGAACTACCTTCCCTAGCCCTTTTTAAATTTTGAGATAGGGACTTGCCAAGTCACTGAATTTGCACAGGAGTGGGACTGAAATCCTTCAGCCTCAACCTCCCAGGTATGGAGCACCATGCCTGGCTATTTCACATCTATTAACTGAACAATATCTGAAAGTGGAATCTTGTTTTTAAACAAAGTTAGTTCTCCCAGGTGATTTTCTTCTAGAGACAGCTTTCAGGATACTTGCCAGTCAATATTACCTACACCCACAGAGATGTACTCATTTTGTCTGGGTCCTTCAGAGTATTGCTTTGTGTAAGAAAGTAGGTAAGGTAATATCCAGCCCAAAAAGAACTCAGGCAAAGCTGACCTAGTTCAGTGAGCTCTTTTCAAAGCCCTAAGAGATAGGCACAGGCTCTAAATCATGCACCAGAGAGAGAAGACTGGATATCTGTCTAGAGTGCTGAGGATGCTAGTAATCCTGGCTTTCTTCTACAAATAAGCAGACATGTGCTGAAGAAATAAGACCTGCTCTTCCTGAGAGAAGGATGCGAAGCACTGTCTGGGTTCTTAATGGTTTTCAAATTTCCCAAGCTAGTTCTCTAACCCTCAGACCCTGACCTTGGCTTCTGCCTTTAAAAATCTGGCGGCATGTGCAGAAAGGACAAGACTTCAGAGACCTAGAAGAACTCCATAAGATACTGATGAAGCAGAACTACGAGTTTTGGTAAATGAAAATTTTCATTGCTCAAGTTACTATGGAAATCTGATTTCTGAAATCAGTTTCTTTTCCTTTTTCTCTATTATCTCCTCACTTTCATTAAGAAATACACCTGTACTCAAACAATCAAAGACCTAAGCAAAAAAGAAACAGTGCTAGAGATAATGGCAATGTTGCAGCTTTTAACCAGTCATGTTATTTGTTTGTTTGTTTGGGTGTTTGAGCCAGAGTCTCACTATGCAGTCAGTCTGGCTTTAAAACTCCCTATGCCTTCCAGGTAGGCCTCAAACTCTCAGCAATCCTCCTATCTCAACCTCCAGAATGCTGTGACTATAGACATGTGCCACCATTCCCAGCTTCAACAAACCATCAGGCATGCCCACAACACTGATTCACACACTTTCAGAATAACAGCCAATCTCTAGGATACCTGCTTGGAACTCCTCATGCCTTCACTCACATGCCTTCTCTCACTCTCCAGAACCTACTGAATTCCTCATGCCTTCACTCACTCTCCAGAACCTACTGAAGTGATTCAGTGACGTGTATTTAAACAAGTTAACTTAAAACTATTCGAGTTTTACTGAGTCAAGTTGCAAGACCCTGGTCTTCAATCTGGGAACCTGAGTTCTTACATTGTCTCAGTTAAATAGTTTGAATCTTGGGCACTCCTCTTTACCTTTGTGATCCTTAGAATCATTCACTTTAAAATAAAATAAATTCTTAGGTTTCACACAAAGGGTTATTTGGAAGAATAAATTTCTGGGAATTTGCTTCTTAAATTCAATACAAATGCCAATACCAGTGCTACCTAGAAGATTTTTAATCATTCTGCATCCCTAAACATCTCATTTCTCCATTATATTTTCAAGAAGTCATTAATTTTTCTTTCTAAACTGGACACTGTAAAACTGCATTAGCTTTTCTTATGCCTTATTAAATACAAAAATTATGCCTTTTGAGGGAAGATAATTATATAAAAATTTTAAAATCAAGTCCTCTCATTAAGCCACTAATGCTATCATTAAGTCAAGACCCACCATTAATCAAAGCCATCCATTCACAGCAAACTAGGTTCATCCCCGGGTCTTTCTCTGAATTCCACCTTCTTTCCAGTATACGAGAATGCTTCCAAAAAGTCTTATACTACAGATCTTTCAGAAAAGTTAAGTAAAAAAAGGTAAAGAATGCCTCCTCCAAAGCTCAACAAAATAAACATATTATAAACAAATAACAAAGATAAAGCATAACTGCACAGAAGACCACAAGCGAATTTTAAAGGGCAACCCAGGGGCTGGGAGTGATTATAAAGGCCCAGGAATAGAGCAGGGTTTGCAGAATTAACAGCTTATAAGAAACAAGACAAAGATGGAGTAGAGCTAACCAACTGCAGTTAAGGTTCTCCTGTTTAAGGGAAATGCAAAATAATAACAGACTACAAGAACTATGCCTAACTGTGACATATTATAAAAAAATTTAAAACACTTCTGAAGGGAGCAAACAGAAACAGGTTAAAACCAATGAGCCAAGCAGAATACAAATTATAAAATGATTAACACTAGCATGTGCAAACACTGTATTGTCTCTCTAATATAAGAAACTGAAAGAGTAAATAATAAATAAGATCCAAAAAGTAAAATAGATACTGTGAAAGGGAAAGAAACTGCTCAAAAGAACAACTGGGATGGGAAAAGGAAAAGGAGAAATAAATCATATATACACATGACAAGTGAACTACTAATTCTATTAGTTCACGGAAAGGAACAGTGCTTATACTGTTTGATCAATTTTGCATGCCTGTATCTGGTAATCTGAGCAACTATTTCAAATGTAATAACATGCAATATAATAACCATTGCTAATTTTCTATCATCTTGTTTTGAAATCCTATACTGTTTTTTTTTTTTTTTTTTTTTTTTTTGGTCTTTTTGAGACAAGGTCTCGCTATGTAGTTCAGGCTGGCCTTGAGCTCACTTTGTAGCCCAGGCTGGTCTCGAACTCACAATGATCCTCCTGCCTCAGCCTCCCGAGTGCTGGGATTACAGGCATGAGCCACCACACCCGGCTCCTATACTGTTTTTTATTCTATTATTTTATTTTCTTTAAAATAAAATTTTAAAAAAGATCATAAGAGTAATAGAAATCAAAATACAAAGTAAAACCATTATAGCTGAAAAACATGAAAGTAATTCACAACAGAGGCTCACAGAAAAGTTAACACTGTTTATAAATCACAACAAAGAATTTAATCATATAGTCCTTTCAAATTTGAAAAACAAAGATCACCACCAATTCGGTTAAACTTAAGAGAAAGTTTCACAAAAAGAGAAAATAACAAAATCTCTATAGTATACAGAATCAAAGATCTAGCATACAAAAAGAGAATGGGATCTTTCCAGACTGGGATCTGCAATCCTGTGTCTGTGTATTTTGTGCCAAAGCTTTTCGTGTCCCTTCATCAGTGCTTCATGTTATCATTAATGTGGGTGCTGAATGTAAGTTAGAGTATATGAAAACTACTTGCTTATTTATAAATGACTTAGCAATTATTTTGAACATTTTAGAATGGTAACATTTCTGTGGGGGAGGACAGTTGTGAAAATTTTTATTCTTAAAAGTTTTGTTTTAGGCCACCATCACTTTCTAACACTTGCACCCCCTCTCGCTTGCCAAGCTCCAGCCAAAGAAGAGAGTAAAGAGGACCCTGTACCATGGCTTGTACCAAACAGACTGCCCGTAAATCCATCGGTGATAAAGCACCCAGGAAACAATTGGCTACAAAAGCCGCTCATAAGAGTGCGCCCTCTACTGGAGGGGTGAAGAAACCTCATCATTACAGGCCTGGGACAGTTGAACTCCTTGACATTAGGCGTTACCATAAGTCCACTGAACTTTTGATTCACAAACTCCCTTTCCAGCGTCTGGTTCATGAATTTGGTCAGGACTTCAAAACAGATCTGCACTTCTACTGTGGAGCTACTAGGGCTTTGCAGGAGGCAAGTGATCTATCTGGTTGGCCTGTTTGAAGATGCCAACCTGTGTGCCATCTATGCCAAATGTGTAACAATTATGCCAAAAGACATCCAACTAGCCACATTTGTGGAGAATGTGCTTAATAGTCCACTATGGTGGGAGACATTTTGTATTCAAAAAAAATTTTTTTCTCTTCTTCCTGTTATTGGTAGTTCTGAATGTTATTTTTTTCCTATAGGGTCAAAAAGTACCTAAGTACACCACTGTGAGTAGAAAATAGGGGACAGAAATCAGGTATTGGCAGTTTTTAACACTACAACTTTGTAACAATTTATAAATAAAAATCTGTTAAAATTTTTCTGGACAATGCATTTGGATTTTTAAAAAACAAGTAAATTTCTTATTAACAGCAACTAAATGGTGTTAATAGCATTTTTTTTCATACAGTGGATTCCACTCAGTCACTCTACTTTTCAGAGTTGTCTTACGTGCTAGTACATTTTTAATGTCTTTCTGTGCTGTTCCTGTAAGTTTGCTATTAAAATACATTAAATTTTTAAAAAGTTTTGTTTTAGTTTTCTTTAATATATCTGCAGTAATATAAGTTCAGTAGCTAAATGTGCTGTCAAGAGTTGGGGCCTACTTAGAGGTAGGCACTCAGGGAATGATTTGGAAAGATGTATTCTTGTCTCAGCATTCTCTTCTCTCATTACACTTTCTGGCTGCCATGAGGAGCTTTCCTCTGCCAGGGCCTTCAACAATGCTGTTTCTGCCTTAAACTGCCAATCTATTATACACTAAACTCACTCTTATGGTCTGTTCTAGACATTAGGTTCACATGGTCATAGGTGGGGCTTTTGCAGAGGTGGCTGGATATAGAGTGTGTGATGCTGGAATTGATTCATGGTGCAATGCATCAAGGGCAGTAGGATTAAGGGTATGAGTGCTATCTGCCCTAAGTAGCCTGGATAAGATACAAAGGATAGAAAGAGTAGTGGTCATCCATTGCTTGTTTTTGCTACCTTCTGCCCACCATGAACTGTTTCTCCTCTGCAATGCCTGTTTGCCATGCTTGGTGCCAGTCAATTATGGAATGAAGTCTCTACAAATTGTGAGCTAAATAAATGTTTTCCCCTTTAACTTTGGGTGTCCGGTATTGTCTCAGTAGCAAGAGAAAAGTAACTAAGACACCCATTAAAACTAAACCAAAATAAACCACTTCTTTAAGGTGCAGGTACTATTTCATCCCAGTGACAGGAAAGCTAATACACATAGTAAGGAATAGTTGATGAATTTCATTATATAAATGTTTAATAGCTTTCAGGAAATAAAAGATTAATATTCAACTTCTAATGGATAAAATGATCACATAATATGACAGTTCAAAGATCAGATAAAGGTGTAAATCTTAGAAAAGACTGAACTTTACAAATAGACCTAAGATAAAGCAACTGTAAGGTCCCATCTACAGCTATAAGCTACTACCTTATTTTTATTCAATTCCAAGTAAAAGATTAATACCTTGTTGTCACAGAAAGAGAGAGCAAAGAAAGATTCATTTAAAAATTAATGGTAGCATAAAGCCAAATGTTGCTTCTACAGAGCAATTTGGCCCCACAGTATTAAAGCGTTATTTTTTTTTTTAATTTGACCTGATCATTCCATATTTGGTAAACAGGTTCCAAGAAAATTATCCAAAGGGGTGGACTGAAGAGGGCTGTTGTACTAAAACTGCTTACAGCTGCATTATTTAAAACAGTGGAAAACTGAAGCAATCTGAATGCTCAGTGAATGGGGAATGGAGTTATATAAATTACTTGTTTTTAATAAAACAATATTATGTTGAATTTACATCCTACATTCATAGATACACAAAAGGGGGAAAACATAGGACACAATGGTATAGCATAAGCATTATGAGAGAGAGAGAGAGAGAGAGAGAGAGAGAGAGAGAGAGAGAGAGAGAGAGAATGAGAATGAGAGAATATATTTCTGGCTGAGAACAGGTCCAGCAGAGCAAAGTAGGAGAGAGGAGGTGGAACTGTGGGCAGAAACCTAAAGAGAGAAGGATGCCTTGAAGGGAAGTAAAAGTTTGACTTTGTTTTATTTTTAGGACTGGAGAGTCATCAGCCTCTAGGAATTTGGATGAGGTCACCCAGAAAGATTCTATAGAACACAAAGCCCAACAACCTAGAAAAAAAGGGCCAAAGGCAAACCAGAAGTGTCTCAACAAAGAAGTGGAGAAACTTTTAAGAAAATGGTTTCCAACATCAAATGCTCCAGAAAAGTCAAAATCTTTGCCTTGGGTCAGGGAAGAAACTGAAGAAAAAGCAACCGATCCAGAGGAATCAAAGTTGAAAAAGATTATATACATCAGGGAGTGTGCACAGTGTCTGTTGAGAGTGGGTGAAAGACAATATATAGCTGCAGCAAGCAGATAGGCAAACTCAGGAGTACCATACAGCAAACAGCAATACGTATAGACCATTACAGAGAATCTGGTTATGAAGAGGAAGAGAGCAAAAAGGCATTCTCTCTACTCTGGGACAGGGCTTTAGCAAGTTCAAAACAAATCAATTAAATAAAGGTACTACGAACCTGGTAGTGATGGTGCAGGCCCATAACTATAATCCCAGCACTCTGGTAGACTGAGGCACAAGGATAGTAAATTCAAGCCCGAACTAGGCGATTTTTTGAGAGTCTGTCTCAAAAACATTTTTTTTTTTTTAAAGCAGGGGATGTAGCTCATTGGAAGGCCCTGAATTCCATCCTCAGTACCAAATTAATATAGAAATAAGTGAAATAAATTCCTAGAAAAACATTAATTTATCAAGAAGAAATAGAAACGAGAAACAGTCACATGCCTTTTTGGGGGCAGGGGTTAGTCGGGATTGACCCCAAAGCTTTCAAGTTAAACTACTTCCCCGGCCTTTGTGTTATTATTTTGAGACAGGGTCTCTCACTCAAGGTGCCCAGGATACACTGAAGTTTACAATCCTTCTGCCTCAGCTTCCCTCAGTGCAGAGACTACAGACATGCACCATGCCTGGCTACACAACCCGTTTTTAAGAAATTTCAACAGTAGTCTAACATTTTCACATTAAAAACAAAAATGCACACCAAAATACGTAAGCTGGAGTTCAATACAGGTCCACCCAAGTCTGGACTGCTCTATAGGCAAGTTCTCTCAGGCTTTTAAGAACTCTGTCATCCCAACTTTACAAAAAACAGAAATAAGAAAAGGAAAACATTCTCTCATTTTGTAAAAGTGGTCTAGTTTTGATAGCAAAACTAGATACAAGAAAAACCCAATAATTTATTAGCAAACAAAACCCAGCATTATGTAATAAATAATAATATATCATGACCAAATTGAACTTAGTCTCAGGAATGCAGAATTGGTTGGTTCAATATTAGAAAACCTATTCATGTAATCTGAAACTTACAACAGGTTAAAGGAAAAAAAACAAGAATTTCTATGGGTAGAATTTAAAAAGCATCTGAGGACTAGGGATTTAGCTCAGCGGCATAAGCACCTGCCTTGCAAGCACAGTCGTGAGTTGGATCCCTGGTACAAAAAAAAAAAAAAAAAAAAAAAAAAAAAAAAAAAAAAAAAAAAAAAAAAAAAAAAAAAAAAAAAAGCTAAGTGTGGTGTGGTGGCTCACGCCTGTAATCCCAGCACTCAGGAGGCTGAGGCAGGAGGATCACTGCGAGTTCGAGACCAGCCTGGGGCTACAAAGTGAGCTCAAGGCCAACCTGAACTGCATAGTGAGACCCTGTCTCAAAAAGACGAAAAAAATTAAAAAATACAAAAACATCTGTGGAAATTCATTCAGGATTAAAAAACAAAAAAGTAAAAAAACTTGAAACAGAAAACATGAGAAACCAACAGCCTACATCATTCGATAAGAACTTTTCTTTTAAGGTCAGAACAAATCAGGAATGTTCCCTTATCATAACTGCTATTCAACTTTGTAAAGGAGAGGCTAGCCAGGAAAAGAAATCTTAAGCAATGAAAATAAACAAAAAATATGATTTGCAAATGATACACATGTCCTAAAAGAATTTAAACACTAATTGACAGAAAACAAGATCATAGTTACTGGAATAAAATCAATTTATAAAAGTCAAATGCACTTTTATAAATTAGTGACAAAGAAATACTACTTATAACAATGACACAAATGTTGCTGGAATAAGTATTAAGGGATAAATTTAACAAAAGATGTGCAAGAGGGCCGGGAGTTTAGCTCAGTGGTGTAAGTGCCTGCTTGGCAAACGCGAGATAGTGAGTTCGATTCCCGGTACCAAAAAATAGATGTGCAAGAGGGCCAGGGATATAGCTCAGTGGCAAGCATAAGCTGGAGTTCAATTCCTGATTCAAAAAAAGTGCAAAAATAATGCCACAGCATTTTACTGAAAAAGTAAGCTACTCACTTCGTGGTAGCCAGGAAGCAAAGGAACCAGAGAAGGAGATACACCCTATCAGTTCATCCTCTCATTACTTGCCTCATCCAACTAGTTTCCCCACCTCCTAACAGTGCATTTAGCTATAGCACTCCTATGATACAATCTCCTTTCAAAAACCCTACCTATGAGTTCATAAAGCTTTGGAAGGACATACTAGTATAAACCAGGTACCAAGTCTCCAGTCAAATCAGATGAATAATCTTTGGGAGTAAATGCAATACTATGACCTTTCAACTTCACTTGTAGAATATATACAGAACAGTCATTTTCCTCAAGGGTTTAATTTTGGGCTTTTAACATTAAAGTAAATCAGTTTGCTAGCTTTTAACCTCAACTTTTTCTCCATTTTATTATACCTCAACAGTTACACAGAAATGTTACACAAACTGTACTCAAACAGCTTTCCCACATTAAAAAAGCAATCCACATGAATACTTTTAGTGTGCTAACTTCATGCAATGTCCTCAGACTTGTGACAGTATTAGAACTAGGAAGGACCCTAGAGACTACCCTAATCCTTTATTTTACAAATGCGAAAAACTAAAACCTGCAAAAGCAAAGTGATTAGCATAAACCCATGAAATGCATCAGAGGCAGCAAGGATTGAGACTTAGGACTCTTTGATTTGAAGACACTGCTTTTTCAGATGTGCTGAAAGCTATATTTCATGGCTTCCCTCAAATTTCAGCACATCCTCATGCAAGTACCTTCCTCACTAACAACTCTTAAGTGAAAAGGTACTAAATTTCAAACCAAAGTTGTAAATAGAACTCTTCAAAGTAAGTTTCCAAATATGATAATTCCATACCTACTACTCTGATGTCTCTCTTACAAAAACCGTTCTACAAAATCAAAATGCAACCATTCAACTCATTAACTTTGACACATGAAGACAATGTAATCCTTAAATTCAAGTCTAGTGTCACCAACTGTGCCAATTTAGAAACATACTCTGTGTGTAGCTGTCACATCTCTTTAGACTCCTTCAGTGGGGAACAATTTCTCAGCTTTTTCTTAAATTTCAAAACTGGGGACCAATTCCAGGGCCTTGCACCTACTAGGCAAGTGCTTTACCTCTTAGTTATACCCCTAAGCTCTTGAGTTTCAGTCTTGACCTAACTTTATTTTAGGATTACTAGCCAGCTATTCTATACCATGCCAGGAAATCAGGATTTCTCCAATACTAGTTCATAATGTTCGTGCTATGCACCATAATAGGCTGTCCCTATTCTCATGAAAAACTTGGTGAGTTCTGAACTATAATGAAGTTAAATGGAAAGCGATTTTAAAAAATGGGCAAAAGATGTGACTGGACACAAATGGTTAATAAACACATTAAAAAGATGTTTAACACTAGTTATGAACAAAATACAAAGCAAAGCCATGATGTAATGGCACTTATAAATCCACCAGATGAGACACAATCAAGACTGACAAAACCAAGTATTAATTAAGAATGTAGAGAAACTGAAACCTTTTCATATACCACTGACAGAAAGGTAGAATGGTACAACTACTTTGTAAAAAGTTTCATAATTTCTTAAAAAGTAAAAACATTAATTTTCAAGCGTTAAAGTCATTAAAGCCAATAGAAGTCAGAAACCGCTCCAGAGTAAAGGAGACCAAAGAAATAAAGACAACTAAGTATAATATAAAATTGCTGAATGGGGTTTGAAGAGTAGATAATAGTTACACATCAATGTTAACTTCCTGGTGACGGTTACATTATGGTTATGTAGGAGTGTCTGTGTTGTTTGGATATAAAAGTTCAAACAAGTGAGACAGAGCACTGCAGCAGCAATTTTTCCCCAATGGTTCAGAGAAATAAATATTTTGTATTGTCATTACCATAGATGCAATACCATTCAATACCACTGCCACAAACTGTAACTGTAAGCTCCCTGAAGGCTAATTGTTCTGTTCCCTGATGTCTCTCTCCCCACAGTACCGAGTAAGAGAAGTGATGCTTTGACCAGAATGATTTCAAAAGTGTCTTATTTCCATGACAAGCACACACCATGTTACACAGTATTTTATTTCCTTATCAGTCTGTCTTCAAATACAACAGCAACATTCTTGAGGAAGGAAGAAACATGGCCAGGCCTGACACAGAAGATGCCCTTGGACTGTAATCAAAAAATGAGTGTGTTGTCTAAGGTCACACAACTACAACCTGATACACAATTTCTCTGACTTAAATCCAATCTTTACTTCTGCACATGCTGCTTTATATTCCAGGAGGGCATTTTCAGACACTGAGGAAAGATCCAGGTTTTGCCATGTCCATTTAATTCAAGGGAATAACAACTTAGGTATTACGTTAGTACAGTATTCAATGCTCTACAAATCACCAACATTCTCTAATTCCTCACAACACTATTGAGGTCTCTGTCAACTCAGCCTGGTAGCCAAGTGAACTGAAGACAATTACCTTTAGGAACCTAGGATTAGCTGTCTCCTGCCAAAAGTATGGGGAAGTATTAAAAGAGAAAAAGAAAAACAGCTATGTAGATTCAGGGTGCAAGATTTTGTATTGTGAAGAGGGACATTGTTCCTTGTTCTAAACATACCTGAAGCTTTCCCTGAACTTCTTGTCCTGCAATACCATAAGAAAGGCACTAATCTTAATCATAAATTTCTCATTTTTTACAATCCATTCTTTACAAAAGAGTGTCTATAACACTCTAGCACAGTACCCCACCTTTTACCCTACTGTCATGTCATCCTACAGTTTTCCAGCTTAAACTTCCTGTCCTCAAAAAAATCTTCCCTGACTACTAAGAATATATTGGCTTCACTTTTATTATTCTCTGATAGCAGTCACTATCTCATTACTCTTAGTGCATGTTGTTATTTCCCTACTGGACTGTAGACACTAAAGAATAAGAACTATTTCTATTTACCGTTAATTGTTCCTATCATGTACCATATAGATCAGGTACATGTTTAATATTTACTAAATGATTCAATATAAAATAACTGTTAGATGTAAGCAGGAGGGATAAGAAATCAACACTATTCTAATAAATATTCTAATAAATATTAACCCTACCCCCTCAGTTTTAGCCTCCTCTAGCCTCCTTAAACCTGAGTTAACAATTTACACTGAAAAAAAAAATTATACTGCAGGATGTAAGAAGCATGTTTCCATATAATTTGATGTAAGACAGGAAAGCCAATAGTACTAAAGAAAAAAATTCACAGGCTCTGGGGTACAAGTAAGTCTCAGTTTAGGCTGGGGATTTAGCTCAATGGCATAAACACCTGCCTGACAAGCGCAGGGTCGTGAGTTTGATCCCTGGTAGCAAAACAAACAAACAAACAAACAGTCTCAGTTTAAACCTCAGTTCTACTATATCAGCAGTAAACCACAGACATGTTACCTGGAACCTGGTTTCATGAGTGAAGTGAAAAAAAATCTCAAATATGAAATTACCTAAAGCAACACAGACTTGCAACTAATGTCAGTCAGATGGATGGTCATGGCATACCCCATGTAGACACCCTGCTACACCTACACTCCACAGCTCCTACTAATTGTAGGCTCCAAATCCAAAGCCTGCCCTGAGACTGAGTATCTGAGAGGGACCTTGCAGAATATCTATCCTGTTGGTTTCCTAATGCTTGTAAGGCAACTAAAAACTTTTTTCCAAAAGCAAGTAAGTACACAGTGAAGGTGACAGATGAATGAAAGAAAAAGAAAAGGAAGGGAAGAAAGAGGGAAGGAGAGGAAAGAGAGGAAGGAAAAAAGCAAGGAAAAGAAAAAGAAAGGATGTTTCAATGAGGGACAAGGGTATAGTATGCAAGAGACCTCCACTGGGGTAGGCATAAAGCCCCTCAGAAAGGAGGCTGTTGGCAAACCATGGTCAGAATTTAATTTTTTAATTTTTAGCAGATGAAACAGGAACCTATAAATGGGTTATATTATTCTTGAATTAACTCCATAGATTTCTTCTCCTATGGTTCTGCTTGCATTCCACAAAGTCTGGAGTCAGAATCCTCCTAGAATCTTCCTCCCTCTTTCTGGTACAATATAGGCCATTTCAAAGATCAGGCATGTTGCCTTTACTAATAGGAGCCAGATATTGAATGTGCTTCCAGGTACCTCTTGGAGTTCAATGTGGGACCCCCAAGCAGTTAAAGGGAAAAGAGAAGCAAGACAGAAGAAACACAATTCCAGGGTGCAGCAGGTGGATAGGTGGAGTAGGCTGAATGCTGGTAGCTCTGGATGTTTAATGGGGAAACAACTGTTTTTTAATTAGTAAAAACCTTAATAGGAGCAAAGTGAGGAATAAATTACATATAGTTTCCTGGGAAAATTCAATCACCTTAGATGGTTTTTATAAGAATCTTTTTATAATGCCTGAAAACAGAATACACAAGTTCATGGGAATAACGTTAACAGTTACAGCTAATTACTAGAAGTATACTATTAGGTATACTATTAATACCAAAAATAATTTTATTCTTAGTTTTACTTCTATGCTAAACTCTTCAAAAGTACTAGATTTTATGTTGTTCCTGTAAGTGGGTTCTCTCACATGTTTAGACTCTATGGGTACATGAGACTTTTTTTAGAGAGGGTCTCACTATGTAGTTTAGGCTTGCCGTGAACTCACTATGTATCTTAGGCTGGCCTCAAGCTCAAGGCAACCTTGCTGCCTCAGCCTTGAGTGCTGGGATTACAGATGTGTGCCATCATGCCCAGCAGCATTTTTTTTAAATAAAAACTTAAATTAACACCAAGCAAATCTAAGAATCTGAATCCAGATCTCTGAATTCCAGTCTACAGCCTTCTAAGACTTACATTACTGCTACTTAGTCAGATGTTTTAAACAGGTGGTATAAATAGCCAGAAGAGTTCCAGGGAAGAGAAGACAACAGCAGGGAGCCATAACGTAAACTTCATAGAAATAACCCTTAGAAGGAGGAAGGACTTCAACAGGACCCAATGTTTTCCAGGTTGGTTAGAGGGGTGTACTATCAACATTTTGGCAGGACAATTCTCCAGTGGAGGACTATACCATGAACTGTATGTAGGTTATTTAGCACATCTGACCACATAGATGCTGAAGGCAGTAACACCCCTCCAAAACACCTTTGTGACAACAAAAAGTCCCCTCCTCAAGTTCCAAATGTCCCTAGAGAAAAGGGGTGAAGTCATGTCTTCCAAGTGCACTAGATAAGTACCAAGAAGAGCAAACAGGCACAGTAGACAGAAAACATAAGAGACAAAGCAGGGGGGCAGGCGAAACTAAGAAAATTTGTTAAGTTAAGGAACTGAAAGAAACAAGGTCATCCTTTACTGATTCCCAATTACCTACAAAATCAGGTTTGGCCCTGTCTACTCCAGCTGTCTCAACTTCTAGCCTTTTCCATAAGGCTTTCCATACTCTAGCTATTCCATACAATTTGTTTTCTTGACCTCCTATTCTGTTTTTATATTTCTATGCCTTTTGTGTATGTTTTCCTGTCCCCAAAAAGCACTTATGAAGGCAAACTCCTAGTTACATGTCAACCAATTTCAAAAATCTCTAAGGTCATTGTAAGGCAGCCTTACATTACTCAGGGGTTCTTATCCCAGTAATTCATAGATTCCTCTTGTATAGCACTGGTATAGTTTTTGTGTTACTGCCCCACTACATTTCATAATTTCGATTAAGTTACCAATGTGCAGGGACTATATGAATCCTGGCATGTTAAGTGCTCAAAAAACATTTCTGAGCAAATGATCTTGTGTAAATAGTTTTAAAGAAGGCTAAAAAGTGAGTCAAGAAAAAGACAACAGGGCTAGGGATTTAGCTCAGCGGCGTAAGTGCCTTCTTTGCAAGCACGAGGTCATGAGTTCGATCCCCGGTACCAAAAGAGAGAGAGAGAGAGAGAGAGAGAGAGAGAGAGAGAGAGAAAGAAAGAAAAAGTAGACAACATAAACATTGTTATTGAAATCATCTATTTTTTCAACTCTAATTTTCTTTTTTTAGGTGCTAGTGATGGAACTCAAGGCCTTGTGTATGCTAGACAAGCATTCTACCACTGAGCTACATTCTCACCCCTCAACTCTAATCGCTGATTATAATTTAGGAACCAGACAGAATGTGTTGCTCTGTCACGTCACTTCCTAGCTAACTGGGTGTCTTGGCCAAGTTAATTCTCTCAAGTTTCTTCCTTAAGAAAAAAACACAAAGAAAAACCCTGTGGTGTGGTTATGAGAGTTAACAATGAATGTTTAAAAACAAACAAAAAACCCTTAGAAAGCTGGGTATAGTGTACACATTTCTAATTCCAGGTATTTGGCTGACTGAAACAGATTATGAATTCAAAACCAGGCTGGATAACTTTCTCAGACACTGTCTCCAAAAATAACAAAAAATACCAGACCAGAAACTTAAAAAATAAATGATACAGTAGTGCTACTAGACTATTACATCACAAAAACCTTAACAGAATATTGTACCATCATGATGTGACCACACTAAAATGCTGATTGAAGCATCTTATTTTTCCAAAAGAAAGTGAAAAGTCAACAAACACAACAGCTTGTTATTAGCTGCATTCTATTTGCCCTCAACAGTACTCAATACCAATCCCTTAATGATCAGTCTCCTGGGCTCCTTCAATAAAGTGCACTTCTAGTTTTCTAATCTCTGACCACATCTCCTCTATCATTTTGTTAATTTGCCCTCTACCGATACCTAAAGGCCAACATTCCTTTGACTCAGTTCTGAGTTCTTGTCTCACTTCATCCTCTCACCAGGCTTCAGTTAGCATCTCTATGGAGATGACCCCTTAACCTCTCTGTCACACTTGGAAAGAATATTTCAAACTCAAAATAGACAAAATCTTATCTTAGTTAATAAGACAACCAAGCATACAGCTTCAATTTCTCCTCTCATTCTCACTATTCTTCTCATACATCTTATTAGTCCTCAGGTTACTCTTCCTTTGCCTGCTTCTTAAAGTATTCATTTGCCAAAGCAACCTTTTCCATCCATCTGTTCTACCTTTCTGGGACAATGGACTCCATTGAAAATTTACTGAATGTTATGGATTTTACACCAAAAAAAGAAATATAAGGCTGGGGATATAGCTCAGTGGCATAAGCATCTGCCCGGTTAGAGCCACTGCTCGTATGGGGTAGCTGGGTGGGAGGATATACAAAACAGATTTGCACTTTTACCTAACCAATGACCTTTAATAAGAATTTATACTTCTCAAGGTTTTAACTACTGTTTTCTGTACATACATTTTTAGTGCCAGTTCTTGCTCCCATTACAAACTTGAACATGCTTTCTATATAGCTCAAATGCATCACAAAACAAAGTCCATATCAGAACCCACCATTTCTCTCCTACAAACTTACTCTGCCTACCTACCCTATCCTCCCCGGTTTCCAAAATTCAAGTCTTGGAATGAAAATGTAAGTCCATAATCAATCACCATGCCTTGTCTCTTTTTACCTCAGGAAAAAAAAAAAAAATCTGTCTCAAATACAAACCCCACTTTTCTTTGTTTCTTATCCATTAAGTCCCATCTCCTTTGCTTCTACCTATACTCACCAAGATTGAAAGTCTTCCTAGTACTCTGCCACAAGAGCTTCTGTGACAGTTTCTGTCTATTCAAAGCTCCTCATCTCCACTTGATATCTTCTATTGGCACTGGATTACTGCACTTCTAGACAACCTGATTCCCCTACTCCAGGTCTTTTTCCTATCATTATTACCAGTGTTGACTCACCTTCCTCCAAAATCTCAATATTGGCCATGTGTCTCCTCTTTCAAACCCCTTCCCGGACCTTGTAGTCTGGTGCAGTTTATATTTGTAATTCCAAGGGAAAGTTACTGGAATTCCAATAAATTATTCTAATCTACCACTTCCAGTGCAACCCATGGCAAAAATAAAGACACTAAGGTGTATCTGTAGTTGTGGCGAGCCAAGGTCCTAAGTCCAGTCAGAATAATGCCCAACCATAACAAAAGCCACCACCCAGGGCCAAACCCAGGTTTTTACTAATTCATGAAGAGGGGAGTGGCTCAGGGATGAGTGACTGAGAGAAAGGTGGGAAGTACTTCAATGCTGGGAGCTGAGCTAGGCAGGAGGTCTGACAGTACCTTTGCAATATGCAAAGAGAGAGAGATGCAGAAAGAGTAATCTGCATATCACAGATTGAGTAAGTATCTCGTGTTTTGGGGTCCATGCTTCAGCTATGATGTGCAATCTTCATGCCCTGAGATGTCATAGATTTTTCTTTTCTTTTTTTTTTGGTACCAGGAATTGAACTCAAGACCTTGCGCTTGTCAGGCAGGCACTTGTGCCACTGAGCTATATCCTTGGCCCCATCATAGATTCCTGAACTTGTCTCAGCCTCAGCCAACACAGCATGGAGTCACTGTGTTGACTCCACCTACCTGGGCATCACTGACTTGTCACTTTAAAGGCAACAACACATCAGTACCTAGGCTAGACCCATTTGCATTGCTTAAAACCAATTGAGGGGATAAAGAAGTATCTGAGCCAGCTCCATACATATCAATACACAGAAATAGAGCCATGTTTAGCCAAAGTGGAATCAAATGCTCTTCTTTCAAAGAAAGCCATCCCGGTGGTCCTCCACAATTAATGCTTCCTCAATGTACAAATACAGTACATTGTACTTGTACTTGTACAGTACAACATACAAGTACAATACAGTATAATCAAACTCTCATTTGCTGTTACAGTCCTCCACAATTTTGTCACTAAGTACTTTTCCAGAATTAGATTCCACAGTACAAGCTGTCACTTGCTCCTATTATCTGCCTATCAAAATCACACCCACTCTTAAAGGCCCAACTCAAACCCTACTCTTCATCTGTAGAATATGCTTCACATGATTAGGAAAGGAACCAGAACAAAATAGACACGATTTCTAATGAACTGATTCAAGAAATGGGGAAAAAAATGCTACATGATAGGTGAAAATCCTTAAACCCTCCTGGAAACACTGGATTTCTTGTTTTAAGACAGGGTCTCACTTTATAGTTCAGGCTGGCCTTGAGCTACATAGCCCACGATAGCCTCAGACTCACAGCAATTCTCCTGCCTTAGCCTACCGAGTGGAGTGCTGGGATCATAGGCATGTGCCACCACATTTGGCAACATTAAATTTCTTAAGAGACTGCTATTTAAATATTAATATTTCTGCCAAGAAGCACTGCATAAACCTATTAGTCAACACTGATCAAATGCTAATAATGAGAATGGTAAAAGATTCAGTTAATATTAGGATGTATTATCAACTTGAAGATAAAAAAGGCTCTAATCTGGACCCAGGATTCAGATTCCATTGTAGTGATATTTTACTGAGGAAAGGAAAATTACAGTTACAGAAATTAGCATTTCAACTTGTGTTGAGTCACGTAAGTTTGCAGCAGCAACAGAAATAGGCCCCAATTCTAACTCATCTTTAACACTAGTAAATATATTATAAGATAAGGAAAAAATAATCCAATTAACATCCTAAAGCTAATTTTTTAAAAGAGGCAACAGGCTGTCAGGAGCAACAGTGAGCCTCACCAGACAGTTACTGGCATACTTACTAGCAGGTGCTTTTGCATGACACGAGAAGCGATGTTGTGGGCTGTATTTTCTCTCCATTACTTTTCAGGCTTGCCCTTCTTTTAGGCCCAACTTAAATTTCTGTTTTGGCTCCTAAGTCTGTGAGTTCAGGTTAAATTTCACAGCTGTAAATTGGGAAGCATTTTGCTCCTACATGAGAATTTTCATGATTCAGGTTTGTTTCTTTTTCTTTTAGTACAGATCAAACTCACAACCTCCAACTTGCCAGGTAGGTGCTTATGCGACTAAGCTAAATCCCCGGCCTTCGAAACTCTTTTTAAGAAGAATATTAACAGTAAAATATGTGAAAATTCTGAAATTATCAGTATCACTATTTAAGGAAAGTAGGGTGTACTAAAAAGAGCTACAGCATTTGAAATGGGAGTTTAGCTCACAATCTTAAATCTGACTAGTTTTGAGACCTACGAACTGGCTTCACCTAGAAATACGTTCTAATTGAAAGACAATTACTATCTTTTCCTTCCTCAAGGTGGTTATCCAGATACAACATAGGAAGAACAGCACATGCCATGAAGCATTCAAAAAATGTTTACTTCACTCAACACACACAAAAAAGATTTATGAGGACTGGAGCTTTAGCTCAGCAGCATAAGCGCCTGCCAGGCAAGCGTGAGATCCTGAGTTCGATTATCGGTACAAAAAAACAAACAAAAAAAACCTTAAGATTTACGAATAAGAGAATCAGTTTCTACCAACTCTTCATCAACACAACATTCTTCATCAAGTAATGCTAGAGCGAGGTTATTCTAATGAATACAATACAGTCACCATCATTCTACAAACGTTTCTGAGGGATCTGGAACAAGTAAGAATAATCACATGTGACTGCAAGAATTCCAGTAAGATGCATATACACTGACGATTAAAACATTAATAGGGAAAGTTCGTTATAATTAGGCTAAAACATCTCTTAAGCTGTTAAGAAACCTCATTTAGGGGAAAAGGGGAAAAAAGTCAAATTAGGCGGAGCTCCAAACATATCTTTAATAAATTAAAAGAGTGATGCTGATTTATCTTCCGTGAAACACAACAATAAGATATTAAAATCCATTTAAAAACTTCAAGGTTGAAATATTCCACAACCAACACTGATACCACTAATGCTTTTTAGAAAGCCTGTGCTGGAAAACACCATTAGCAGCATTAGAAATATTTAATGAAAGCTGTTCGTGGTTAACAGAGGTGAGAGGAGAAAAAAATATTATTTTGGTGTTCCACACACACCGAGGTGAACGGCTTTCAAGACCACGGCCATTGCCACCATCCGAAATCATCTGATGGAATTCCTGGTTTTACATTCGAATGTCAAAAAGAAGACCATGATGCTAGCAAGTTGAGAAAGGAGGGGACGCTTCCATTCCGCTCGCGAGGGTCCAGGCTTGAAAGTCCACTCCTGAGACCAAGTCCGGAGGTCCACGGGTCCTGGCCTCCGCCCCGAGCCCCTCCCAACAGTGAGCAAGGGCCGGGCTGGGAAGGGCCCCGAGTAACACCTAAAGCTCCACCCGTCCTAGGGCACCGACGAGCACCCCAGCACAAGAACCAAGAAGCTTGGGGTTGGGATCTGGGTCGCCGCCGCGCGGGAGGGCGAGGCGCGGGTGAGGCCTTGGCTCCGTCCGCAGCAGCGGCGAGCGGTGGGGTGGCCGGGCACAGCCCGGCCTGCGGGCGAGGGAGGACACTCACCACACCATGCCGTAGGCGCCCTCGCCGATGTAAGAGAGGTTGGTGTAGCGCGGCCCCACATCGAACACCTGCCCGCGGACCATCTCTGGGCCCGCGCCCGCTGCCGCCGCCGCCGCCATGTTGGCTGCCGGGCCGCCGCCGCTGCCGCGCTGGACTGACCTCCGCGGCTCCCGCTCAGCTCTTTGCCGCGCCTCCTGAGGGGCTGCGCTGCCGCCCGTACAGCCGCCGCCGTTAACCGGGAAAGAATAAAGGCGACGGTCAGAAGAACAGAGAAGCCAAGCACTGCTCGAACCCACTGCCCGCCTGACTGACGGGCGGGCCGGCGGGCGAGCGGAGGGAGGGGCGCGCGCCGAGGAGAGCGCAGGGCAGGGCAAAGCAGCGTGCGCGCGGATTGGCTTTCTGCAGTCGGGGGCGGTGCCGCGCGGGCCGGCGGAAGCGTAGACTTCAGGGCGGAGCACTGCGGCGGCGGAGGCGCCGCGGTTCGGCGCGGTCACGTGCATCGCAGGCAAGTAGCAAGTGGCCTTTGGAACTGTGAAGGAGATGGGGACTTCGGGACTGTGGGGCAGCGCGACCCCCGAGCCGAGTCTTGATAGCCAGATATCAGCCTGGGACTTGAGACCCGAGGATGCGCCACACTAGCCACTGGGACCGAGACAGGCCTCTGTGAATTCCTGACCCACACACTGATGAACTTAGACCTCTAGAGTAGGACATAAATCGAAAGACTTGTCCGAGACGGAGAAAAACATTTGCGTACCGAGAAAGTGTGAGACACCAATATGGAGACCAAAAACGAGAAAATGTGTAGATCCCCTAATCAGAGGTTCAATGCACAAATATTTGTGGAGCACTTACCGTATTTTGAGGAATCCATCCTCACAGACATTATTTTCAAGAAAGAAAAGGCAAATAATTATAATACCCGAGCTATAAGTACTAGGTATTATGGAGTAGTGAGTTAAACCACTTGAAAAAAATTCACAAACTGAATAGAAATTTCAGTATAGAACATACTGAAATATAAACACAAAGATGGAATGGTTAAGACTGCAACATCAAGATTGGGGGGGGGGGCGCCAGACATGCTGAGGGCTAGAAACAAAGACAAACATCAAAGGTTGAAAAATAAAAATTAGAATCCTAAAGTAAAGGATGCCAAGAAATCTAACAGAGAAAACTATCCAGCCATTGTCTCTCACCATGTTTAGAGGGAGAAGCAGGATAGCAGGTCTTTTATCTTCTTTAGCCAACACTGTTTTTCCTTAAAGCTTTCAATTCTAGACTTCACATACCAACAAAGAACAACTAGGCCATCTAGAAGAACAAAGAAGGCTTTTAAAAAATACTGTGGGGAAGATGGGAGTGTAGTTCAGTAATAGAGCTCACACTTAGCATGTCTTGAGTCCCTAGGTTCAATCCCAGCACCAAAATAAAAAACTAAAACGGAGAGTTGAGGAGGGTATGTCATTTGAAAAAATGAATACTAGAATCAAAAAATACTCCTTCAAAATATATTTAGCCCATGAAGCAGAACCCAATTTTAGAAAACATCTAATTTATATGCTTTACTGAAAGAGGACATTAAATCTTTTTTTAAAATGACCAACATAAATGGAGAGTACTATGAAATTTAAGCAAGGTAAAAGCAGTAATTGAAACAGTAAAAAGTAGACATGATGATGCAAAAGAGCAAATCAGCAGAAATACTTAAAAGAATACAGAACAAAGTAATTGAAATCTCTAAAACTGAAGATCATGGAGATGGACATCATTCATGGGAATTCAAATTATAGTTACTCCCCCTCCCAAAAAAAAACAGCTAATCAATTAGAGGTAATAATCAGAATGGAAGAAAACTTTCCTTAGGTCTGAAAAGATCACAAGTGGAAGTGGAAAATTGAGTAAGTTTTCAAGGACCCAGAAGAATGAAATAAACAGAAACCAACTTCAAGACATAATCTGGAAAAACTGCTAAATTTTACAGATAAAGGTCAAATAATATCTAATTAGGCAACAAAAGGTTATTTATTTATTTATTTTAGTTTTTTGAGGCAGGATCTTGCTGTGTAGCCCAGGCTGGTCTTGAGGTCACCATGTGGCTCAGGCTGGCCTCTATATCATGACAATTCTCCTGCCTCAGTCTGCCAAGTGCTGGGATTGCAGGTGTGCCCTACCACACCTGACCACAAAAGGTTTTTTTCATTTTGTTTTTTTGGTACTGGAGATTGAACTGTTGACCTCATGCTTGCCAGGCAGGCACTTATGCTACTGAACTAAATCCCTAGCCTATAAAAGGTTACTTTTTTTTTTTTTTTCCAGTACAGGGGATCAAACTCATGACCTTGCGCTTGCCAGGCAGGTGCTTATGCCACTTAGCTAAATCCCCTTTTAAAGCTAAACACTGACTTGAGATTATTTCTCTACAATAATTAATGCTAAAGGAAAATGAAACAAGACTGACAGCACTCTGAAGGGTTGTGGCCCTCCTTGGATGATTTCATTGGCTCTAATTCCTTCATTCCTCCTAGATCTTTTTTTTTTTTTTTTGGTACCGGGGATCGCACTCATGATCTCACATTTGTCAGGCAGGCGTTTATGCTGCTGAGCCAAATCCCCAACCTCCTCCTAGATATTTGTGTTGCTCAGAATATCTCTCTTGAGCTCCATGTCTGCATTATCTACCTGCACACTGAACAGCTCCATGTGACATCCCACAAAGGCATCATCTCCACACATCTAAACTGCCAGTGGTTAACTGCATGAAATCTGTGCTCACAGTTCGAGAAGCTTTGCATCATTGCTAATCCACTTAAACCTGTGTGACCTTAGTTTCCCTAGATTTAAGATGGGGATTGCTCAGCAGTAAAAAGAGAATAAAACAACATATGAAGAACCTAGCACATAGTACACCATGTACCCAATTAACATTATCTGTTTTTGTTATCTACCCCACCCAAACCTGTTCCACGTCTTGTATCTATGGGTAGCGTCACCTCTACCCAGCCACATACTCAAGCTGGAAATTTGGCTATATTCTTTTAGCAGAGCACTTTACACTGGCGTGTAGCTCAGTGTTAAAATACTTGTTTAATACAAATAATGCACCTTACCAATCACAAATTCCTATAAATTCTATTTCTATAATAAATAAATTATATTTCTATACTGTTCAAGAATACTTGGCACTCCTAAGTGTGGTGTTCAGACCAACAATATTATCTAGGACTTTCTTAGAAATGTCTCTCAGGCCTTGCCTGAGATCTTCTGAATCAGTATCTGCATTTTAACAAGATGATTTGTCTGTACATTAAATTTTGAGAGGCATGGTTTATGTAAGCACCTTATCTCCACTGCCACTCTGTCAATTAGAGCCTGCTGCATCAACTCACTGAGGCTACCACAGTGGCTTTAATTAGTTTCTCCACATTGGGTGTTCTGCATGTCCAAATGCTTTTTTCCCCCTTCCAGAGTCCATCTTTCCATAACAAACCCAACTATGTCCCTTCTTTTATTTATTTATTTATTTATTTATTTGAGACACGGTCTCTCTATGTAATACAAACTGGCCTTGAGCTCACTATGTAGCCCAGGCTGACCTCCAATTCACAGTGACCTTCCTGCCTCAACCTCCCAAGTACTGGGATTACAGCCCTATACCACTATGCCTGGCTTGTTTTTATTCTTTTGGGGTGCCAAGGAGTGCATTTAGTGTCTCACTCATGTGAACCATGTGCTGTACCAGCTCCCTTCATGTCCTTTCTAAAAGAAGTCCATAGCCCTTCATCACAGGTCAAATGAGGTCCTTGCTGATCACTCTCAACCCAAGTATTTGTGGACATTTCAAACTACTACACTGGCAGAATGTCATACTTCTAGATACTACTAACTACTGTGTACTTGGGAATACCTTGTGCCAGCCCAAACTGCTTCTGCACAGCTCCTCAGCTGAGACCTGCACCCACACTGACACAAGTGTTTCACTTGCTGTTGCACCCTGGCAGCCAGATCTGATGGCTCCAGTAGCAACCACTGCAATTGACATGGTAGTGAGCTCTGCTGTTGGAATGCACTGGGCCATGCCATCACTGGGAGGGCTTTGGGTACAGAAAGCAATACTGAGCCCTTAAGGCCTGACAGAATTCCAGGAGCCTTGAGGAATTCTGCCAGCATGACTGTAACAGAAGTTTGGCCTTTAATTCTATGAGCTAAAATAGTTTTTGGAATGTGCTCAGAATCAGGCTGATGTTAAACTTTGTGAGGATTTAAATGACGTGGAAAAATGGTGTAGATTTGCAAATGGATTAGTCTAATCAAGAAGTTCAAATTTAAAAAAAAAAAGTTCAAATTGAAACAATGGGAACTGACTCTCACATCCAAGTAACTTTTTTTTGTTTTGTTTTTTGAGACAGGGTCTCACTATGTAGTTCAGGCTGACCTTGAGCTCACTATGTAGTCTAGTCTGGCTTCAAATTCATTCTTTAGCCTCCCAAATGCTAGAATTATTGGTGTATGACATCATACCCAGCTTTTGTAACTTTAACATACAAATATAATTGATAGTGAAAGTATGAAGTATAAAAGCATCTGTTAAATGTCTTCTTTGTTTCTTGTTTTCTCCTTGTCCTGCTGGGGATCAAATCAAGATTTCAACCACTGAGCTATAGCATAAGCCTCCTCTAACAATTTCCTTGCTTCAGAATTGCAATGGAAGAGGCTGTTCTTACTGCATATAGATTCATGAAGATGGTACAGAATCCACAGGTGAGCAAAAGTTTGTATAACCTTTAACCAGCTGTTGTGATATTGTTTGTGAGATAGAATAGAGTATTTTTTCTTTCAAAATTAAAATAATAAATAAACCACTACACTATTAGGCCACTAATTTTTTTTCAGAGAACTACTCTTCCCTGGTTCTATGGACACTAAGCAACCTTATGATTAGAGTTTGGCTTCACTTGTGGTTTTGTGACAAGGAAAGTGCCCTGACCAGTGGACAACCCCATTCTAGTCCTGTGGCAATTACTGTTCATTCTGAGATGATGTTTAATCTCATTAATCTCATCTCTGGAGTCAGGTTAGCATGAGTCAGGCCTGGAGGGAACAATCATCTAGTCACATTAGCTAGAAATTTCTGGAAGCACAAAGGTGAAAGCCAAGTTCAAGGGTACTGTAGGCCATACTAAGCTACCATCTAGGCATAAATCCTTGATTGGCTGATAGTTGGCTACTCAGCTATCTCCCTTATTGTCTATCCAGAGTAGTAACAATCCACAGATGTGCAAAGTCTTAGAAAATAATAAACATCTGTTAATTTTGAGTGCCCATCACTGATGACTACCCTTTCTGATAGCAACAACTCCAATTTGTCTTTAGCAAACTATCCATCTCTATACTTTTGGGGTTTGAAGGACTGAATCCATTCCCATGTTCAAAGAATAAGCCTTGTGACATAGGGGTCCCTAATCAGAATCACTAGTGTTACCTGGTAGGATGGACAAATGACCTAATCTGGGCCAATGACATCACCTCAAACTATTTCAGAAACTATTAAGAAAGAAGTGTTCATTTCAGATGGGGTCAGATGCCATGCTACAAGAAATGCCCTTTGAGAAGGTAAAACAGAGAGTAGTTTGGAGAGCCAGAGACAATTTCCTGATGCTGAAATCTGAGGCTCTGTTCAGTTAAGCCTGGACCTTACAGTATGATGAGCCAAAAAATTCTTTTTTACTTAAGTCAATTTGAATTAGGTTCTGTTACTTAAAACCACAAGAGTTCTGACTAATATACTAACCAATTAACATCCTTTTCTGCAAAAATTGTTCAATAAATCACTGAGACATGAATCAGAAGTCATGAATGATGGAATGAAAGAACTGACAATGAGCCTTGAAACTAGCTAAAGATAGAGAGATAACTGAATAAAATCACTACTCAGCAGAAACTTTCAAACTGATAACTTGAAATAATTGTTACTATAGTAACAAACAGAATTCAAAAGAAAAAGGATCTTTAAAATAGGGTTTTTAACCTTAGATTATGAAGTGAAACCCAGAGAAGTAGAAACAGTAGTAAAAGCAAGACATTAACCCTTCGTTTTATGTAAAAAGAGGATAAAAACTATTTTTAAAATAATATAATTGCATATAAAATTTTAGTATAGAAAGGTTTATGTATATCTTATAAATTACTGCAGGAGATAAAGGAAAATGTAACTCATATGGCAAAAATCAAGAATCTTTTACCAGGAAATGTGTTAGACAGTTTCCCCACAAAAATAGAACAGAAATAAACAGCAATGTCAAATACCAGATGCTTAGATGAGCAAATATTAGACTAGATGTAACAAATAAGCCAATTTAAATAAATAGGAAAAATGTGAATAGTTTAAATTTTTTTATAAAAATATGAAAATCTCAGATTGGATCAAAAGGCAAACTTATATTGTTGCTTAAAATGGCATTGTGGGGCAGGCGTTGCAGCTCCGTGGTATAGAGCTTGTTTCGCATTTGTGAAGTTCTTGGTTGGATCCCTGCATCCACCCCTCCTGAAAAAGGCTCTCTGATGCCAAATGTACCAAATAAAATCGTAACACAAAATAGGAAACAAAAATCTTTAGAACTACAATGAATGGAAAAATAAGTTATAGTGAAATATATTACACACCATTATCACACAAACTAAACAAACAAAAACAAAAACATGAATTAAACAGAATGAGACACAAAAATATATGCTGAGTTTTACAGCTATGTAAAGTACATCACCATCACTACTTATAATATCCTTTTTGGATCATGGTAGGTTTTAATAAATCCAAGTAAGTAAAATTTGTTCAGGTCAAATCCTCTGGTCATACTATAATTTAACATATAAATAATCAAACAATTTTTAAATTCACAAATATCCTACTAAGTTATTAGCTTATTCCACTGAAACAGTGTACTAAATATTTCACTCAGAAAGAGAATATGAATATAGTAACACAGTCTTTAGAATATCATAAAAATAAGATAACTACTATTTCAGACTTGTAGAACAATGCTTTTAATATTAGGCTGAAGGCTGGACAAGCTCGTGACACTGTTGTAAAACAGAGCAGCTACTTTTTATCTACTGTTCTAGGTTTCCCTTATCTGTGTATTACTTAAATTCTACTCTCTTCCTTTTACCAATTAGAAGCTTTCAGTCATAGGTCCAGAAAGTCCTGAATAAATAAAGCCAAAAACAGGGGGAGCCAAGTTAGGGTTTGTGATTACTAAGTTAGTCCAGTGATTGGTTTGGCATAGTTCTTGGTAGGATTAAGGGTCCCCTACCCTAGGTGTAAGTGCTACTCCGCTCTAAGGGTAGCCTGGATAAAATGTAAGGGACAGAAAGAGGGCTGCTGTGGTTGTCGCTTGCTGCTGCTAGTACTTTACTGTTTTGTAACCTTCTGCCTGCCATGAGCTATTTCCTTTCTGTGATGTCCTTCTGCCATGCCACCCTGCCTTGGAGCCAGCCAACTATAACTGTAACCTCTACAAACTGTGGGCTAAATAAACCTATCCTCCTTTCACTTTGGGCATTGAGTGTTTTGTCTAAGCAACAAGAAAAATAAATAACACAAACTGCAGATGCATAAAACAATAACTGTAAGTCTATATAAAAATATGTATATGTATCTATGGAGCCATGAAATATATGAAGCAAAATGGGCAGAACTAAAGAGAGAAATAGATCTATAAAAATAGTTGTGGACTTCAATACCTATTCTCAATAATGGAAAGAACTACCATACAGAACAATGAACAATAAAAGAATAGAGAACTTCAATAACACTAAAAACTAACTGAGCCTAACAGACATAAACAGAGTGCTCCACAGAGGAGCAACAGAATACCTAAGAATGTTAATGGAACATTCTGTACAGACCATGGGATATCCCACAAGTCTTACCAAATTTTAAAAGACTAAAATCATTCCAAATTTGTTTTCCAATCACAATGGAATGAAGCTATAAATAAGTAACAGAAACTTGGGAAACTCGCAAATATGTGGAAATTAAACAACATACTCTAAAAAAAACAAGTCAAAGAAGTAACACAGAAATTAGAAAATACCTCACAAAGAATGAAAGTGAGAACACAAGACTTCAGAAATGTAACAAAAACAGTACTCAGAGGGAAACTGATAGCCATAAGTGCCTATATTAAAAAAGAAGGATCTCAAATCAGTAACCAGATAGACAGCTTAAAGAACAAGATAATGAAGAGCACACGAAGCCCACAGCTTGGGGGAGGAAGTAAGTAAAAATACCTGAAATAGGAATAAATGAAATAGTCAAAAAACAATAAAATTAATGAAACCCCAAGTTGATTCTTTGAGCAAAATCATCAAAACTGACAAACGTTTAGCTAGACTAACAATGACACAAAGAGAGAAGATATAATTAAACAAAGTGAGTGACTAAACCATGGAATTTTTACCAATTTAAAGAAATCTTAAAACAGAATACTATGAAAAATTAGCAGTCAAAAAATGGATAAGGTGGGGCTTGAGATATAGCTCAGCAGCACATGCCTGCCTGGCAAGCACAAGGTCCTGAGTTCAATTCCCACTGCCAAAAGAAAAGAAAAGAAAAGAAAAGAAAAGAAAAGAAAAGAAAAGGACAAGGGCTGCTATGGGGACTCTCATGGGTAACCAGCAGGTGCAGGGAGAAGCAGCTAGCCCAGCCGCCATGTGCACACAGGCCACCATTGGGAGTCTCCCACATGTAGCCAGTATGAGCCAAAAGAACCAACCAGCCAGCCACACCTTGGAGAAGCTGCAACCCACACACCACAGCTCCCTGGGGAACCTGGGTTAGGAGAAACCCAGGTCCCTGACCCATCCTCCTACACTGCAGACAGGTAGCCAATGTGAGAAGTACCTGGGACCCCATAACTCATTTGTCTGGAGGAACCCAGGAAAATATCAACACGAAGGAGCAAAAGGCAATCTCTGGCCTCCAGCCCAAACAGAACAAGTCCAGGAGACATGGACATGGAAGAAAGTTGCACACCTGAAATTTCTGGGATGATGGCAACTGAAGTAAAGAAACTACTTCATGAGGCTATAAAAGGAATCAGATCAGAAGTAATATTTCAGGTTAAAAAAAAGAAATGACAAATATAATAAAAGGGTTACTGAGCACATCTAAAGAAGACATAGATTTTACAAAAGAGGAACATAGGAGAATGAGGGAAACCTTGAATGAACAATATAGAGAAGAATTGGAATGCATGAAACAGACTAAAAAAGATATCCAGGAAATTAAAAACTCCACTGAAAGCTGGCAAAACCACTTGAAAGCAACTGAAGATAGACTTTTAGACCTTGAAAATAGGATGGCAGCTAGTGATTGTAAAAAGAAAGATATCTTAAAGATAATAAGGAATCGGGAAATAACAATTCAATGACTGCAAGGTGACGCAAAGAAAAATAATTTGAAAGTGATGGGTATCAGTGAAAAAGCAGCATTCAACACAGATGAAATAGATTACAGAAGTAATAGAGAACTTCCCAAGCAGGGGGAAAGAACCTGACATAAGATATGTGAGGCATATAGAACTCCAACTAGGCATAACCAAAATAAATTTACGCCCATACATATAATAATCAAGATCCCAGAAATTTAACACAAGAACAGAATACTAAAGGCTGTTAGAAAAAAGAAACTGATCACCTATAAAGGAAAACTCATCAGAATCATGACATACTTCTCAATATAAACCAGCAATTCCAGAAGAGCTTAGAGTGAAATATTTCAAATCCTGAAAGAAAACAACTTCCACCTCAAATTGATGTACCCTGAAAAACTATCTTTCAAAATTAATGGAGAAATAAGATACTTCTATGACAAAGAACAACTGAAGAAATTCATGACTACCAAACCAACCCTATATAGAGTACTGAAAGATATTCTAGAGAGAGACAAAAATGACCCTGGTTCCAGGAATAGCAGCATAATGGGCTCACCAAGCAGGGCAGGCAGTTGAATGGAAGGGAAAAACAGGGAGCTAACGGCAGGAAAAGAGCATGGCAGAAATGAAGCAGTGCATGTTGGCTATGACCATTTATGTAGATGGCTATAATTTAGCAATAAAAAGAAACAGAGTGGATCAAGAAACAAGACCCATAAATATGCATATGCAAGAAACATATTAACTTGAAAGGAAATTCATAGATTGAAAGTCAAACGAGTAAAAACAATGCTCCATGCAACAGAGCTCCATGCAACGGGGAACCGGAAAAAAACATGAGTGGCTTGCCCATCAACCACAGAATGGATAAGAAAGATATGGCATTTTTATACAGTGGAAAGCTACTCAGCTATACAGGATAATCACAAGCCTCTTGTAGGTAAATGGATGTAATTTGTGATGTTCTTGGGGAAGGAGATTGGATTCACATAGGTAAACATCATGTTGTCTCCCTAGTATAAAAAAACTAAAGGAATCCAAAATGTACAATACATAATTGTGAAAGTGAAAGGGGAGAAAACTTCTAAAAAGGGAAGGTAGTAGCCAATTTATTAATTTCCAATTGTCTTGTTTTAAAGTCCTGTATTGTTTTCATTGGTTTTATTCTGTTTTTCTTGGTTTGATTTTATTATATATGATGGCATGGGCAGCTGTTTCAAAGATAACAAGATATATTCTGGGAGCCATTGTTGATTTCCTATTATCTTGTTTTGAAGTCCTGTATAACTTTCACTATTGTGTTTTGATTGGTTTTATTCCATTCTGTTTTATTTGATTTTATTATGTCTGATGGTATGGGCAGCTATTTTGAAGATAATAAGAGCCATTATGGTAGCTATTGTTGATTTCCTATTATCTTGTTTTCAAATCTTGTATCACTTTCACTGTTTTGTTTTGATTGGTTTTCTTCTGTTTTATTTGGTTTCATTTTAATATGTCTGATGACATGGATAGCTATTTTGAAGACAACCAGAGGCATTATGGCAGCCATTGTTGATTTTCTGTTATCTTATTTTGAAGTCCTATATCTCTTTGAGTTTTGTTTTGAGTGGCTTTATTCTGCTTTATCTTGTTTGGTTTTATTCTCTTAAAAATAAAATAATTTTTAAAAAGAAATGGACAAATTCCTCAAGACACACAAATTACCAAAAATGACACAAGAGAAATAGAAAATTTCAATAAATCTATAGTATGAAAAGATACTGAACCAGTAACCAAAACCTCTCACCAAAGAAGACCCATGAACCAGAGGCCTGTGAATCCTGGCTAATATTAAAAAATGATTAATATCAATCCATCTTAAACTCTACATGACTCATTTTATGAATTCACTATTACTCTGATGCCAAACCTATATAAAAATATTGCAAAGGGGCCAGGGATTTAGCTCAGTGGCACAAGTGTCTGCCTGGCAAGCATAAGGTCATGAGTTTGATCCCTGGTACCAAAAAAAAAAAAAAAAATCGCAAAAAAAAATATTACGGGCCAGGTGCAGTGGCACACATCTAAAATCTCAGCACTCAAGAGGTTGAGGCAGGACTGCTGAGCGTTTAAGCCAAGCTTGAACTACATAGTGAGACTTTGTCTCAAAAAAAATCACGGAAAAAACATCTCTTACAAATATGAATGTAAGAAAAACCAGGCGTGGTGGTGCATGCCTGTAATCCCAGCACTGGGGAGACTGAGGCAGGAGGATTGCTGCAAGTTTGAGGCTAGCCTGGGCTATAAAGTGAGATTAAGACCTGTCTGAAATGCATAGTGAAACCCTTTCTCTAAAAGACAAAAAAAAAAAAAAAAGTGTGACAATCTTCAACTAATCCTGAAAATATTAGTAAATTAAATCCAAGCATTTAAATAACTGTTAGCCATGATCAACTGGCATTTATCTAAGAAATGTAAAATCAATATATATTACAATTTATCAGTGTCATCTACCACATGAATAAAAATGAAAGAATAATTATATTATCACATCAATTGATGCAGAAAAGGCATTTGATAAAATTCAGTACACTTCAGGGAAGGGAAAGAGAAGTAAAAATTATTAAGATGTGATATATATATATATATATATATATATCAATATATCAATCCCTAACATGAACGTAATTATTATGTACCCAAACATATAGTAGTAAAAATACATTTCTTAATAAAAAACTCAAAAAATTATGAATAGAAGAAAACTACCTTAATATTTACAAGGCCATATATGAAAGCTCTACAGCTAATATCATAGTCAATAGTGAAAGACTAGAAATGTTTTCTCTAAGATCAGAAACAAGGCATAGATACCCACTTTTGCCACTTTTATTTAACATAGTACTGAAATTTGTAGTCCAAAAAGAAATGAAAATAATTTAAATTGGAAATCCAGAAGTAAGATTTCTCTTCACACTTGATATGATTTGAGAAGTATAAAAGCTTAAAGATTCTACAAAAAAATGCTAAAGTAGTAACATTACATGATTTCTGTACAGTAGTGGGATACAAAATCATAATGCAAAAATCAGTTGTGTTTTATACACTAATGTTGAAAAATTTAAAAAGAAGTTAAGAAAACAAATCCATTTATAATAGCCGAATGAAATTAAAGAAGATACAAATAGACAACCTGTGTTTACAAACTGAAATACTTAATATTGTTAAACTGTCAATACTACCACAGATTCAGTGCAATCCCTATGAAAATTCAAGTGACTTTTTGTCTTTTTGAGACATGTTCTTATTACGCAGTTCAGGCTGGCGTTGGGCTCATTTTTTAGCCCAGGCTGGTCTTAAACTTGCAACTGTCTTCCTGCCTCAGCCTCACAAATGCTGAGATTACAGGAGTGTACCACCATGCCTGGCTCTCAAGTGATGTTTTTTTGTGGAAAAATACATATGACATTTCAGAGGACTCTGAATATTAAAAAAAAAAAGCTTGAAGAAGAATAGAGTCAGAGAATTCACATATCCTAAATTTTGTTTTGTTGTTTTGTGTTGTTTTGATACAGGGTTTCATTGTGTAGTTCAGGGTGTCCTTGAACTCATGGAGATCCTTCTGCCTCAGTCTCCTGAGTTCTGGGATTATAGGCATTTACCATCATACCTAGCCTCACATTTCCTGATTTTAAAACTGACTACAAAATTACAGTAAGCAAAATACCATCAAGACAGGTGATATAGCTCAGTGGCATTATGGTTTAGTTCCTTGAACTAAATAACAATAAAAACATGAACTCCCTTTTCAAACCCCCTATTGCATTACTGGCATGAAGACAGATATATAGTCTTATGGAACTGAATAGAGAGCCCAGAAATAATAAACTCTTCTATATATGACCAAATGACTCCGTGTGCATACACACACACACACACACACATACACAGGATAGATCCTAGGCCTTGTGCATGCGTGTACTCTATCACCAAGCTATATTTCGGCCCCTTATTGAGTAATTTTGAGAAATGTACCAAGAACACTGAATGGGGAGGACAGACTGTGCTACTGTGCTGGAAAACTGGACAACAGGATTGGGGGAAGATTGAGATTCAACTTCTACATCACACCATACACAAAAATCAACTAAAAATGTGTGAGAAAACTAAATGTAAGGAGTAAAACTATATCCAGGTGTGGCAGATAGCCACAAATATGAGAACA